>JANUSC010000163.1:0-508386 GCA_025200525.1 Camellia lanceoleosa | reverse complement strand
GATATCTTGTTTGGTTGCCCGAAAGCTAAAAGAGGAAGAAATGTTACTTGAGAAAATGAGAAAAACCTCAATTAGAACTTGATTCACAAAATTAAAAATTGAATTTTTTTGCACCCAGTTGGTTTTGTGACAAAGAAACAATAGCAAACTATTTGAGTTTTAGTATAAAAAAAAAAAAAAATGGTTGATTAAGCAATCCAAATTTTAAATTGCAAAATGGGTGATCATGGACAATAATAAATTTATTGATGTAGGGGAATTTGGACGAGGAGATTGTGATGTGAGCTAATTAAATTGAAAGTTGTTTGGGCAAATCAAATTGAATTTTTTACGGATTGTGTGAATTTTCTCCACGACTCTGTGAATTTTATCTCGGTTGTGATCATTGTTTGTAATTTTGTGAATTTTCTCTGGTTGTATGAATTTTTACATTTGTGATCCTTGTAAATTTTCTTTAGTTGTGGTCACTGTTTGTAATTTTGTGAATTTTCTATGGTTGTGGTCACCTTATGAATTTTCTCTGGCTATAATTAGTTTGTGAATTTTCTCAAACACTATGGATTGTGATGTGTTTAGAGAACTTTCAATGATAATGTCCAAAGAAATTCTAAACATGAATAACAAACACACTCAGAGAAATTCTAAGGGGATTCTGATGTGTCCAGAAAAATTCCAAACATGAACACACAAACACACTTAGCAAAATTTCTCCAGTTTCAAAATTTCTTTGAATCAAAGTTTCTTTGGAAAAATGTTGAGGGGCTCCAACTACTATGAAAATATTGCATGTCCTTTATCCTACAAAATCTTAATAGCATGGATCTTAAAAAAAAAAAATTCCTAAATTTTATAAATATTAATAATTAAATTTATAATTTTTTGGGAGATGCACCAATAAATCCTAAATTTGTATCTTGTAACCCATTTGGTCCTATGAATTTTCTTATGAACCGTTAGGTCCTATTCCAATGTTAATGACCATTAAACATCAAACATCATCATCATCAAAACAACATCAAACATCACAACATCATTATCAAAACAACATCAAACATTATCATCAAAACAGCATCAAATATCACAACATCATCATCAACATCAAACATCATTATCAAAACAATATCAAACATTACAAACATTATCATCAAAACAACATCACAACATCATCATCATTAAAGGTCATCATCATCAACAACACAACATCAAACATCATAATAACACCATCAAACAACATCAAACGTGGATAGAAATTAAAAACTGATCACAAACCAAATAAAAAAAAAAAAATTGAATTATGATCTCTGCTGATGTTACGGGATTATTAAATAATTTTCTGTAATTTGTCTTCTACTTTTCGTCTCACCTACTCACTCCACTCGAAAGTCAATTTATTCGATCCGGCGAGCGAAACATCAATGGAGTTCACGTTGCAGCAACTGAACCAGTACGACAGCTCAGACCTCAACCGATTTACATAACCGGTGAGGGGTCAGATCTTCGATGTCACCGCCGAAAATCCTTCTACGGCCCCGGCAACCCCTACGGCATGTTCGCCAAGCAGGAGGCGAAACCGAGCCCTAGCCAAGAATGGTAAGAACGAGAAGATGTCTGTGCCTCTCTCGATGGTCTTTCTGAAGGAGATCGGCGTTCGCTCAACAATTGAGAGAAGAAGTTCGGCTAATTACTCCATTGTTGCCGTGTTGTGTCTTGAATTCCTTAATTAACCTATAGAAGAGAAAGTTCTGTAATTTTGTTGAAATTTGGAACCTGCCTGCCCTATCTACTGATGTGATTGAAGTGATGGATTATCATGTGTGGTGTGTTGTTGGAGTCAGATGTGTTTGTTTTTTGTTGAATGGGTTGCCATAAATAAATTGAGGTTGTGTGAATATTTTAAGTTTTGATTTTTCATGTGTCCTGTGTTGCTGCACTCTGATCTTGGCGTTTTCTGGGTTACTAAATTTGTGGATAGAAATTAAAAAGAATCATGGATCTGTCTGTTGGAAGTCGATTAGGGCTCGTATTGATTCGATCTGATTTGAACATCGCTGAAGAACACATCATGATGTTGATGATGTTTCATGTTATCGATGTTTTTTTAAATAATGTTTTGTTAATGTTTGATATGTGTCGAATTGGTGTAGTTAATGTTGCTAATGTAGCTAATGTTTTGATAATGTGTGTTAATGATGTTGCTAGTGGAGAGATGTAGATAGTGGGACTAAAAATGGTGCGTAAGAAAAATTTTGTAGAGGCTAAATGGTTTAACTTTTCTGCAGCATGGGATTCCTATTGGTAATTTTTTCTAATTTTTTTATTAACCTGTAAATATATATATATATATATTTGTTATCAAATTCTCCCTTTTTAATAAATCACTAAAAAGTGTTTTTTTTAGGGAGTAGAATTGACATTGAGCAAATCCTCCCGAGGTTTATGTTTTATTACAGTTTCCACTTTCACACTTTTGGAAATTACATCCCGCCTTCACGAGGATTAAAGAATTTAAATTATAAAATTACTCACCTCCGAGGTTAGTTTGATTGTTAGAGTCCAAAATTAACGAATTTTTGCTTGATGTGAAACAATTTAATTTTTTTAAATACTAATTTTACCCTCATTTGGATAAATTACATTGTACACCTCACATTTTAAAAATTGCAATCTATACTCCCAATGTTTAGTAGCATTACCAATTGCTACCTCCGGTTAGTATTACTTGAAAAAAAATTAATTTGAAAAAATTATTTGAAATAAAGTTAATTGAAATTTTTTTTTGTTGAGTCAAATTTTTAAATTTACTGTTTAAAAATCTAACAGTAAAAGCTCATTTTTTGACTTTGCTAGTTTTTCATGAAATTACAAGCCCAGAGACAATAGATTTTATAAATCGAAAAAAATTATCAAACAAGTTTTATGATAGTTTTAAAATTTTTGTAAATATAAATTGGCGAAAATGAAATAGTTACCAAACAAGCCTCAGAGGAATGAGTAAAAAATGTCATAAAAATTAACAAATAATTAAATAAGTTATCAAGCGTAAGAAATGACTTATCATCAAAGATTAACTTAGGAAGTATGTATGGTTTGGAATTTTTATAATTTTTTTTTACAAAAAAAATTAAAAAATTAATTTGGTTAAGAAATAAAAATAAAAAATAATTAACATTTTTATATAATTTTATCTTTAGAGTGGCTATAAATAATTTTTACACCACATTAAATATATTTCTTCATATTTATTTTTATTAAATTAGTTTTTTTTTTTTTTAAATCAATGGGGATCAGTATTAAACTAAATTACCTCCGGGGTATCAGTACAATTTCACCCTTTAAAATATGTAATCTCAAAGATTGAAATAAATATGTCATTATACACGCAACAAAGTTAATACTAGTCAAATAATTACTGTGAGCGATAGAGGGAAATTAGTGTAATTTTTTGAATGTGAAGGAGAAAGCTGTAATAAATACTAAACTCTTCAATAATTTATCTTCTTTTTTTATGAGAAAAAGGGTAACACTAAAAAGTTGTTCTTAAATCTTTATAAATATTAATAATAATTAAATTCATCATTTTCATTTTTCATTTTTATTTTCGTGCAACAATAAATAAGAACGAAAAATGAAAATAAAAGTCACACACGCTCTAAAACAAAAACAAAAGCAAAACAAAACAAAAATCCTTCCAATTGACTGTTCTGTTTGTTTATGTTGAGTCTGTTCACGATGACACAATGCTTTTCTCCCATTTGGGATTTAATTTCAGACCAAACAGAAGCCCCTTTGGTGGGTAACTTTAGCCTTCTAATTCATAATCTTTTTTTCTTTTTTATTTATTTAAAAAATCCTATAAAAGTTATGTTTGGATTTAGAATTTGGATAAGAATTTACTCACTCATCAGTTTCTTCTCCAAACAAAAATCCAACATAAATTACAAGTAATTTCTTTGTTCCTTGCAAGATTTTGATGGCAAAGCTTTTATCTTGTTTTTATTTTATTACAACATTTTTAAATGAAAAACTATATTTTTAATTGTTTTCAAAAATTTGCTCCCAATTTGTTGTTTGAGTCATTGATTGCCAGATTGGATTTTTTGTTCAATCTTGCCAGAGCCAGATTGTTCAAGTTGTTTTGTTTTCCATCATATTTTGCTCACCAACTGTTCGACATTTGGTCTCTTGTTACATGTAGAAATGAATTGTTTAAGTATATATGGACCCCCAAAGCATCTCTGGTTTGCTCACTAACCCTGTTTGACAGTTGATTTGTGATGCATATAGGGAATGATCTACTGGAGCAATTTACAGTGTGTAGTTTTGTGGATTTTTATTATTGTTTTGTGATATTAATGTGCTTGATAGTTAATCTGCTTGGAACAATTTTACTATGCTAGCTAAGATTGATGCCAGATGGTTGAGCAATTTTCTGCTGGCAATTTAATCTGCTCCTGGTAATCTGCTGGAGCAATTTATTGATACTAATGCTCTGTTTGACAATTGGTTTGTGATGCATAAGTAATCTACTGAATTTTACACAGCGATGCATGATTGCAAGATGAACAAGTTCTGTACTTTTAAGTTGTTTGTGTTTTAAGATGAAAAGTTCTATTTTGTTCGAGACAATGCAACAAAATTGTTGTTGATATATGCTATCTATGTAATGGTTTGACTGTGTACATAAAATATATATATATCATATGTTCAGTATCTTAGGTATAAGTGGCTTTCTATATGAGAGTTACATGATATCATTAGTATTTGTGCAGCACATATTGGTTATTTTGATTGATTTATGTTGACAATATTTGAGTTTTAACAGTGCATAATATCATGTACTTGCAGATCTAGCTGCCTGTGAAACTGAAGCTAATTTCATCTATTTGATTTTAACAATGCATAATATCATGCTGCAAACATACACACTTCAAGCTCAGAGGAATAAAAGGCTTATTCTTTTGCCTTTTGTCCTCCAAAAATCTCAACAATGCATTCTGTCTAGCTTCAGATGCCACAGTTAGTTTTTTTGTTTGTGTATGAAAATTGGACTGATAATTTTAGAATTTCTTTTCTTGAAAGTGGACTGATATTAAGCGGTAAATTTACCAAATTACAATAAAGACTAGCATAAATGCATCGGAAACTATGAAATTTAAAATACCTGTTCCTATGACTAGCTATGTAGTTGCCACAAGTGCTCGACGAGGTCTTATTGGAGTTGAGAATGAGTTTCTCTCTCAATGCGATGATGGCGTTGGATGAATTCCATAAATTCAGTTGTATGCTCATGTGACCTGGTACAAGCGGACTTTCATTTATTTGTTCATAGTCGAAGTCGTTTGCTCCATTTCCATCTCGCTTATCCTCCAATAATCATGTTATGTAATATTATGCACGCCTTCATAGTGTCTTTAAGTGTTTGACGCTTTCCAAGAACGTATAGGTCCATGTATCGCAAATCGTGCTTGAAGCACTCAAATGCACGTTCTACATCATTCCTTGCTAACTCTTAGGATGCAAAATGTTCTCTCTTATTTCCTTGAGGAGATGGAATTGTTTTCACAAATGTTGACCATTGCGGATATATGCCATCGGCCAGATAGTATCCCATTGTATAGTCATTATAGTTGATTGAGTAATTGACTGGAGGAGCACGCCCTTCAGCAAGCTTGGTAAATACTGAAGATCATTCTAGCACATTGATTTCATTATGAGACCTCATTAATCCAAAAAGCGCATGTCATATCCAAAGATCATATGATGCTACAGTTTCTAAAATAATTGTTGGTTCACGAATATGACCAAAATACATACCTTTTCCATGCAGTCGGGCAATTTTTCCACTTCCAATGCATATAGTCAACGCCCCATAACATCCCAAGAAATCCACGGCTTTTGCCAATTGAGAGCAATCTAGCTGTATCATTGTTGTTTGGTGACCTCAAGTACTCATGAGAAAAAATTGCAACCACCGCTTCGACAAATTTTAGACTTTTCATTGTAGTACTTTATCTAATCCTTACATATTCGTCCATAAAATCAGCCGCTACTCTATAAACAAGCATTCTAAGTGTAGCGGTCATCTTCTAATGAGAAGACAAACCAAGCATTCCAGCACTATTTTTTTTCTGAACAAAATATGTTTCATGAGGTTCTAGAGCAGATTGAATACGAAGAAAAAGAGAACGATTCATCCGAAACCTTCTTCGAAATACATTGGAAGGATATATGGGTGGTTCAGCAAAATAGTCGAGAAAAAGCCTTTCATGGCCTTACAAAGTATTACGCTAATGAATGCACGACCTTGAGCAGAACTACGACATGTTATTGATCCTCTCTCGGTATCTTGTTGTTCTTCCATACCAACCATTGTGATTATCTTGAACTCATTAGAGTCGATTCATTGAGAATCATATTATGCGTCTGAATGCGAGCCATAGAGAAAAAATAATGAATGAATGACAAACAAATTTGAATTGAGGTGGATGAAAATTAGAGACAATAGTGTGTTTGGTTTGAGAGTTTTTTGGATTAAGTTTTTTAAAAATTGAGTTTTTGATTTATTATTTTTTCATTTTTTAGTGAATATTTTTATAATTTTTAACATTTTTTTTTCTTTTTTAGATACACTTTACTTAGATATATATCTAAAAAGTAAAAAATTCTAAAAACAATACAAGAATTAATAAATGCAAAAAAAATGTATTGAATTTCTCTTTTCTTTTCTTTTCTTTTTTTTTTGTATTTTTTGGTATTTAGTAGTGAATTTTTAAAGGTTTTTTTTTACAATTTTTTTAATTTTTAGATATATTTATATTTGGTATGTGTCTAAAAAGTAAAAAAATTATAAAAATATTAAAAAAAAAATAAATAAAAACAAAAATAAATATGAAAATAAAAAAAATAAAATTTTTCTAAAAAGTGTTTTTAAAAAAGAGGAAACAAAAGTAAGAAGAATATAAACGTTGAAAAAGTGACTGTTAAAAAAGATGTCCGTTGGAATAGTGGCTTTTAAAAATATTTGAAAAAGTTACTTATTGAAAAACTCTTGATCATTAAAAATTATGCCTGCTGGAAAAAAAAAAAAAAAAAAAAACTGTAGCATCTTCAAAAAATTATGAATGATCATTAAATGAAAAAAATGAAATTAAAGCGATATTAAAAAATAGAATAATGCTTGAGATCCTTCATTTCTTGAAAACTTAATCGATTGGCGGTCGGGGAAATTGTGTTAAAGGGCCACTAGTAATTATAATTTTTATTTAAAAAAAAAATCATGATGAACATTAAGATAATAATTTTATAAAAGCTAAATTTAAGCATAAAAAATTACATATTTATTAATGTAGGAACAAATTAAATTCTATAATAGTGTAGAAATAGCTCGATTATTGGAATGATGATGTAAGTTTGTAATTTTTAGCTACAAAAAAATTATTGATCAAAATTCTTAATTTTAAAAATAAACACATCGTTTATAGCTATGAAATTATTATAAAAATCTATTTAATTTTTATTTGATAGAAAAATATTAAAGAGTATGACATTGCTTATAAGTGCAATACCCATCGACTTGGACCCTTTTTTCTCACCCCCTTGACCCACATAGCTTTTTGATTGGATACTTTTTTCTTTCTTTCTTTTTTTTCCTTCTCCTCCAATCACCACCGCCAGCCATGTTATGTCACATGTGGGGGGTGGTGGGGGGGATGATTGGAGGGAGTCTCCTCAATCATCCCCTATAAATTAATGTTTTGAATGAAAATTATTAAACGAGATCTTAGAATTACCATATAGCATTGCTTACGTGATACTGTGAAATCGTGGAAATCAGCAAATCTATTAGCAATCATGGTAACTCGCTTAATAATGAGTTTATTATATCCAATGTATAAGATTTTTTAAGCTATATTATTAGTTTAAACTATTATATAAATAATATCACATAGTGCTTTCTCAAAGTATCAAATAACTACTTGTTATAGATAATACAATAAATCATACTTAACGAATACATGATAAGAAAAAAAAATACATTTTGTATATGACAACAAGACACACACACAAAAATATATATATGTATATATATATATTCTCAAAGCGAGGAGGCACGTGACCCCTCGTTTTTCTTTCCCTCATCGCCTCTAATCCCACCCTCATAGCCTCGATAAGTGTCACCTTACGATTTGACAAACATTCTATCATGTGGAATCTAATCTCAATGCCATGATGAGTCATTTAGAAGTGATAAATTAAAGAGATGTAACATTATTATAATATTAATCATTAAAAAATATGTATATTACAAAAAAACCCACCATTACAAAAAGCATAAAGAGAGAATAAATAAATAGAGGGAGTATTTAAAAAAGTAGCTAATCAAAATAGAAAGGTAACTTTTTAGTTAAAATTTAGCTAATGATTTGACTTTGCTGATGGAGATGCACTACGAGAGCAATTGAAACACCGTTATCTTCTTCTCCTCTCTACTCTCTTCCCCAAACAAGTCAAGAACAAAGCTTGTTTGATTGCACACCCCCCCCCCACACACACACACACACACACACACACACACACACACACACACACACACACACACACACAATCTCAATTAGAACCAATCTTTATTGGTGAGGTAAGGTTTGAAGGCTAACCTAAATAAATTCAGACAACAATATGTCGATTCAATATAGCATTCTTTGGCAAAACGTATACGAGGTTACTAAAAAGTAAACTAACCACAAATTTGAGGATTAAAAATCAACGAGTTTGCAAACTCCATCACAAAAATCTTAAGACCTCCAAGTTTACGAGGATTTGGTTTGGATGAGTCTGAGTTTATAGTTGGTCCCAATGGCAACCTTAAGCCGTCGAAATACATCCAACAAAGAGAGACAGAGTGACTATTGCACTAGTGGAAAAAACAATCAGTTTGTTTGTTTTCATTTTCAGAAAAACATTTTTAAAAAATTATACTTTCTTATTTTTCGTATTTTTTTGTTTTTACTGAATTTTTTTAATATTTTAAGCATTTTTTTTACTTTTTAGACACACCTAACATAAATACACCTAAAAAGTAAAAAAAATTGTAAAAAAATCTTTTAAAAATTCACTAAATACCAAAAATACAAAAAAAAAAAATACAAAAATTCAATACATTTTTATATTTTTATGTATTTATGAATTTTTAAAATATTTGTTCAAATTTTTTACTTTTAGATACATCTAACTAAGGTGCATCTAAAAAAGTAAAAAATGTTTAAAATTTAAAAATATTCACTAAAAAACAAAAGAATACGAAAACAAAAAATTCAATTTTCAAAAACTTAATTAAAACTCAAACCAAACACATTGAATAAGATTGATATAATAAAATTGAGCTCCAAATATATTTCCAAAAAACAAGAAAAAAAGAAAAAAGACATTGATCAACTGGAAATCTTAAATTATCACAAAATTTGAGTCCAATCAAATACAGCACTCTGGTTAACTTCAAATTCATGGTAAAACGAAAAATCTTAAAATTATCACAAAATTTGAGTCCAATCAAATCCAGCACTCTGGTTAACTTCAAATTCATGCTAAACGAAAAATCATGGCAAAAGGGAGGGGGGAAAAATAATATAAAAATCAGGCAAAGGTACAAAACTGTGGGCTATATATATAACACTGGAGGGACCGCGATGAGAAGCACAGTTCACTGTTAATATCGAACCATGTCCTGAAGGCAATCATAGAAATGAGAAATTTGGATCTTCTCTTTACCGGAGTAAATGGCTTCAGCTCCCCCACCATGTTCTCCTTGGGCAGCCATTTCCAACCACTTATGTATAGCTTCTTGATTGGCATCTACATAGCACCATATCAAACAATCAAGAGTAAGAAATCAAAATCATCTCATCCCAATGTTTCAAAGTCAACCTGGTTATTGCATTTTTATTAGTTGTAATAACTTGAGTAATTTTACTAGAAGCCCTGAACTTTACACCTTTGTTTAATTAAGCCCTTAAGCTGTTTTTTGTTCAAGTAAGTCCTTCAACTTTCCAAAGCGGTCCAATTTAGCCTGTATGTTACATTTTAACCCAAAAAATCCTTTTTCCTAGTATTAAAATTCCATTGTCAACCTCAGAAACTTGTGCTGGTGAAGAAGGGGTTGGTTCTATGAGTTTTTATTTTATTTTTTGTTTTGACATTAGGAACATGAATTTTATTAATTTTATCAATATATCCTTTAGACAGGTCCATATAATGTATTTAATGGCAAAAAATAGATGAAATGTAACCGAAGATCTACATTGACTAATTTGGGAAGTTAGGGCTTCATTGAACAAAAATTGGGTTTAGGAATATGCAAAGTTCAATTCCTTGTGGCATCATTTACTCCAATAACTTTATCCAGGCTTTGGCATTATCCCTAAAAGGTTGTATATGAGAGTAGGCACACAAATATGTAGACGAGAGAGAGAGCGAGAGAGTAAAATTTATAAGCTTACATCATTCAAGGACTCAGCAGCAGCATCAGTATCATCCTCAGAGAAAACATTAAGCTGTTGTAGTACCTGTTGGGGAAGAAGACAAATATCGTAACTTTGAAATAAAATGCGAGAAGAAGATATCATGCATGATATATAACAAGATTGCACCAGTTGATACGTTGAGTTAATCACTCCAACCGGAAAACAATTAAAAAAAATGAAAAACAGGAGTCCGCAAATTTGTAGAAAAAGTTAATAGCTAAACAATACTAGATTATCAATATGGTTAATTCCTTACTTCATAGCTAAAAAGTTATGCATACTTGTTTACATTTAACTGTTCATTATGGACACAGCATGAGCCCTAAATAATGTACCCCAAAAATAAATAAATAAATAAATAGAACAAAAAAATAAAACAGGTTCGTGCAAGAAACATGACAATGCAGTCATAATCATGGTATTAAGAATGAAGATTACCTTTCTAGCATCTTCTGTCTTTAGTGTCGGAACGTGGTATGTGATAGAAAAGGCATCACAGATGCCAACTGAATCCAAGAAAGACACCTCACTTTCGTAGTACCAATCACAAGAACATTTTTCCCTGAAAATTTCAGTGATAAGTTTAGAAAAATAAAATATGATAACCAAATGAAATGAACACACATAATACAGAAGATGCTTCCATGGCCTGAAGCCATAGAATTCATGGCCCAAATTACTGATTAAAGACAGACAAAACCAATATAACAATACAGTACAGCAAATAAAATACATGTAACCCAATATGGCAGTGAAGTGAACCATCATCATTAATCAGCAAGAGGACAATGGTCTCAATAATCAAATTTTAAAAAAAACAAAGTTCGATGCCAAAAGCATATTTAACTAAAGTAGGTTAAGAGATGCTAGAAGCTTAAAAGTACTCATTTACATGGATACACACAAAAGGCATGAGAATTCTGTGGATGTGTGGGAAGGTTGTCTGGTATATAGTTGCCTTCTAGAGCTTCATAGAAATTGGTACATCTCAATGCCCTATTTTCAAATAATGAGAACATTTATAATATTCCCTTTAGTGTTAGAACCTGGGTTACATTATCGATTGTTTTATTTTTTGTAGTTGCCTTTTATTCTTTGATAATGAATAGGTTAACCCAAAAAAATGTCTTATGTTGGGTGCAAATGTCACTAAAACTGTCCAATATGTCAGGACCATTTTGCATCTATGTTCATCTAGTGAATAACAATTTGAACATATTTCAGACTCTTGAACATTTTGATGCTGGAACTTATTTAGCTTACAGATATCAGAAAAACATGTTGAGGAAGAATAGTTCATCCCCATTCAACAAATGATAGAACTTCTAAAATGCCTTCTCTAGGAGTAAATTTCTAAGAAGGGCCAATTCAGATGATAGAACTTTCAAGTAAACAGAAGGAGATGAGTGAAATCTACCACATTACCATCATGGTAGGGAATCAAGTAACCAAACATAAAGTTCAACAAAATAAATGCAACTTAACCATAATAATAACTCAGCCAATACAGAAATGGAATAAAGAAAAAAACCTTGGGAGGAAGCTTTTTGAGAAGGACCATCAATGTTTGAGAAATCAAATTAGAAAACCGAGGTCCAATTGCAACATACTCCAGTAGCCTGCATTAATGAATGCTGAAAAGACTGATTACCAATAGAATGTAAGGACAAACATATTGCAGAACACAAACTTAGAATAAGCTGAAGTTACCTCTCAATGTTATCTACGATAATAATGCTTAATGGCGACTTATAAGCATCCTCAAATACCTTCACAATCTGAGCACATTTACTGCTTTCACTAAGCCCAATCATTGTTTCAGCTGATAGCTGTCATAGGCAAAAAAGTAGAATTTAAAAACATGAGAGAGAAAGAGGAGGAGGGAGGGCAGGCTATGAGGATTACTTACTATCTTGACATAGGGAAAATCGTTGTCAATACCAACAATAGCTGCCATTGCAGTCTTAATACTGTCCAAAACAAACAAGAGTTAGAAAATGATCATTAGCTAATGAGGACCAGAAACCAATGCATTTTTACCTACCACTTGGACCTTCTAGAAGACAAGTAACAATTGGGCTTCCTTTGCTCACTCTAACTTGCTCAGTCAGTAGCATTGTTCTCTTATATATGTGCTCATGTCGTGCACCACAATTGACCATGCCATTCAGTCTGCAAATCTCATTCAATAGGTAGGAGGTGCATAAAGTTGTTAGAATAAGAAAATTGAGAGCTTCATTAACAAAACTACTTTAAGCTATATGTTATACTAGCACAATTCAACATTGGCATGCCCAAAGCATTTGTTAGACCCAGCATGATTGAAGAAATGTTTCTCTATAGAAAAGCATGCCACTTTGCATATAATTGTTCATAAGCTTTGGTCAGTCTCACAAATGAAATGGAAGAAATTTACCTACCAAAGTGGAACTATCCTAATTGGTGCTTACTGTAAGAAAACACCTACCATCACATTGTTCACAAATCCCAGTCATACTAATATTAAATCAACCATATACAATTCTTGATGTGACGAAATAAAAGTACAAACCTACATCACATGGTTTTTATACTAGTTTGAGCATATAAATAAATTTGTAGTGCATTGCACAACACCCTTGTAATTGTATGTTACATGCGACCCGAAGTACCCAATGGGTAAAATGATGGAAGGCAAATGCAGCTAGCCACATCAGTAACAACAATTAGTCAATGACTTGCCTATCATCAGATAATAGAACAATAATATGTACGAATGAATATTTTAGATTCTTTGTTTTCAATCATAGAGCAATATTACAAAGGTTGGGCAGCTAAACATATCCAAAAATCTAAATAAAGTCCAGAACGCAAGAATTAGAAACAGTTCCAAGCAATACATTTTAAAGCCCTGATGTATACAAAAAGCTCTGCAAATTGTAGTTAAGCTTTAGAAATGACATCCGAATTAAATGGGTCAAAGCTATTTAACAAATCAAGAATGAAACTAATGAAAAACAGAAAACCTACCTGCAGCGTTCAAGGTCATTGGTGGAAGCTCCAAATGCAGGTCTAACTTCACTGACGGCATTTAAAAAGTCTTCCATCGTGACTTTGATACTCTCCTCGTCCACTGGCTTAGTTAGGTCATCCATGCTTAATTGCCGGTTTAGAGCATATGATACTGCACTCTTTACAACACCTTCAAGCTCTGCCCCACTGTAATTCTTTGTCCGAGCAGCTGCATTTTAGAAAAATTACATTTTCTTAGTAAATTTTATTAATGAATCTGGTAAAGTGAAACCACCCCTTTCTCCTCATACATGCTCATCTTGGAGAAAAATTATAACAAACGTAAGTCCAAAACTCTATCTCTGTGTTGAGCTTCTTAACCATTGCACACAAGCAAGCTCCAAAACTCATTGAGCTTCTTAGCCATTGTGCATAAACATTTTAAACAGATTTAATAAATGTGAAAGAATTGGAAAATAGTACGAAGTTTCAAGTTAGATAAAAAAAAAAGAACTCAGTTAAATTTCAGGATACTAATATCAAAGGAAACTTGATCGTTGCCGATCTAGAAAAGGGAAATTTGATCGCTAAATCTCATTTCTCATTCAAATAGGAAATAAGACATATTGGAAAATTCTACAGCCTCCGTAGCGGTCTCATTCACATAGGTCCAAGAGAACAAGAAACAAGACATATTGGAAAAATCTTTCTTTATAGGGCTAATTACACCAACCTTGCCTAAGGTTTTTAACAATACCAAGGACCTCCCCTAGGGTTTCTGAATTTACACTGACCTCCCCTCCTTTACCTAACAATCTACAGATTACACCCCTTATATTATCTGGCCATTAAAAACTTCACAGCATTTGCCAATGTCACATTTTTCTGGGTTTCTAAATTCCAAAAATAACCCAAAGCACTCTTTCTCTGTATCCCCGTCGCTAACATTCCCATCCTTTCTCGTCTGATCATACAATGAATGGGGGATGGGAAGAAACACAGGGAATAAATCTCTCTTCTCTCTCTCTCTCTCTCTCTCTCTCTCTCTCTCTCCACCATCAACCAAAATCCAATCTCCACCAGCAAGGTTACCTTCTTTATCAGTACTCATAGCATGTTCAGCCAATTGGTCATCAGAGCCATGTAGCGGAGATCGAAAGTTGTCTGTGGGGCATCAAATAAGTTCAAGAAGAGAACTAATATCTTAATCAACAATACGTGCATATAATCATATTCAATTTACACTTTCCAGAAAAAAATCTCACAAAAGATGTTCAGAGAATAAACATGTTGATCGACAGTACTTGGCTAGAACATCATGCTAGTCCAAGAAAAGAGTGTTGAAGTGGAAAAGGATACCAATCATTAGATGACCTATCACGGCAACAAAAATGAATGACTCACATACCCAACTCTTGCAAGTTGATATCTGGAGCAAGAAAAGAATTTTCTTTCATCTTATTTGTATGAATTTGAAGAATTTGTAAACGACCATTCTCATCAGGAAGGCGTATGTCCACTTGAACTTCCAAATGTCCAGGCCTAAAAAAAAGCAGAGAGTCAAAATTTAATACAGGAGGGCAAGTAGGGGTAGGAGGTATTCTTCAAATGGAGCACTTCAAAAATTGTTACTTAAAAACTTGTTACCAAAAAAAAAAAGTACACAGATGAACTCTTACAAACTGAACATCAACTAAAAGTAACATGATACGATAAAAAAATAAATAAATAGACTAAGTTAATGTTAAATACTTTTGACATAAATCCAAAATGATATGGCAATAATACAATTTTTTTGCCATTTCACTGTCTTAGAAATTTTCCATTTTGATCTATTCAAAAGAATTATTAGATAATGGATATTGAGGATTTTTCGTTTTTATATTATGATTCTTCAAATGCTATGTCTCCGCTATATTTTTAATCAGCAGCGTTATACCAGCTATTCGTAAAGAGAGAATATTATTTAGACAAGATAGAAGAGGTATGGGATATAAAAGTCACCTCAAAAGTGCTTCATCAAGTAAATCCTTCCTGTTGGTCATCCCAATCAGCAAAACATTGTTCAGAGACTCAACACCGTCTATCTAAATAGCAAGTAATTTCCAATCAGTTCCTGTCAATTATTATGGAGATATGGCTTCACCACAGTGTGGAATCTTCCTAACAATTCTACAGACAAGTTAACTGTTAAACCAACCTTTGTTAGGAGCTGGTTAACAATGCTATCATGAACTCCAGTACCATCTCTAGTTGAACCTCTAGACTGCACAAGCAAACCAAAGAAATAAATTGCAAAACTGAATAAATAAATGGTTGAAAACAGGAGCCATAACAGCAATAACAAACTCTCATAATCTATTGGGTAACACCAAAAAGATTGCAGAATGCCTAACAAATACATGGCTCATTATACGGTGGAAACATAAATAAATTCACGAGTAAAAGAATATGTTATTCAAAATCCTAATCAGTTATTCACATCAAGATAGAAGTATCTTGAATAAGATTGTCTTCCAATAAATACCCATCTAGCTAACATAGAGTGTGGTACAACCATGAAATATATTTACTCACATTAACAAAATAAAGACTAAATATTGGGATTTAATTTTCTGATTGAGCACTGAAAAGTTAAAAATAGTTGTCAGCAAAAATAAGTTCTCAGAAGTGTGAATGTTAATAACACATGTCAGATGACCTCTCAAAAGTGTGAAGTTACCTGGCCTACATTGTTATGACTTGAAATATATAATTATATTTGAGGATGCAGCTTGTTTCTAAAGTACTCAACTCAAACCCTCAAATCACTAATCGACAGTTACTTTCATGATGAAGCAACAGTTGAACGTGCACTCAAACAAATTACTTTGCTTCAATGGAAAGGCAAAATGCAAGATAACCCATAAATAGTCTATTCATCATAGAACCACCAAAACTCATACTCAGCAACTCCATGAAAAATTATAGTCGCTAATGTTTTGCCATCCCACAATTTCAAGAAGCTGTGAGAAACTTCAGGCTGAAGTTTTGAGAGCTCCTACCTTACAAATTGCATCAATTTCATCGAATATGATGACGTGTAAGTCACTTTGATCCTGTAAAGAAGAAATGGGAGCATTATACATCAGAGAGAAGACCATAAGTAACTTCTTCCCCAGTTTTACACTCTTACCTCGAGTTCTCTGGTCCTGTTCAGCATCAGCAAATAAATCCTCACATTCTTCTCAGTTTCACCAACAAATTTGCTTAACACTTCAGGTCCATTGATAATCTAGAGTTCACAAATTCATTAATCATATACAGCAAACATTAGTGAGCTAGTATAAAGTAGACAGGAGCATAATATTAAATATGGTTCCAAAAATAATTCAAGAATATTTAATCAGAGCATTGAAACCAACAGAACTATACAACTAGCATCAACAAGAAATATCCCAATGCATCTCCATTGTGGCATGCATAAAAGACACCATGCACAGGTGCAAGTTAGCAGAAACTTCAGGTACATAGAATAGGATAGTGAGCTTTTACAAGCCTCTGTGTACTCGAACTCAAGAAGGCCATCCTCATTACGGAAGGGTGAATATGAAGAAAAAAAAAATTATAAACCCCAAGACAGTGGAAAGAAAAAATATAATATCCAGCAAGACATTCGATAAGTCTAACCAATAATCATGTATAGCAGATATGAACCAAAATTGACTATTATAGCTCGATTCCAGCAACCAGCTCTAAGAAATACCCCAAAAGGTCAATTCCAGCACACAATTAATCTGAAAATTCAACAAGTACTTATTTAATCCCAATCAGAAATTGGAAAGCAAATATGTAACTGATCAGACCCAAATGGTCCAACCTCTCTGTTTTGATATAACTCAACATCTTTTGTTTAGGTCCTTCTTCTCCTCGTCTTTTTCTTGTTTATTCATATCATCTGTTGTTCAAATATTGGCTAATTGGTTTGGATCAATAGTGCCACTACACCATGGTTTTTATTATTTTTGATTTATTGACAAACCTCACAAATATTAAGTACACCATTTTAGCTTCTTCTTTGCCTCACCAAACAATATCATGAATTCCCCAGTTCATGGGAAAAGAAGTAAAACATACTGACTAGGGAAATGTCACATCATGTTGCATACAAGAGAAAAAAGAAAAGAACACAAAACCTAAACAATCTAGCCCGAAGTTGAACTACCAAGGAGTGCGGAGAAAATAAGTCTGCTTCAATGAATTGCCTTGCAATTAATGTGCTAATCAATTAATGCACGTTGTTAGAATTTACTAATTCAAATATGCAAGAGTATTCCACCATAAAATACTGTTTCCAAGAAATTCAGTTGTTTAAGGAGAGTATGGGAATAAAGAGAGGCGATGCCCTAGAGGGTTCCCACATCTGAAGATATTCCTCATATAACTCAGAATTTTACAACAATTTTTTGTGATTGAACTACAATCTAACATTAAACACCAAGATTTCTGAAACCCATGCAGGAGCTCAGTAAGATCATGGTGGATCCTCTTTGGCATTGTACTAAGTGTGTGCAGTGTGCATGTAATTCCAATAGTGACTTTCTAAAAGTCGTCGGTATAGCAGTCGACAAGAATAATTGAGGCAAATTATGCAGTAGGTAGATGCTCTTGTAGGCAGAGAGGAGCAATCCAGGATAATTGCTTCATTAGTGCAGGCAAGATTGGGAGTTGCAGTAGGTAGATGCTCTTGTTGATCTACTGTATGGGAGAAGTGCTTGGGTGGTAGAGATGTAGCCTGAGGTGGAAGGATGGCTTCTGTAAATGGTATATATTCAGTGTGAGGCTGCAATATAATAAGTTGCGAAAACATGCTGCCCCATCCATTGAAAAAGGTAGTTGAAAGTCCAAAGTGCCTTAATGGGGCAGTATTTACCTGGACTTCTGCATGGACTAATGATTTATAATATCTCGGGGGGGGTATTACCTAATTGGTGATGCATATGTGTGAGGGTAGAAACAGCAGCAGTAAATATCTTATGGTGTTTGACAGGGCAAGTTAAATGCGTGTTTGCTTCTGCCTTTGTTTGGGGTTCACTGGATGATGCTGCATTCAACAACAGAGTTGTTGGGATGCTGGGAAAGGGGCTGGCTAAATAGGAGACAAAGAGCTGCATGGCAAGCAGTAGTAGTTTGCCATGGACAACCATTTAAGAAAGAAGGATTGTTGCATAATACACTAAGGCAGCTGCTCGTGAGTTTCTTGGTTTTCTTTAACTTTTTTTCCTTATTTTCCATGTAGGAGAGGAGGGCATTCATTCTTGCTGATCTTTAAGAAAGCATAATTCATAGATACTAAAGGCTGGGGTTGGCTGCTTTCAAGATATTCTGTTCCGTTTTGCTAGTCTGTGCAGTCCTGCATACTCATGGGTACTCGGGCTGCATATCTCCTCACATTTTTCTATATAACGTGTATCCAAAAAAAGAAAAAGAGATGACAAAAGATCCATGCTCCTAAAGTTATGGAAACATATTGAAGAAAAAACAGCTCCATATTCATCAAGTCAAGTTTAATAATGGAAGCAGGGCTATTGAAAGATGGGAGTTCCATAGTGGAAGCAGAGCTATTAGGATTTCAAAGTTGAACATATTGGTATAAATGCTCAGAAACAGTAAGGTCCTGGCCGGAATTCTTTCAAAAAATTTTTAGATAATGTCTCCAACAATTCTACTCAAAAAGTTAATGTAAAGCTGGCAATGCTAACTTCTGCCCAATGAGAAAAAATGCAATTCAAGCATCAAAATGTTGATAGAAGAACATAAAACTTCAGCTTGATATTTTGTGTGCCATATTAGGTAAATAGATAGACCGCACACAATAGGTTGAGATAACTTTGATCACCTAAACTTCACAATTGTTCTATTCCTGATCTGAACAAACCAATCATCCTGATCATTCAAACACTTGACCAAAATTAATAAACATGAATGCAAACAACTTACAACAATGCATAAAATGTTTCCAATTCCAAAAGATACCAATTCCGGTTTTAGCTAATGTCAACCAATGATGAGTAAATTTGTATCTAAAGAATAACCTGCCATTCAAACTGACAACCAGCAATATTTTCTGTACATGGATATACGAAAACCCAAAGAGCGTCTCACTAGTATACCTTTGGATCCTTCCCATTTAACATTTTTCCAATCTGGCGAGCCATTAGAGTCTTCCCAGTACCAGGGGTCCATAAAGAAGCATTCCTTCACATGCTTGATGCCCAGCCTGAAAATATAATTTTTTTCAACAACAGACATGTTAATAATTTTTTTATCCATAAAATTTAAACCCAAACCGGATAATGGTGAAAAAACACAAGAAGAAAACGTTACTTATTGGTCACATGTGGAGGAAACACTCTAGATGCAAAAGCTCTTCGAAATATATCTGCAAACTCTGCACTTAAACCACCTATACCCAGTGATTCAAGATTAAACTCTTTATGCCTAAAGATGTTGCTGCTAGCTGCTTCCCGCTGGTTGACAATCTGCATAGATTTCAGTAGAATATAATGAACCAGTACATCACAACCATCTAAGTGAATTTAAAGCAATCATTGTGGACAATATAATCATATAAATTAAAACAAAAAGGAGAGAGGCACGCAAGCATACACATTTCAGCAAACCCCTGATTCATATTAAAGTAAGCTATCATTTGAAAACTTAACTCAACTAATAAATGTGAAGTCAAGAAATCATACAACAAGGACGATGAAATATTACCTTTATTCCACTGGAATTTGGCGCTTCAAAGACAATATATGTCTCAGCTGAAAGCATCCCTCTTTCAATACCTTTTGATTTTTCTTGCCCCTCTATAGCAGCTTGATTAACGGTGAAAATATACCCATTTCCATGATACTCAAATGTTACCCTCTGTCCCGTTGTCATAACCTGCATGTCATGAGGCCTCAAAGTCAATTTCAGAAAAATATAAACCAGACTACCAACAAAAAGACTAAATACTGCTTATTAATCCATCACAATAGTCAACTTCATACAAATAGACAGATTCAGCCAAATCACTTTGACTTCAAGTTCCAACACCTAAGTGGCCTACACGGATGAACTGGCCGCAGGGCCCAAGCATTTTTTTCAAACATTGTTCATGTTAGCTTCTTAGAAAGATTTGACATGATATTCCATTTAGTATTCACAATACACATTCTGAAAGAGCAAGCATTTGCATTATAAATCACTCACAAGCCATGGATTAGACCATATCATATTCCCACTAGCCAGGAATGAAGCACAGCATGTGAGAAAAATATATGTAGTGTCATATTTGTGTATAAGTTGCCAGGAAAGCAATGAAAAATAGTTTTGCTGATCCTCTGCCAGAGCAGAAAGGATATCTACATTTAGAAAAACATGAAAAGCAATTGGTTGAATTACCTATAGAGTAAGCTATTCTAACCAGTATTAGTGCCTATAAACACATGATTGGAATTTAAATAAGGAAAACCCCTACCAGCTATTACCTGGTTGATAAATCTCTTCGAACCTGCTGAGACAAAAGAACAGCATCAACCTGCCAAACAAACATATTCAGTAACTTCCCTGGAGCAATAGCACTAAAGTCATGACACAGGGCAGTCGTTCATCCCTAAGCATAAATCAAGCAACCAAATGAGGCAAAATGCTTTCAACTACCAAAACAACATAAAATTCTAGTTGGTGCGAACCCATCATATCAGGCTGCAATTGATAATGTATTTTCCAAAAATGTAAAATGGAAAAATGCTCATACCTGCTCATCTTTAGCCCCTTTCTTTACAAACTCCAATTCAAGAGTAAGCAATGCTAGGTTGAAGTCTTCAGGCGGAACAAATCTAGAAATATTATCACCACAAAGCATTAAAAATTTGGTAACAACACAGCAATAGCAATCAACAATTCCTTACTAATTTATGATCACCTGCTCATGGATATTGTGTCCCCAGTAGAAACTTTTGCATGGCGACGTTGGATGGCATTGAGGGCAATGTGGCCATTAGGTATGCTTTCATGTGCAGTAAGTTCTAGTCAAGGCAACAGGGGACTACAGCCCATTCAAGAAACAATCTATCGAGTGGGAATCAATAAATATTTTTTCTCACATTCCAAACATGTATAGAATGCTTTGGTCTCGTCTAAGTTCTGATATAGCATTATACATCCTCATGGACCAATTGACAATGTGTAAATTGCAGCTACAAACATATGTGAAACCACGCAAACCAAGAATTTATACATCTTAATGATTTTGGTTCTCACAGTGCTAGGAACATGAACACACCTATCAGGGTGCCATGCTGACCAACATGTGTCATATACCACCACTGGTTGGACAAACACCAACATGTGTAGGACATATCCAAACCTATTCTACTACTTTCAAATAAATTTCAAGTGAATGCATCTATGGCTTGGACACGTGAAACACATCTAAGGTCGTGGCGCAAGTTTGAATAAAATAAAAAGGAGGCTACAAATTAAAATAAAAAAAATATATTAATTTTTATAATAATTGTCCCCCCTTTGGGCTTTCCATGTTTGAAAATCTAGCGTTTACAAGTTCCAGTTTGCTTGTAAACTTAAGGTTTTAAAAGTAAGACATAAGTGTTTTCCATTTCAACTTCTTTCCAAACATGTAAATACTTAACCCCTTAAAAAAACTCCACAATAAAAATATGAAAATAATTGTACAGACAATAACCGGATTCTAGGACAAAAATAAACAAATTCAAGGAATGAGAAAGGGTAAGGCTCAGAGGAATTTCCAGATGTGGAGCCCTAAACTGATCAGATGCATCTATGGATTCATTTGCTAATCCATTTCCCATTCTCATTGGTCAACTGGTGTAGTTTCTTAAGTAAATTCAATTTGTCTTGAGTTATAAGTTATTCCCGAACCCCAATTAATTATATGCACAGTGGGTTTGCAGAGCTCCAGATATCAAGTACCAAAACTAAATGTAAAGGACCTCCTTTAAAAGTTTGGATCCATATAAACTAATAGAATAATTCAAAGAAAAAAAAGTTCAGAGTGTGTAATTGAGTCCACTATTGTCAACATAGAGGCCTTTTGAGGTACTTAGGTAAAGTAAAAGCTCAATTTAAAAGGTGACCCCTTCAATCCCTTTTGCTCGAATCTTACTTTTGTGAACATGTTGTATCTGTATACTACCCACTATTGTGCCTATCGTATAGGAAAATGGAGAAGAACCCAGAACCACATTCAAATGTAATGTTAGCATTCAATGCAAAACACAGTACAGATCAAAATCAAATAAATAAATTGAGCAATTGGGCAACAGTCCAGATTTAATCAATCTCAGAAATTCAATACGGACTTTCTTTCGTTAGTACTTTTGAATGTGAATGCAGCGGAACTCACATAACCAACTACATGTCTGTGAGTGGACAAAATGGATGGCATTTCTAATACTGCTTTCATGATTTAAAGAAAACATTTTTCCATGTTTGGTGGTAGTGATGGCCGTGGTGATGATGGTGGTGTGGTGGCGGTGATCGTGCGGTGACATTTGATTAGAGTGAAAAATATTTTCTTCCAAATAGGCTTGTTATGTTTTCCATTTAATTTCATTTTGCATTATACAAATGCTATAAAATACGAAAAACATTTCCCCAAACAAACGGAACGTTAGTCAAAATTAATCTATCTACATACACCCAGAAAATAAAACAAACAAATACCATAATTTTTGATGACTTTCCAAGCAACCAAACATGGAGCAATTGCCAACGAATTGGGCTATAAAACGACATAAAATTTGAACAATGCATCGCCAAACTAGTAAATAAAAAAAATAAAAAAGAGGAAGAAAAGCAAAATTCACACCGATCGGAGACCACAGTGCAACAATTTAGACATTATGAGCGTATAAGAGTAGAGAAAAAGGATATGATAGAGACAAAACAAAGGCGTCGCTGACGAGAGCGAAGGCGAGATTGGATCCGGTGAGGGTGAAGCTCCGGAGATCTGAGGGAGAGCAATATGCGAAGTTGGTGTAAGCGAGGTCTTTACCAGGCGTGTTGGTCACGATCATCTTCGACCCTGATCTCCCCGCCATTGCTGCTGTGTCTGCAACAGTCAGATCGCAGAGAGAGAAGTTTTTGTTGTTATTTTTTGCTTTGGTTCGAAGGAATGGAGAGAGAGAGAGAGATGTGAATGTAGAGTCAGTTGGGGTTCGTTCCAGCCCGCCAGGGGAGAGTGGGAAGATCGGACGGTCACCCCAGATTGGATTGAGCCACCTGGGCCCCAAGAGAAACATCTGTTCCCTAGGGCATCTCCAATGCTGGGTTTACTTATAAGAGATTTGAAAAAATTAAAATTAAAATATTATATGAAATGCAAATAAAATAGTATCTCAAAACACATCATGCCTAAAAACTTCTCTTTCCTCTTTTATTGAAAAATTAAATGTGAATTTTCAGTTACAAAAGACAAAATTCATGACAAATTTGAACCATTAACTATTAACTACGGATTGTGAATTCATGAACAATTCTTGGATTTAAATCTCCCTAATAACAGAACATAAGAAAATACAAATTGATACATAACTAATCAATGCTAAGTTAAAATAAAATATTTATAAATAAAATAGATAAGTAGAAATAGTAATACAAAATAAACTTATAATCGTTTATTGGAAATAACTAAAAAATACAAAATTATTTACTGAAAATAACTGGAAAATACACCTTCAACATGCATCCTTAAAAACTGAATTTTAAGACAACAAACTATTTTTTTTTTTTTTACAGAAATTGAGATAAACTGTGAAATAAAATTTTATCTTTCCAACTCTGAGTTTGCCTTGACTGAAGAACTTCTTTTATAAGCAAAGTGGATAACTATTAGGCTTGTGAATTGGGAACTGTGAGGCCTGTGACTTCAAAAGCTGGAAAATACTGTGAAACTTGTGACTTCAAAAGTTGGAGAATAAGAGGCACATGGGTGCTGAGGGCATCTTTTTGTGATCGAGAACTTTTTTACTTTTTTTTTTTTTACTAGCGGTGAGAAGCGTGTGACAGTTGGTGATGGGGAATCAATATATATGTCAGCAGCTTTTCTCAAAGTAAGAGTAGTAACTGAAGCTGATGTATATATATGGAATTCAATGACTTTTTAGGCATGTAGGTCTGAACATCTTGGAATTGTGGACCATATAGATCATGGGTTGAGGCTTTAGAGGAAATTTGAATCATCCGAGGCTTCATCTTCAATTTGTGACTTTGCTTGGGCCATCAATAATTTTGCCATTTGGATCAATTCATCACTAAAGGTTGACTTAGGCTTTGCTTTGAGCTTGGCCTTGGAAGACTTGGATTTGGAAGGTTTAATCTTTGGTTGATGGGCTTCAAGTCTCGATCAGTAGTGAGAGGAAGTGGGCTTCCTTGTGTGACTGAAGCATTTGGATTTTGCTGAGACTTGACCATTGCAGGAGTTGGGGCATAAATGTTAACTGAAAATTCTTGCTAGACTTGTTCATATCGATGGGCTTTGAATACATCCCACCATTTAACAAAATGTTGGTGACTGACTATGTTATTGGATAGGCGTAATTGCTATTTAAAAATCCATGGGACTTTATATTTGGACATAAAATGAAGTAACAAAGGAAACTGACTTTTATGCTGGCTGAGCTTGTAAATTGAAGAGAAGTAATTGACTTGTTCTATTAACTCAGAAGGAATGATTTCTGAGATAACATCATGCTGTGACCACCATCTCAGGAACCAATAAGGGAATTCTAATTTGAATTTATAGTCAAATGAGAAAAACCAAGAATGACTATATGACTCAATTTGATGTAGGAGGATTTTGAACCAAGTATCAATGTAATCATAGTAACTATGTTGTATATCATGGTTAGAAAGGTCTCGGAGCAGAAAAGGGAAGCCCCATTATTCCATGGAAATAATATTATAAATGTACAAGGAATGATAAATGATTTTACTAGTCTGGACTTGATCATAAATAGGTTTAATGACTATTGACTTATCGGGATAGGAATGAATGAAATGCCATCCATTAGGGAAATAGGATTTGACTAATTCAAGAACATTGTGGATAATTTTTATGGACTGGTTCTTTGTAAAAAAAAAAATGTTGAATGACTGTTTAAGAACATAATCTGTTCTTGGGGTAGACTTGTTAGGATGCATTGGTGTAATTGACTGGCAGGCAAAGGGTCTGAAGCCAGAGCCGAAGTGTAACAAGGTTTAGAAATATTACCAAAAATTTGGTATCGATTTTGTAGGTGCAGCAATGGGTTGACTGGTTGGCATAGTGGCAAGAGGTTTTGTAGTAGGTTTGTTGCTTGACATCTGTAATAAAAATGACAGAAGTAGATTAGCATCCACAGAGGACATCTAATCTATTCATATGAAAGTTAACTAGATTAGTGTAATTAGCAACGAAATTACGATAACTTTTAATCTGATTGAATTAAAGGTAAGGGTCTTGATGAAGGTAAGAGTCATATTGCAGTGACTTTAAATAGGATATTTTAAACTTGTAATAGTGAATAATTTTGCGATATTAGGTGACTTGTAACCTGTTTGTAGAACAATAAGGAGTAGGCATGTTGCACTATCCTTCTTGTAAAAATTATCGGGTATGGAAATCAGGGATAAAATTTTGAGTACCAGGAATATATTCAATATCAAAATCAAAAATACTTAAAATGGATTGCAATCAAGCAAAAATATGTTTACTAGCAATATTTTGAACATTTTTTTCCAAAACATATTTAGCACTTTTGCAATCAACACGTAATAAGAATTTTTTATTTAAGATGTTATCTTGAAATTTACTAATACATAAAATAATAGATAAAAATTATTTTTTAATAGTACTATGATTTTTTTGTACTTTGTTCCAAACACCAAATGAAAATGAACAATTTGTTCAGATAACTGGGGAGTGATTTTCTAAAGAAGAGTGCCACCATAACCAACATCAGAACCATCAGTCTGAATAATTTTGAATGAATTTTCAGTAGGAATGCCAAGACAAGGCAAGTTCTTGACATATTTTTTGACTTGTTGAACAATTGCAGTATGAGTAGAAGACTAATGAGAAGGATTATGTTTCAACCTATCAAAAAGGGGTTGATAAATTTTCCTAAGGTCTTTGTAAAATTCAGCAATATAATTTAAAGAACCTAAAAATCGTTATAACTAGGTTTTGTCTAAGATTTCATCAAGGAACTTAGAAGCAAACTCAATAGATCAATTGACAGGAATAATAGTACTTTGGTGGATATCATAACCTAGGAATCTAACTTTAGTTTGGAATAACTTAATCTTAGGAGCAGAAATAACTAGACCATTATATTTGATAATATGGAGAAATGAATTAAAATGTTTCCAATGTTTATCGATTAACTTAGAGAAAATGAGGATATCATTTATGTAAACAATAAAAAAATGATTAAAGGAATTAAAAATTTTATTCATAATGTTTTGAAATTCACTAGAAGCATTTTTTAATCTAAAGGGCATGACATTCCATTCGTAATGGCCAAAAGGTGTAGTAAAGGCAATTTTATAACAATCATCAGGATGAATTTGTATTTGTCAAAATCTACTTTTAAGATCAAATTTACTAAAGATGATAGCTTGACTAAATCTTTTAATGAGATATGTTTTATTAGGGATTGGATAGTGTATTCATTCTAAAATTTTGTTTCATGGTTTATAATTAATGACTAATCGTGAAACACCACGTTCAAGTTCAACATTTTTATTAACATAAAAAGCAGGGTAAGACCAAGGCGACTTACTATTACTAATGATGTTATTTTTTAATAATTCATTAATCTCTTTTTTGCACATTTCCACTAATTCATGATTCATTTGAATAGGTCGAACCTTAATAGGAATTTATCTTTCACTAAAATTTTTAATATAAAGGAGTGTAATTACATATTTTTTCCTATGCCAGAAAGCACTAGGTAAAGTGGAACAAACGGTATTTTCTAATTGGTTTTTAAATTTATCAATTTTGGATATAAGAATTTGATTAGTCAATTGAGTTTCCATTTTTTTATATTTTACTTCTTCTTTGAGAAATTTGAGTTGTTTGGTTAATCGATTAATAGATTGGGATATAGAATATTCTTTTAATTGATTTAATTCTTTGATTTCAGAAGGAGATAAGAATTTAAAAGTCACTATTTGACCAAAAGCTTGTGTGGTTATTCCATAGTTAGTAGTGGTAAATAGATACAGTAAAAAAATAAACGGAGTTCCTAGAATGACTTTGTCGGTCATATTTCTGACTAGAATAAAGGATGTTTTAAAACAAACATTATTTTGACAAATGTACTTTGGGTAATTTATATTTAATATGCATTTGACTTCTATTAGCAGAACTTAATTGTTCACTAGTTTTATGATAATATTTTGTGGGGATTAAACCTTCTTGAATACAATTTAAATCAGGTAGGTATCAATGAGGGCTATGACTTCTATTTTAAAATCATTAATAACTAGTTTGATTTTGAATGCCATTTTGAATATGAATTTTATTAATAATATTTAAACGATGACTATCATTGTGATTTTCACTATTAGATTTAGTTGATCGATTATCAAAGATGGCGTGGCTAGGATTAGGACCAGAGCTAGATTCATCAGAGGAAGTATTATTATTATTTTGGAAATCATTAAGATTTTTATTGATTTTTAATATTTCAATTTCTTCTTCTAATGATTTGTCTTTCGCTTTTAACTCTTGAATGGTTAGTTTAATTTGGTTAATCTCATTTTGTAAATCTTGTAAAGTGGTTTTTTTATGTTTAATTTTTCGAAATCTTTCTAAAGTAATTGTGAGGCTAATAATTGGTTTATCTTGATGAGGTTTTTACCTTTATTTATTAGTAAAGATTTTAACTTATTAATATATTTTCTTTTTAATTCAGGATTTTCTAATTTCCTAATTAATTCTTTTAAAGAATCTTCTTCTTATTGTGATTTACTAAGAACATTAATTTGTTTACAGCAAGTATCATTACATCCTAATTCAATCTCTCATTCAAGATTCTTTGGGAGAGTAATAAGTAGAAGCATCACTCAAAGGAGTGGTGTCATTGGATGATAGACTAGAATGATCGGAGATTGATTTGGGGTATTAATTAGTTTAAATATGTAATTTTTGACTTTGATGTTCTTCAGTAATTTATAATTGATTAAGCTTATTTTTAAGTTTTTCTTTAACTTTAAATTTATTAGAATAATGACCTTTTTTTCCACAATTGTAACAAGTAACATCTTGGGTACATTTTGACTTCTTCTTAAAATGATTAGTTTGCTTGTGATATTTCTTTTTTAGTTTAGCATAATACTTATCAGGTGATTTAGTAGATGAATATTTCTTCTTATATTTAGCAGGGTATTTGTGTAAAGATCTCTTGTTATTATGTTTGCGTCATGATGGTGCAACGGGAGGTAGACCATATTTTTCGTAGAAATTTCCTAATTCATATTTAGCTTTGTGTTTATCCTTAACAGCTTTTTGATTAAGTTTCATGTCTATACACATTTTTAATCATTCTTTTTGAATGGTGCTAATTATATCACCATAAGTTAAATTATCATATTCTATAATAACAGTAGGTTGACTAAGAACATCTCGAATTTTATGAGTAAAAAGATTAGGTAATCCATTAATGAATTTTTCTTTATAAATGACTTAGTACAATCATCTATAAGCACGACTCTAGAGGTAAAAATATCTTTATACCATTGAAAATTGCTTAAAGTACGGTAAGTTAAATTACTAAGCTGATCATGGATGCGAGAATGGACATTAGAAGGTGTGCCAATAAAATGTTTGACTATAGTAAATATTAAAGTATTAATATCATCAGTTTTACTTGATCCTATATCTTCATCAAAGATTGGGATATCATTTTCATCTAATTGTACTGCATATTGTATAGATTCACGTAGATCTGAAGTGAGATATTTATTCCACCAAGATTTGAGCATACCAGTAAAACCAAATGTAAGTAAAGAGACTATTTTAGGTTGAGTGTAATCAGGATAATTACTAAGGTAACTATTTGCAACCATAGACATATGATTTAATTTTTGAAGAATTTGATTTTCACTAAGACCATCTATATTCCATTCGTATAATTTTTTAGCGAAATAGAAAATTGATTGTTAATATTGGTTTCTTCGAATTGAAGATCGGGAGGTGTAGGTTTAGGATACCAATTTTTGGTAAGAGTAGTAGGATTAACTTTGGAATGTGTGATTCGGTTAAGATTAGTAGCCTAGAATTGTTGGGTTAATTTATCAATTTCATTTATGGATGTATCGGAGTCACTACTAAATTCAACAGGTGGTTGTTGTGTTAGGACAATAATTCCTTTTTCATTAGATGTAGTAGATACCTTAGTAAATAATTGTTCAATAGCTTCAACAGTATTAGTGTCTTGGGTAACTAGGCTTAACCGTTTTCTAGTGCTAGGAAGATTAATAAGAGGTTTGTCTAAAGGTTTACTAATGGATGTATGACTAGTAAAGTAATCCTCAAAAGAAGTTTCTATTTTATCTAATTGTTTACCAATAGTTTTTAAATATTGATTGGAATAATTATTTTGTTCAATTACTTTTTGGATTTCATATTCATCACCAGGAAGTTTAAAGGAGAAGCATGTACAATAGCACCTTTATGTTCAATAAGAATAGTTTCTAGAGGAATGACTAGAAGAAATAAAAGTATTAGGGAAGTTTTCCATTTAGTTTTTGTAATAATATTTATCTTTTGATAATAATTTTCAAGATAATCAAAGAAGTGAATTTCAAGATTTACTTGCTTCATAAATTTATACCATTTCTTGGTAATCTTGGATTGTTGGTGTTCATTATAATTATTTCTATAGGTTTGTTGTTTAGACTTATTGGCTTTAGATTTAAATTCAACATGGAGTTTATTTAGATCTGGAGTAAAAGGTTTACTAAGAGTTAATAATTGTTGGTTAATAGGAGGAACAACTTCAAAATCAGTCTGAGTAGGTGAATCTTGATATGTGGTTTCATCTTCATGGAGATGTGTCTGAGTTGAATAAACTGGTTTATTAATTTGGGAAGTAGAGGAATTATCTATTCCTTTTAATTTGCTATGTGAATGTTCACAAAGATGAAATTTCCTATCTTTGCGAGTAAATAGAGGTGTATTAAATATTTCATCATCTTCTAAAGTCGGTGGGGATACTAGAACTACTATGATGGGATGAGTGACTAGGAAGGCGATTAAAGCGTATATGAACTGAACAATCATTAAATTGTTGAATAGTTTGAATATCTTGACTAGTAGAAGATTATTGATTTTGGGAATAATTTTCATTAACTGTGACCCAGTCTTCAAGAAGAGTAATATCGTTCCAACAAATCATTTTGGAGATTGAAATATTAGTTTCATGTGTACTACCTTGAATAAGTAATGTTTTATCTTTTAGACTTTTATTTAAAGCTTGAACATTGAGATTAATTTTAATACATTTATAATAAATGCAATAAATCAAAGCAATATTATGAACATTAGCTAACATATTAGTGAATGCGCCAGACAATTGAATATATTAATACTTTAATATATAAGGATCTCTAAGACTTAAAGTAAAATCGGAAAAATAATTAAAGTAAACATGTCCTTTATGAAGGCCTGATTCCATTATACCCATTAGGCTATCATGATAATTAATAAATCGTGCATCTCTTATGCATAAAAGAATAGAAGTATTTTAACTTTATTGAGTTAATGGTTTGATTCCAACTTGAATTAATCCTAGATGAATAAAGTTATGACCATCTTTCATATGTTTTTCAATTGACTCTTTGGATAATAACTGGTAAGTTTCTCTAATTTTAGTTAAAGCATAAACTTGTTTAACAGTTTTGACCTGTAAATCTACATTAAAGATTGATCATAAAAAACTGATTTTTGTAGATTTCTTTAATCCTTACTTTAGGGATATTCCAACTTATAAAATATATATTTTATTTATATTTCACTTAGTTTCACACACTTTTTTCATTTCTCTTTCCAAATGTCTTCCTAAATCTTCTAACAAAACACAGCATTACTATTCATTTTTTTATATATCAAATTTGAGAAAAAATTTAAGTAAAAACTACATTTGATATCAAGTGCTCTAACGGAGGAATTTGACCTTTCATTAAAACACCGATCGACTGGCCAGTATATTTTTTTACAAATTTTGATGAAAGCTCCAAGGGTCTTCAATTTGGTGAAAGATTTTTATATTCTTGATTTGATGAAAAAATTGGAGCAACAAAAATGTTAATTCAAATTTGATGAAAGAATTGATGAACCATTGGAGATAGTCTAATTCAATCCTTGTTTGAGAAACTAGTTATTTTAGTTGATTATTTGATTTTTTATTTGATTTTTTTTTTTTTTTTTGTGTGACTATTTTAGTTTAGTTAAAATAGTTGTGTTTGAGAAGTTTGTTGATTTTTTTCTTTGGGGTTTTTTTTAAGGTCCCTGGTATTAAGATTTTATAGCATAAAAGGACATTTAATATTTTCATAATGTCTAAGGTCCCTCAATATTGATTAAGAGAAAATTCGATCCAGAGAATTTCTCTGGACAAATCACAGAGAAAATTCCAAATTTCTTTAGACATATCACAGAGAAAATTCTAAATTTCTCTAGACACATCACAGAAAAAATTTTACATATCACCAACACCAAATTTGTTTAGACATATCACAGAGAAAATTTTACACAAACTTGTGATGGTAGGCCTGTGTTTGAACTTGTGTTTGGAGTTGAAATTGTTGTATCTGAGGAACTTGTTGTGCAGAGATCCTTTGAGAGTGAGAATGGGTTTAAGGCTATTGAACAGATTGTTTTTGCTGTTGTTCAAATAATGCCAATTCCTCTAGTTTATATTTAAGCGGGAAACAGTACTCACCCCAAAAAATATGAAGATAATAAATTTCTTACTATGCTTTGACCAGTAGAGCTATTATAATAGTACTTGAATCCATCAAGAGAAGTGTGTTCTGTCCAATTACATTTTATAGGAGTGATGGCTTGTGGTATTACAGGAAGAACCGGAGGAGACGATGTAGCAGAAGGTACATCTACCACGGAAGTGATAGCAGACATGTTGGCAACTGTCTGTGGTACTATCCCAGCCCATGAATATTGATACAAGAAGTACTGCAAGGAAGATTAGAGAAGATGAAGAGAGAGATAGATCTAGGGAATGAGAAAGAGAAAGATATAGGGTTTTGAACTGGTAAATGAGATCGACGAGAGACAGAGAGATAAAAGAGCAGCGTGGGAGAGAAGAGCAGTGGGAAAGAGAGATAGAGAGCGTGAGATATATCAAATTTCTCTGTGATAGAAAGGTGTGGGTTGAGGGACCTTAGACATCAAAAAATAATATTATTGATCTCTTCCATTACTAAAAATGGGAGAGGGGCCTTAGACTAATTTTCTTTTCTTTTTTTTGTATGAGGATTGTGAGAGAAAAAGTAAAATGATTGTGGGTTAGATATGATATTTTGTTTTATTGACTATTTTAGTCTATTTTATCTTTTAGTAGGTTATTTTAAACCAACCCTTCTCCCAAACACCACCTCAGTCTTCAAAAATAGATTTTTAAATTTTAATTGTTATTTTTTATTTTTAGTGAATTTTTAAAATATTTTTATTATTATTGTAACAACCCAAAAATTAAATTATCCTTTCACTTTCATATTAGTATTATCTAATTATAAATCGGAATAATATAATTCTATATACGATGAATTGGGATCAAGGTGCGATTTGTATGTAATTTTATAAATATATGGGCCAAAATATAATAAGATATTTAAGTTACTTAGGGGTTACTCAAATCTAGAATCTGCTACGTGGCAATTAACTAAGGGTGAAGCTTTGCTCACCATTTCTATAAATAAGAGATTCGTGAGAATGAATAAACACAAGTCAACAAACAAACAATGAAAGTAAGAAGGAGAGACAATGTGGAGGAAGGCCTCAAAATGGCGGAAAAAATAATAGTAGTGATATTAAGGTGAGTTATATTATTTCTTGAGTCACTATTATATGTTTTATGTATGTTTTGAGTTACCATAATTTATTTTATACAATTTGTGTTTTATAAATTATATTCGTATTTTAACCTTATTTTATATAATAAGGAAAACCCATGGAAATAGCTGTTTATTGAAATGTGTTTTGAGTAATTATTTTATAAATACTACTACGGAGGTCCTATGCCTTGGAGGGACTTAAATAATCATTGACCCTCTGATTAGTCACTTTGTGACCCTTTGTTTGTCATGAATCCACTAACATTCTGATTTCTGGGACGGAGCAAAGTATTGTACGGAGCTAAGTGCTATACTATTGTGGGAGCCACCTCTAGAGTTCGTACAAGCCAGCTCTTAAGTCCATACATCTGTTCTGTTCTGTACCGCGGTTATGATTTCTGATGTGGAGCAAAGTGTTGTACGGAGCTAAGTGCTACAGTATAGTGGGAGCCACCTTTTGAGTCAAACACCTATTTTGTTCCATTATGTACCATGGTTATGATTATTTTGTTTATATGATTTTTGTATTATATGTCAAATGATCTCTGTATTTTAATATCAAGCTTTGTTTAGTCAATAATTATCAATGGTGAATTTTATGCCCTTATGCTTTTAGTATAATATTTCTCACTCTGCCATGTGCTTATAGCTGTTTACCAATTTTCAGGAAATAATGTAATTTAGAAATAACTTTTGGAGAGTCTTAGACGCGGGGCTACGGAATAAACACATGCAGCACTTTTATAGTATTTATAATTCTATTCTTCATATGTAAATATCGGCCTTTTTGGTTAATAAATTTTGCTATAAAAATAGAAACTCCAATGATTATTTTGGTACTCTTACTTAAATATTTTTTTCCGCTCGCGTTTAGTAATTTGTTTAAGAATTGGCCAGAGGTAACTTCAGTTACTGGCCATCACAATGCTTAACCCTTGAATACGATGAGCGGTTCGTGACAAGTGATATCAGAGCCTAGGTTTTTAAAATTATTTTTATCAAAGCATTGAAGTATAAGACACATGCATAAATAGGATGAGCGAAACGTTGAGCTAGATTACGTGTTGTATTTAAATATTTGTGTAGCAACAATCGTGGTATATATAATTATGGTATTTCTTTAAATTTTGTAATTAAGATGAGTTATTTTCTACTTTATAGGGCAAATTACACTAATAATCCCTATAGTTTGGGACTCGTGTCACTTTGGTCCCTGACTTTTCGATTGTGACACATTTGACCTTGAATTTTAAATCTTGTTCCAAATAAGAACAATTGAAGATACCAGTGTTTAATTTCAAGGGCAAAATCGTCAATTTAATAAAATATAAACTAATTTGAAAAAAATAAATGTCAAAAAAATATTTTTAATTTTTTTAAAATTATTTTTTATCCACCAATGATAAAATTATGCAAAATTGATAAAAATTAATAAAAATTACATGATTAATTTTTAAAAATTAATTTTACATGATCATCATCCAAACACATAATAAAAATTAATTTGGTAAAAAAAAATAAATGTCTAAAAGATTTATTAATTTTACATAATTTTATTTTTAGAGGATAGAAATAATTTTTAAAAATTCAAAAATATTTGTTTGACATTTATTTTTGTCAAATTAGTTTATATTTTATCAAATTCACGATTTTACTCTTGAAAAATCTAATGATATCTTCAATTATCCTTATTTGGAATAAAATTCAAAATTCAAGGTCAAATATGTCATAATTGAAAAGTCAGAAACTAAAGTGATACAAGCCTCAAACTATAGAGACTATTAGTGTAATTCACCCTACTTTATATATAATTGTATATATCTTTCCTATGTATGCTGAATAGTTTGAAAAAAAAAAAATCCGTATTACATGTTTCGTAGCATTTGAAAAAAAAAAAAAAAATCATTTTGACTTTTTAGAAGTGAGTTCAAATCTATAATCTTTCAAAATTTATAAAAATTTCATAAAAATATTGATTTTGAAACTATTTCCCATTAATAGAAAAATTCACGAATAAAAGAAATTGAAGTTTATTTCAAATTCCTTCAACTCTTGCATGTTCTATCATTTCATTTCCAGTCGCTTGTTGAATTGTGTTATCATTTTATATTATTTTTTATTATTTTCGGAAACAAAACCAATTAAAAGTTTTTTAAGTCACCCATTGTTTCTCATTTTGACCTAATACAGTTTTTGACAAATAAACAATGAGTTGTTTTTTGTAAAGTTTTTTTTGAGGTAATATTTTATATCAGATTAATTATCAAATACAAATTTATCAGAATGCGCAGCAGATAGCTTACATATATAACAAATTTTAAGGACGAAATTTTTAAAAGGAAGAAATATTGTAACAACCTGAAAATTTAAGTTGTCTCTTAAATGATTTCAAAAAAATAATTTTAACTTTATATTATTATTCAATATTATTTTCTGAGTATTATGGTATTTTTATTATATTTTTCTCTATATTTTTCTTGGACCAAAATATACTAAAATACAACATTTTTTATACAACAAACTTTCGTTCCCACCACGCTGTCTTGTGGCCCACGCCTTCCTCACTATATTTACAAATGTGTAGATGTGCAAATTAGTGGAGCATTATCACCAATTCCAAATAAGTGCGATTTTTGACTTTTTATAAAATATGGGTTGGATTTGGATTGGGTTTGAAGTGATGTGTTAGAGAAGTGATGTGACTTAAATAAGATGATATGACTTAAATAGGATAGTGACTTTTTGACTTTTTAAATTTTTTTGAAGATGCCAAACTTAGCCTTAGTCTCTCTTTCTCCCTCTAATTGTTTTGTTTTATGTATAAAATTTTGAGTTTAGTTCGGAATATTTAGTGGGTTACTGTAGTTTAAAGGTAAAAGTTAAAATTAACATTAAGGTGAGTTATATTATACCTTAAGTCACCATAATATATTTTATGTATGTTTTGAATTATCATGATTTATTTTACGTCATTTGTGTTTTATTAATTATATTATTTATGAACCTTATTTTGTATAATAAAGAGAAACCCATGGATATAACTATTAAATATATTTTTGAGCAACTATTTTATAAGTACCACCACGATAGTCTCATGCCTTGGGGGATTTAAATAAATAACCATTGGCCCTCTGGTTAGTCACTCTGTGACACTCTTTTCGTCATGGATCCACTGACACTCTGATTTCTGGTGGGGAGCAAAGTGTTGTGCAAAGCTAAGTGTTTGTGCGAGCCACCTCTAGAGTTCGTGCTAGTCACCTCTTGAGTCCATATCTCTATCTGTTCTGCTTTGTACTGTGGTTATGATTATTTTGTTTATATGATTTATGTATTATATGTCAAATGATTTCCATATTATATATTTTGTATTTTAATGTCAAACATTGTTTAGCCAATAATTATCCATGGTAATTTTTATATTCTCATACTCTCAGTATAATATTTATCATTCTGTCATGTGCTTATAGCTGTTTATCAATTTTTAGGAAACAATGTAATTCAAAAAAAGCTTTTGGAGAGTCTTAGACGTGGGGCTGCGGAATAGACATACATAGCACTTTTATAATATTTATAATTCTATTCTTCATATGTAAATATCGGCCTTTTTAGTCAATAAATTTTGTTAAAAAATAGAAGCTCCAATGATTATTGACCTGCTTCAGATCTAAGGGTTAAGCATTGTGACGATCAAGAATCGGTTACCTCCGGCCAATTCTTAAACAATTTATTAAACGCGAGCGAAAAAAAATATTTAAGTGAAGGTACAAAAATAATCATTGGAACTTCTATTTTTATAACAAAATTTATTGACGAAAAAGGCCGATATTTACATATGAAAAATAGAATTATAAATACTATAAAAGTGTTGTGTGTGTTTATTCCGCAGTCCCGCGTCTAAGACTTTCCAAAAGCTATTTCTGAATTGCATTGTTTCTTGAAAATTGGTAAACAGCTATAAGCACATGGTGGAGTGAGAAATATTATACTAAAAGCATAAGGGTATAAAATTCACCATTGATAATTATTGACCAAACAAAGCTTGATATTAAAATACAGAGATCATTTGACATATAATACAAAAATCATATAAGCAAAATAATCATAACCATGGTACAGAATGGAACAAAACAGATGTATGGACTCAAGAGGTGGCTCGTTTGAACTCTAGAGGTGGGTCCCACCATAGTGTAACACTTAGCTTCCGTACAATACTTTGCTTCACATCGGAAATCATAACCACGGTATAGAACAGAACAGATGTATGGACTCAAGAGTCGCTCAGACGAATCCTAGAGGTATTCCCAATATAGTGTAAGACTTAACTCCGCATCGTAAATCAGAATGTCAATGGATTCATGACAGGCAAAGGGTCACAAAGTGACTAATCAGAGGGTCAATGATTATTTAAATCCCCCAAGACATAAGACCTCCGTGGTGGTATTTATAAAATAATTACTCAAAACACATTTTAATAAACAGTTATATCCATGGGTTTTCCTTATTATATAAAATAAGGTTAAAATTACGAATATAATTTATAAAACACAAATTCAATAAAATAAATTATGATAATTCAAAATATACGTAAAATATATAATGATGACTCAAGATATAATATAACTCATCTTAACATCACTACTATTATTTTTTCCGCCATTCTGAGGCCTTCCTTCACACGGTCTCTCCTTCTCACTTTCATTGTTATGGTGAGCAAAGCTTCACCCGTAGTTAATTGCCACGTAGTAACTTTTAGGCTTGAGTAACTTCCAAGTAACTTAAATATCTTATTATATTTTAGCCCATATATTTATAAAATTACATACAAATCCCATTTATAATTAGAAAAAATACTAATATGAAAGTTAAAGGATAATTTAATTTTCTGATTGTTACAATTATTTTTTATATGCATCTAAATTCCTACTAATATTACTTTAGAAATTAATTTTCTAATAATAGTTTAAGCCCTCCAACAAACACGGTTAATCTTTTCGGGAAAAAAAAAAAAAGAAAAGAAAAACCCTACAGCAGTTACCTTCTACATTGTTTAACTAATTTCAAAATTTTAAAATTAAAATTTTTTATTTTCATCTCTATGTTTTGTAAACTTTATATTTTCTAAATTCTATTGATAAATAAGATACGTAAATAATATGAAATTCTAAGAAGAAGAAGAAGAAGAAAAAACTAATTCATGAAACTAAAGATGGATCTATAGCTTTAAAATTTAAAAACTCAAGGACCTTTGCCTACCAAATACTTTTAAGTATGATCTAAACATTTTTTTTCAAGGAGGTAAACCTAATTTTCCTTAAAATACTGGAAAAATAATATGAAGTCAAAATTAATTACAAATAAATGAAATATATTATAAATATTAATAATTACAAATGTAAACTTTAACATGAATTTGAAATAATTTTTTACATCCTCAACGACGTGATTTTCCTAAAATAAATTTTGAATTTTATTACTTTAAATCATAATATTTTAATTTATTTTCAAGCTAAACGATCAATTTATTTTCATTAAGTAAAACAATAGAAAAATTACATTTTAGTCATTAAACTCAAGCTAGTTGTACATAAAATGTCCAAAATATTATTATTTTCATTAAGTTTAATGATTAAAATACCTTTTTCAGTCTATTTTACTTAATCTAAAATAGGAGATGGTTTATATTAAAAATGAATAAAAAATTTAGAGTTCAAATTGATAAAATTAAAAACTCAAATTTATTTTGTTACAAGAATCAAACCCTAATTTATTTTATTTTTTTATTGTAATTTCAATTAATTTTTTTAATATTTTAGATATTTTGTTTAGATGTATCCAATCTAAATTTACTTAAAAATTAAAAAATTTGAAAAGAATTTTTTTTTAAAAATCAATAAATACAAAAAATATATATAATGGTATTAATTTTTTATATTTTTAAAATTTTTAGTATTTATTAAATTTTGTAAAGAAATTTTTCTTAAATTTTATACTTTTTAAGTGTCTATATTAAATAAATCTAAAGAATAAAAAAAATATGTTTAAAATATTTTTAAATTTCATTAAAAATAAAAAAATAGTTTTGAAAACTCCAAAACCAAATAAAATAGTTATTGAGAATTATTTTTAAGTGTTGGTAAGGCACTTTATTTAATTTTAATTTTAATTTAAATATAAGTTCATCATTTTTATTTTTTTATTTTTCATTAAGGTACTTAACAAATTTAAAAGTTTTTTCATTAAGGCAAAATAACATTCAACACATTTGCCTCATATTCAATAAAAACAAGAATATTGTTCAACTTTTGTGGCACACTATTGTGTGTGTTTTCTTTTGGGGATTGGATTCTTTGGGTTGAGTGGGTTTATTTTGAGGCCCATCTCTGTTATTAGAATTAATCATATTTTACGATTTGTTAAGTATAATATTTATACAAAAAATTAAGATCATCGGACATCAATAACTATGTGTTTTAATTAAATTTGTTAAAAAAATTGAATGACAATTCTAATTTCAAAAGTATCCATCTATTTTTTATAATATAAATGTGATTGGAACACATAGTTACTAATATTTGATCATCTGAATTTTTTACATAAATATTATATTAAACGAGTACTAAAAAAAAAACGTTTTGAATCACCAAGATTGACCCCAAAATAGGCTCTCAAACCTAAATGTTCTCTCAATTTGAGATTATCAATTTTGAGAGAATTCAATCCAAACTTTTTTTTATAATAAAAAATAAAAACTAATCAACGTGTACAATATTTTTTGGATACTTTTACCCATAAATATATGGATCATTTTTCATTTTTGTTTTAAAAGAAAAATATGCTGCTTTGATTCTCAAATTAATTTTTCTTTTTTTTTTTTGTATTTTTATTTTAATCTAATTATATGCTTCCATCAAGGTTAAAACGTAATAGAAGTATTTAAAAAATTAAGGTCGTGGTGTGGAGTTCTAATCATGACTCCATATCCATATTTGAGTATGGTGTTTGATTACGACTTTTAATAATTAATTTCACACCACTTTTGAAAACTTGTTTCAAGCAATATTTGAATTTTAAATTTAGTTTACTCGATCGTCCTTTCGGACGTTCGCCGATTGATCGAACTAGGGTGTGCATAATACCGTCGAAACCGCTTAAAACCGCACCGAGACCGCCAAGGCAAATTCGTTATTATTTGCCAATCGAATCACGTTTTTGATAAGAAAAATAGCATATTCTAGTGCCACTTTTATCAATCCGCCGATTTCTATTTTTCTTCCAAACCCCACCGACCCGCACCGTTATTAAATAATGTTTTATAAGATTTTAAAAATTCTTCTTTATTTAAGTTTGCTTGTTGTTCTATACCTTAGAATATAGTATTACATTACTGTTCGAGGGGAATTCAAGATGTCAGTAATCCAAAATAAAGTTGGATTCCAATTCACTTTTCAATTTTTATTTATTTATTTTTTATTTTTTATTTTTTATTTTTTTCTGGCCATGTTGCAAATTTGCATTAGCTCACTTTTCAAACTAAATACTTTTCAACAGTAAATATTTTCAATATATTGTAAATCCTAAATGATATTAATTTTATGTATTGTATTTGATCATTGTAGCTTCCACAGATGCTTGTAATGAACTGATGGCATAGTCGTTGATATTATCATGTTGTTGCTACACTTGTTGCATTAGAAGAAAGCTTCGCAAGATGCTTAACATCACGGTATCTCTCGTCTTTTTTTTACTCTTTGATTTAAGTTTTGTAATTTGAATTATATTTTTTATAAACCGCCAATCCGCCCAAACCGCCAAAGCAAATCCACCACTATTTGCCAACCGAACCGTCGGTTTTTGATAAGGAAAATGACAAATTTTAGTGACACTTTTATCAATCCGCCACCCGCCATACGGTTTCTATTTTTCTCTCAAACCACACCGACCCGCACCGCGCACACCCCTAACTGGAACAACTTTATACAATCTCAAAATTCAACTTTATACCTAATAAAAATATATATATTTCTTTAAAAACATAGTATAAAAATAAAGATAAAGTGTAATTTACTATATTTCTATTATAAATGTATGAAAAATTATTCATTCTCACAAAAAATTTGTACGAAAACACCCTACAGTAGAATTTATTGTGGGAGAAATTTGTGGGCATGTAGCTGATAAAGGTATATCTTTCATTAGAATTTGAATCAAAGTAGAGAGAGTGAGTGAATTTTTTTTTTTTTTTTTAAATCAAAGTAAAAATATACTTGTACTCTAAAGAATGAAAGTATAGTTTACTATTTTTCTAGTATATATTCCATTTTCGTTTATCTTCAATACAAACATAGGATTAGAGAATTGAAAGCACGTAGTTTGACTTCATGACCAACAATAGATTATTTTAATAATTTTACTTTTCAATTTTAAATTATTGTTGAAAGGCACCTTTTGTAGAGGTTTTCGATCTTCCTATTAGAATTATCCTTATTCTTGAAAGAAAGTAAAAACGCACTAGGTCACCATCTTTAAATTGTTTCTTATGAGAAATGTTTAGGATACTACTAGAAGAAATTGACATAAACTAGTTGAAGATAAAAATATTTAGCCAATAAGGTTTTTTTTTTTTTAATAACAAATAAAAAATGTAAAAACCACATAAATAGATAACAAAAACCTGAACATAATTTTTTCATATGAATAAGTCTCATCATTTTGTAAGTCTATATTAGGGATGACTATTTTTTCCTATCCCATTTTGACCCTGCATCCTTAATCTTGCACTACTTGAGTTTTTTCCGCCACGATGTGGTGGGGTGAGCATGAGTTTTGTTTCTCTCACTCAATTATAATCCATCCCGCCCCATTTATATTTAGGTCAAGTTTGGCATAATCTGAGGAATGGTTTGGAATGTCTTAAATAAGTATATTTTTTAACTTTTTATAAAAAGATGTGTAGAAAAGTAGAGAGGAGATGTTGATTGATGTGATTCAAAAAAAATAAAAAAATAAAAAGATGAATTAAAATAGGTTATGTCAAACAAGGCTTATAATACAAAAAGTCAAAAAGTCACTATCCTATTTAAGTCACATTACCTTATTTAAATCACATCACCCCTCTAACACATCACATCAAACCCAACCCATATAAGTTAATAAGTTAAAAAGTGCACTTTTTTAAAACATCCCAAACCCACTCTGTTTGGTATGTTGGCTTTTTTATTAAAATAGTCAAAAAGTCAAAACACTCAATCACATCACTCTCTTCACTTTTTATATATTTTTCCGTAAAAAATTAAACAACCAGCTAGCAATCATTTTTTTAACTTTTTATTTTTAGTATTTTTTTAATTTGTGTAATGTATAAGAATATAAAAAGTAAAAAAAATAAAAGAATTCACTAAAAAAATAAGACAACTTGTTTAACATTTTTTTGTCTTTATTATATATTTTTTCAAATTTATATATATATATATATATATTTACTTTTCTATTTCATCTAGACAAATAAAATTTATAATTCTAAATTTTAAAAAAATCATTAAAAAAATTAATCCAAACACCCTCTAGTTGGGAAACCTCAATTTAAAAAAAGGATAAACTACAAATACACCCATGAGATTTGGTTTAAATATAAATTATCTGTTGTGATTTGAAAAATTATAAATACCTCTCTGTCATAATTTTTTATTTAACAAAATTAATTGAAAAAGTAAAATTTATAACTGTTTATCTATACAATAATAAAATTATTTGAATTATTAATTGAAATAAAATTTTAACATTATTAAAAATTATTAATTAACTTGATGATTTATTAATAAAAAGATTTATTTGTTATGAAATTAGAAACCTTAAGGATATAATATAATTTCTAAAACTACAAGAATAATTTATAATTTAAGTAAGGCCAAGTTTGGCAACTTGCAAAAAAAGCTAAAAAGTCAAAAAGTTACTCAAAAAGTTAAAAAGTTATCACTATTCACCAAAAGTCAAGAATTACGGCTGCACAGCTCACAATCCTAATTTTTCCCTACACACAAATTTATACAATTTTTTAATACACATTTTTTCATAAAAAGTTAAAAAGTTAATCTAAATATTCATATTTTTTTAAAAAAATTTTAATCTAAAAAAGATAAAAAAATACATTTATTTAAAACACCACAAACAACACTTTGAACTCAATGGTATGTTTGTAATTTACCTTTTAAAAATATATATCCATATATATTTATATTTAAAAGTAAAAATGATTGACCAATCTTGGTGCCCACGCCAAGGAAATGGGACTTATTTTTATCTAAAAGAAAAAAAAGGGCAATTACAAACACCTCCTTGAGGTTTGGTGAAAATCTGATTCCTCGAGGTTTGAGAAAATTACATCCCGCCTCGAGGTTTACATTTTCATAACAAATTGCCCCCTAGAGTTTTTATTTTCATACAGATTCCCCCCTAATTTTTTCTAATTTATTATGAAAATTTGACCCTCATAGGGGAATTTGTAATTTCTCAAACCTCAGGGGGAATCTGTATTTTTGCTAAACCTCGAGGGGGTGTTTGTAATTTACCCAAAAAAAAAAGAAAAAAAAAAAAGCATCAAACGTTATCCTTTACTTCTTTACACGTGGCATTATGCATGATGGGACCCACTTTCGAGTCGACCCTTCAAGCACGTACACTTTTTCGACGGTAATGCTCAGTGCTCTGTGCTCACGATTGTACTACTGTCACTAATTGAATTAACAAAAATAATTTAGACTACTAAAAATAAATCTTTAATTGAGCATTAATTTATTTTTTTCTTCTTTATTTTTTGTCTTTTATTTCACTTTTTTTTTTTATTTTTAATGGATGGACAGCTCATTAGAACTGTACTGTAGCAGCTCTAATTAGAGCTCTACAGCATGACTGTTGAATTAATGGGGCATTTTGACAATACAATAAAAAATCAATTTTTAAATTTTTTTAAGTTACATTATTTTTAAAAATTTTATATAAAAAAGTTAAAATGTAACAAAAAAATCAAAAAATTAACTTTTTATTAACATTTCAAAACATTATAATATAGTGTGAAATTTACATATAAATAAATATGAATTATTAATGTGAAATTTTAGATAATTTTTTAATTTTTATGTCTAAACTCGTAGCATTATTATTTTGATAAACACATTAAAATGATCACCCGAAAGTTAATAACAGTTTTTTTTATTTATTGTAATTTAAAAGTAAATTATACCATCAACTTCTTTATTTTGAATAAAATTTTATTTTAATTTAAAAAATTTAAAATTTTATTATGATGTGATCCTTTCGTTATTATCACGTACGAAACAAATCACTTTGGTTTCGTTTTTCTATCCTTTCATAGAATTTATCGCCCAATTTATAAATCAATGATGAAAAAACATGTTATTTTTATTTTTATTTTATTTTGTCATTTCTCCCCAAATTGCTTGATCCAAACGGAGTATTAACATTACTTAGGCTGCTTAAAGGTTTTAGGGGGTGTCGGAGAATTTATTTATTTTTAGTATTTTTATGATTTTTTTAATGAAAAAAATCTGTAAAAAAAAAGTATAGAAAATATTCAGCGTGTTTGGTTCCATTTTTCTAAAACAATTTTCAGAAAATTCTATTTTCTTATTTTTTGTGTTTTTTTATTTTTACTGAATTTTTTAAAATATTTTATGCAAATATTTTATTTTTCAGACACACCTAACATAAATACACCTAAAAAGAAAAAAAAAATTGTAAAAAAAATCTTTTAAAAGTTCACTAAATACCAAAAATATAAAAAAAATACAAGAATTTAGTACATTTTTTGTATTTTTTTGTATTTCTTAATTTTTTAAAATATTTGTTTACAATTTTTTTACTTTTTAGGTGCATCTAAAAAAGTTAAAAAAATATTTAAAATTTTAAAAATATTCATTAAAAACAAAAAAATACGAAAACTAAAAAATTCAATTTTCAAAAAATTTAATCCAAAAAACTCAAACCAAATATACTGATTCAATTGTTTACTTTTTGACTATTTTAATGACTCCCCAAATAATATCTTAATCTTTTGCCTATGATTAAGTGCTTAGCATTCATCCGATCCACTAAAATCGAATGGTCCAAACTAATCCACCACAAAATGGGCAATTTTAATGGTTTGAACAAAAAGATATGGATACATTTTTTCAATTCGCATAAGTTTGGACGAATAGCAGATGAAAGGCCACCTGACGCTACTCAATTCGCCAGCATCTCTAAGAACATTATGTTATATTTTTATACTTTGTATGTTAAAAAAAAAAAACTTTTATTTAGTAAGCATATTTTCTATTTATGAATGAGAGTTGAGCATTTATTTTTATCATAAAAAAATTTAGTTCAAAATCGAAAAGAATTATTAGAAAAATAATTTGAATCGATTCATATCCACATTTCAATTCATACGGCACGCTTAATCTGCATTCGGTAATTAAGCGAACAGATGAGTGGTATTTCTAATGAAAATATTCTATTATATCATCTAATGGTAAGCATAATGATCTTTTTTAATTCAAACTAATTATAAATTTACATTTCTATTTCGTAACCATTAAATATGTAATAAAAGTCTTCCATTATCTATACTATATAAGCAAATGTAATGTATTCTTAAAATTCTTCAAGACCTCAACACTAATATCTCAAAGTTCTCTTTCTTACATGATAGTTTCTTAAGTTTCCCTACCGCATTTCCCTAATTTCTAATTTTTTAATATAATAAAAATTCAAATAAAAATTAAAAAATTGAAATAATGAAATCTATCTATCTATACTATACTCTATACTATATATATAAGCAAATGTAATATATTCTTAAAATTCTTCAAAACCTCAATACTAATATCTCAAAGTTCTCTCTCCTATGTGACAGTTTCTGAAGTCTCCCTACATCATTTCCCAATTTCTAATTTTTTAATATAATAAAAATTTAAAAATTGAAATAATGAAATTTGGATATAAATAACAATATATTATGTTCAAATCATTTTATGTTTTGAATAAATTGTACTTAGATTTGGTTAGATTATCTCTATTTAGTTGTTGATTGCATACTTTTGGGTGCAAAGCAATTATATTATTAGAATGTAATTCCATATTGTTTGAAAATTATTTAAGAATTTGTTAAGAATTCATACAGATGAATAAGAAGACTATGTTGGCTCAGAATAAGAAGAGTATTAATAATAGGATGACAAAGGTTACATAGGAGGAGGCAATACAAAAATCTTGCAAAATAAATTTTCTTCACTATATTTATTCAAGATAATAATTTGAGGTTATTTCTTTTAACTGTTTAAATAGTTTGTGTGTGTGTGTTTTTTTTTTTGGTTATTGTATTTCTTCAACCCCATTTCAATTCAGTCTCTCTTTGAAAATTTTGTTTTTCTAATAATGAAGTTTAGAATTAATTTCTTAACAAATTTGTTTTCTTGATACTTATTTTATTGAAGGATCCATATGAGTAACACTTTTATATGACATATGAAATTAATGAATAGAACACAAAGATGGTAGGGAGATACTACATATTTGTTGATCTCTCTTTATTATTATCAATTGATTTTCTAGATTAAACTATCAATTTAGAACTCATATGATTTAACTTAATTTCCATGACTTTAGTTACATTCGACCATTGTTTTGTTGAGTAGTCTATATAATTTATTTGTTAGTATATAATGATTAAAGCTATCATTTATTATATTTCTTCAAATACAATTCAAATCGTTTGTTATCATTTTTTTTTTATAAATAAAATGGATTAAAACTATAATTTTTATCATCCTACTAAGTTTTTATTTTTATTTTATTTTTTCCCTTAAATATTGTAAAAACTGTGCAAGTATTATCCAAGCAATGAAGAAAATGAGTATGGAGAAAGAATTATACTCATATGATATGCATGTGTCATTGATAGAGGAGATTAAAGATAGAGAGTTGCTAACATGATCAATTGATGATTTATTCATTTGCTTGAGAAGTTTTTTCTACGAGTAGGGTAACAAACTCATATTAAAAAATTCAAAAAACTACAGAGAAATTATAATTAAAGGTTGAGATTTATTCATAATTTGATCCCACAATAATAAGGTTAAATACACACCATTGATTTAAAAGTTTAAGTAAATTTTTGATCAATTTTTTTAGTTTATAGAGTTTATCTCTTTCAATGATTTTTTTTTTCTTTTCTTTCGCATGACGCTATAGTTTGATACAAATTATTTATGCTATCAAGTGATTGTGATACTATTACCCTCAACAATCTTCATAATTAACAAATTTTTATGCATATCAAATTTTATTGTGAAATTTTGTGAGTTAATTATTATTAACATCTATCATGATGGCCTAACATCATGACTTGCCGTAATTAAAACATAATTCAAAATTAAAATGATTTATTTATCACACAAAATATATATTGTCTTTTTTCTGTGTATCACACAGGTTACTACTGGTATACATAGAATGGAAAGGGTCAAAATGCACAACGGTCGAGTGTTTGAGGAATCCTAGCGTTTGTCTCCCAAGATACACCGGTCAAAAACTAGCTACGACAGAAGCACTTTCTGTCTAGCTTAGCGAACAAAAACTGTGGCAGCACTCTCTCACTGCAGGAACTTTCTGGAAAACTGACTTGTAAAATGGAAAATTTTTTTTTTATATTGAGACTTGATAGGAAGGTCTCAATTTATACATGTATAAGGGGGAGAAAAAGAGCCTCCAACCTTTAAGGTTGGTCATTAAAACACCATTAACCAGCATCCATAGCCCTTTTTTAAAAAGTTGAAAAGTTTGGATGCCCAAAGGATTCACACACTTTAGCAAAAAAAAAAAAGGATTTAAATACCCTTTAAAATCCCATTCATGAATCTAATATTATGAGGCAATTTCTTATTCAAATCTCAATGGTTTTTGGCCCACTTGGACCCAACACAATAGATGGTCGGAACCCACTTTAATATTTAATTCAAGTCACCACACTTTAATATTAAATTAAAGTCACCAAAAAATTATTTTTTCCAACAATCCTCCACATAAATAAAAATTGACCGAATGACTCAACAAATGGACACCGATCAACAATAATGACTCGGAGAGAGAGTACAATGAACTAACCCCGACATCAGAGAAGGTAGCTTGTGGCTTTGAACCTCTCCTAGTGAAAACCTATCGAGTTTACTGGCTGATAAGTGAATATGACATCTTGAATTGTGCTGCCGTTTATGTAAACTGAGACAATAGATCTTACATGGGAATTACTCCTACCACCATTTTGTTCTCACTGGTGTGCCTTGTATAGCCCTAGGCACTAGTCTGGTTCAGCGAGTGGTTTCAAAGAATCTTGGCCTGCCCAATTCTTCTAGAAGCGACCCTACTTCAAACTCATATAGATGACTCTACTTTAGTATCCTGCTATACTTAGCTCAACAGCTTAACACACTAGAGTCATTAAAAGCTCAGCTTAACCTCTACACTTGTAGGTATCACTGATAAAAAGAATGGCTGGAGGTTTAACCTCCTTACTGACATACCATCGTTACACGCAATTAGGTTATCCCATTGAACCTAGATCTTGGGATCTCCAGTCAACTAGGTTGGGTTTCCATTCCGGTAACTTCCAAATGCCTCAACCCCATTCCTTTTGACGACGTTTCAACTAACACTCGATTTAACCCTTTGGTTAGCGGATCAGCAATGTTGTCCTTAGACTTTACATAGTCTATAGAGACAACTCCATTCGAGAGTAGTTGTCGTATGGAATTATGTCTACGACAGATATGTCTAGACTTTCCATTATATATGTTATTCTGTGCCCTACCAATTGCAGATTGACTATCACAATGAATACAAATATTTGGCACAGGTTTAGACCAATGTGAAATATCTTCAATGAAATGGCGAAGCCATTTAGCTTCTTCCGTTGCTTTATCTAAAGTAATAAACTCTGATTCCATCGTTAATCTAGATATACACGTTTGCTTGGAAGATTTCCAAGACACGGCTGCCCCACCAAGAGTGAACACATATCCACTAGTGGACTTTGAGTCCTTTATATCTGATATCCAATTCGCGTCATTATAGCCTTCTAGCACCGCTGAATATCGAGTATAATGCAGCCCATAATCCCGAGTGTAGTGTAAATACCTTAACACCCGCACAATGCCCTTCCAATGAGAAGTATCGGGATTACTTGTGTATCTACTAAGCCTGCTAACCGAGTACGCTATATCCGGCCTAGTACAGCTCATCAGATACATTAAACTTCCAATTACCCGAGAATATTCTAACTGAGAGACACTCTCTTTATAATTCTCGGTAAAATACAGACTTAAGTCTACAGGTGTTGATGACACACTCGTATTTGATCCACTAAACTTTTCAAGTATCTTATCAACATAATAAGACTGAGAAAGTACAATTCCGCTAGATGTTCTGGTAATCTTAATTTCCAGAATAACATCTGCAATGCTTATATCCTTCATGTTAAACTTAGAGTTTAACAACTTCTTGGTAGTTTTGATCATTTCATCGTTACTATCTATAATGAGCCTATTATCAACATATAGCCACAAAATGACATAACCTCTGTCAGTGTTTTTGACATAAACACACTTGTCACATTCGTTGATTCTAAACTCACTTGACAACATTATGTTGTCAAACTTCTCATGCCATTGTTTAGGCGCTTGCTTCAAACCATATAATGATTTGATAAGTTTATAGACTTTCTTGCTTTGCCCTGGAGCTGAAAACCCTTCAGGTTGCTCCATGTAGATTTCTTCATTCAAATCTCTATTTAAGAAAGCTGTCTTTACATTCATCTGGTGTATCTTTAGATTGCACAAAGCTGCTATCGCAATCACCATGCGAATGGATGTTATCTTAGTTACAAGTGAGTACGTATCAAAGTAATCCAGGCTTTCTCGTTGCCTGTACCCTTTAATAACGAGCCTCGCTTTATACTTGTCAATTGACCCATCGACCTTTATCTTTCTTTTAAAAATCCATTTGTAGCCTAAAGGCTTACAACCTAGAGGTAAATCTACCAATTCCTAGGTGTGATTTTGTAAGATGGAGTCAATCTCACTTTTGATCGCTTTTTTCCATAAAGGACTCTCAGGAGAAGTCACAGCATCGTGAAAAGTTTGAGGTTCGTTCTCAACCATATAAGTCAAGAAGTCTGGACCAAAAGATTTGGACATCCTAGCCCTTTTACTCCTTTTAGGCTAATCTAAAACCTAAATTTGATCATTACCTTGATCATCAACATGATCATCATCACTAGCAAGCTCATCAAATTGCTCCAAATACCTCGGAACCCCTTCATAGGTTCTGCAAGGAAAAATGTCTTCAAAGAAACATGCATTCCTCGACTCCAAAATGGTATTCCTGTATATGTCTGGAATTTCAGACTTATGTACAAGAAACCGATATGCACTACTATTATGTGCATAACCAATGAATATACAATCCACAGATTTTGGGCCTATCCTAACCCGTTTGGGTGTAGGAATTGCCACTTTTGCAAGACACCCTCATATTCGTAAGAATTTATACGAAGGCTTAAAGCCTTTCTATAACTCATACGGCATCTTGTCCACCTTCTTCCGGGGTACTTTATTCAGAATGTAATTCGCAAAGAGAAATTGCTTCCCCCCACATGTTCTGTGACAATCCAGAACTTATCAACATTGCATTCATCATTTCCTTTAGCGCCCTATTCTTCTGCTCAGCAATCCCATTTGATTAAGAAGAATAAGGTACCGTGGTTTGGTGGATAATCCCAGATTGAGCACAAATCTCAATAAACGAAGATTCATACTCACCACCATGATCACTTTTTAAAGCCTTAATCTTGTGGTCTACTTGATTCTCAACTTCATTCTTATAAAGAACAAACTTGTCAATGGCCTCATCTTTACTTTTGAGCAAATAGACATAACAATACTTAGTGCAATCATCAACAAAAGTGGTGAAGTACTTATTGCTACCACGTGATTGTATAAATTTTAACAATACTTAGTGCAATCATCAACAAAAGTGATGATGTACTTATTGCCACCACGTGATTGTATAAATTTTAAGTCACACACATTACTTTGCACTAAATCCAACGGTTCTGAACTTCTTTCAATAGAATGAAACGAAGATCTTGTCAACTTTGTTTCAACACAAGTTTCACACTTGTGTTTCGGATTAATCTTAAAAGATGGTATGTGATCTAACTTGATTAATCTACGTAAAGATTCAAAGTTCACATATCCTAGTCTACCATGCCACAAATTGGAAGACTCAAGCATATAAGTAGACGAAGATGCACCTTTATTCATCTTTAGGATAATAGTCATTACATTGAGTTTAAACATACCCCCCAACATATAATCCTTACCTACATACATTCCGCTCTTGGTTAGAACGACTTTGTCGAACTCAAAAACCATGCGAAAACCATGTTTACTGAGAAGAGACCCTGAGACAAGATTCTTACGAATGTCTGGAACATACATGACTTCGTTCAAGGTTAGCTCCTTTCCTAAGGTTAACTTCAGGACCACCTTTCCTTTCCCCTCAATAATAGAGGTAGCAGAATTTCCCATAAACAACTTCTCACCATTTGTAACCGGTTCGAAAGTTGTAAACAGCTTCTTCTCGAAGCAGATGTGCCGTGTAGCCCCAGTATCAATCCATCATTCTTTTGGATTTGAACCCACCATATTCACCTCAGAGACAATAGCAGACAAGTGTATGTCATCCTCATCATGGGAGTGCTCTTGTATATCTGCCATATGAGCACGAGATTTAGTCTTGTATGGCTTCTTCTATTTGCGGCAATCATTAGCCTGATGCCCCTCGCTACCACAATTGTATCATTTTCCTAAGAACCGATAACCAAATTCCTGTGGCTTGTAAGCCGACTTCTTTGCAACACCACCCCTTGGCCCTAACTTAGAGCCCTTGTTCACAGGGGGCTTCTTCCTTACCCTAGAAGATTTGCCATGCTCAATGACATTGGCCTTTACTGAGGAGGTACTCCCTCCTTTCTTTCTATTATCCTCCTCAATTTGGAGTCGGACAATCAGGTCTTCAACTGACATTTCCTTGCGCTTATTCTTCAAGCAGTTCTTGAAATCCTTCCAACCATAGGGAAGTTTCTCAATGATCACAGCAACTTGGAATGACTCGTTCAAAGGCATTCCCCCGCATGAATTTCATGTAAGATCACTTGGAACTCCTGGACTTGGCTTATCATAGTTTTTGAATCTACCATTTTAAAATCTAGGAACCGGCCAACCACAAATTTCTTTGCCCCGGCATCCTCAGTTCTGTACTTTTTGTCCAGAGATTCCCATAATTCTTTTGCTGAGCTCTTGGTACAAAACACACTATAGAGTGAGTCTGCCAAGTTGTTGAACACATAGTTCTGGCAAAGATAGTCATCGCTTCCATGTGTCAAGCACCATGACTTTCTGCCTGTCAGGCTCATTCTCTGCCATGGCTGGAGGATCCTTGCTCAGAACCTTTGCAAGGTTTAGCGTGGTCAAGTACAACAGCATTTTTTACTGCTATCTCTTAAAGTTTACCCCAGCAAATTTTTCTAGGCGCTCATGGTGACTATGTGGTCCTCCTGGAACAGCCAGAGTAACGCTAGGGTTGACTATAGAGGTCACAGTAGTAGGGGTTGGCAGCGTAGTTGCCCCAGGGTTCAGATCCCTACCAACATTAGCAGTAGCAGCAGTATCAGTGATAGTTGGCATTTTTGAAAATTACACCAGAATATCACTTCTGTGTTTCCGTAAATTAAACTTAACCATTAGAAAATCCCTCAGATGAAAAGTTAATTCAAAATTTAGTCTCACCACAAAACCTAGAATCGAACATGGTCAAGAAAGTTCCCAGGAAGACCGGAGGGGTCACATAAGTCCCACTTAAAACCCAGTTAACCTTTTGACAAAACTTTTAAGAGCATGTTTACTCCTAATCTGTGATAAACAATTTTAAGAATTAAATTTTCTTAGGGATGAACTAGGTTAAAACAAACCAAGGTCCAAAACTTTTATAAGCAATGTAAAATAATTGCTACAACAATATAAGCAAATAAAACTTGCTATTACAAATTGGTAAACAAACCAACTAAATCTCAAGCAAACATGCTTCAAACATTTAAATAAAATAGCCAATCCATAAGGATTCTATTTAGTCCAAAAGCATTTCCACACTTAGATATTTCTATTCAACACAAAAGTTAGTAGTCCAAATATTTTTGTTTTTACATCCCAAATACTATTCATTTGGTTTTGTATTTATTTGTCCATTCCCTTTCGCATTGGTATGCCTACAAAGAAAGTTAGTAGCAAACCACAACAAAATACAAACAAATAATCTAAGAAATTTTTTTTTTAATAAATTAAATGAAACCATCTAGCCAACTATTAATTGTATAAGTAACCAATTAATATAAGGTACCAAAACAAAATACAATTTGTAACTTAAAAATTAAATTATAACTTTAAAATAAAATTTAATAGTCATGAGTTATTAATTCACAACAACCATGTAAACTTGTAACTCCAAATAAATAAATTAAAACCAAAAATTAATGCACGCAATTAGATAATTCAGATTAATGCATCCAATTAAATTCAAATTAAAGCACCCAATTAAATAATTCAGATTAATGCACCCAATTAAATTCAAATTAATCATGTACACAATTCATAAAACTCTATAACTCCAAAATACATTAAACTAAAATTAATAGGCAAGAGTTACAAACCAATAACCATTTAGCAATTAACATATGCAAATAATTCTAAAAAATAAAAAATAAATTAAAATTAAATTATGTAATCTAGTCTACGAAATAATAAGCATGTAAAAATTAAAAACTAGAATAGAATTAGCATGTCAAAATTGCAACATCCATAAATTATATTTTATAACCTTAAAATTCATGCAAATCATGGTAGGGGAATGATAAACCATACGCATAAAATAAGATCATACTGATAAAATTAAGTATGCAAATTATGATAGAGCATTCTAATTAAACTAAGCAATTAGAGAATAACATTGCATAATTTACAATCAATGAATTTCCAAAGGAAAAACAAAACAGTGGACTTTTTCTTTAGTACAGGTAGTCTACTTAAATAAAAGAAGCAATAGCATGCAATATGTCTAAGACACACATGGATCTATTCACTAGCAAATACAAATATATTAATGTACTCAGAAGGATGAATCAGTGCAAGAAGGCATAAAAATAGTTTTATGTGCATGCAAAGAAGCAAAATCATAAACCGGCAATTAACCTACAGAAAACGGAACAATGACCTATTCATATAAATTACTTGAATCTCTAAACATGCAAATTTATATTTTGTGTCATTGAAACAGTGAGCAATTCCGCAACAGTTCCTAGTAACATTATACATAGTTAACCTAATTGTCTATATAAATCTATTCGATCAGTTTCATAGAAAATATATAAAAATCTGTTTTAAGCTTGTCGTCCAAATTATGAAATTAAATAAATAGATTTATGAAAAAATCAAAATTATTTACCAAGAACATATGCTAATAATTACAACTAAATTACAACAGAAATACACAATACAATAAAATGGTAAAGAAACCAAACCAAAGCTTGTACGGTAGCAGTTTCTTTAAAACAGATTTCGCCGCCTCGAAAGTCGAGTGCTTGAGAATCCGTGCTTGTCTCTTAGGATCTGACGGTCAAAAAGCCATTATATGCGAAGCACTTTTTGTCTAACTTAGCGAACAAAAACTGTGGCAGCACTCTCTTACTGTAGGAACTTTTTGACAAACTGACTTGTAAAATGGAAGCAAAAATTTCTATATTGAAACTTGACAGGAGGGTCTCAATTTATACATGTATAGGGGAGAGAATAAAAGCTTTTAGCCTTTAAGGCTGGTTATTAAAACACCATTAATCAGCATCCATAGCCTCTTTTCAAAAAGTTGAAAAGTTTGGATGCCCAAAGGATTCACACCCTTTAGCCAAGAAAAAATGATTTAAATACCCTTTAAAATCCCATTCATGAATCTAATATCATGAGGCAATTTCTTATTCAAATCTCAATGGTTTTTGGCCCACTTAGACCCAACACAATAGATGGTTTTGACACACTTTAATATTTAATTAAAGTCACCACACTTTAATATTAAATTAAAGTCACCAAAAAAACATTTTTTCCAACATGAATGAATTTTTTTTTTTATGGTACAACTCTGACACACAGTGAGAACTTACACTACGAACATTAAAGATTTGTACTAGGCACATAGCAAAGTGGGAAATTATTCAACGCTCTTGGAGTATTGCTTCTTTCCATTTAATAATTTGACACATCATCAGTTATTTCTTATAACTCTAACACAAAAGTGATAGATTCCATAATTTAAACTAATAGTTACTACTTTAAAGCACTACCAACATATGTTTTATGAGCATTGAATAATTTTCCTAATAAAGTTGCACTATCATGAAAATATAAATAATAATAATAATTATTATTATTTTTTGTTACAGGAAATCCTCACATTCTTCCCGTAGGTCCAAGGTAGAACCCATAACAAGATCACCAAGGTGTTCTATTATTCGTTCTGGATGAGAGACTATAACCTAAGAACTTGTACATACCCCTCAACACAAGCCCTATTTAAATCAAGGCTTGCGCAGTGGAGAGTCGAACCCACGCTAATTTGTTGTGTAGCAGCACCTTTAGGTTCTTCTCCCAGGCCAACTGCACTACCGCCTAGGGGTGCAAATAATTATTCATTGTCTCACTTATTTGGCCTTTATTTGGCATGGGGTTACCAAGCTAAAATAGTCACAAAAAGATAAAATAGACTAAAAAGTCAATAAGATAAAATGTCACATCCAAACCATAATCGTTTCATTTTAGAAAACTTACTAATATGTCCCATACACAAAGTTCAAAATCCATTTAGTTTTAAAACAAAACACTTGCACTAATTAGTCATATATATTTTTATTTGTTAAAAAAAAATCCTATTGTTAAATACATTTCTTTTAAAGACGCTATTATATCCCATTACCGTTGGACTCCCGTCAGATGGTCATTGGAGATTCCCCGGAATGTTCAATATCATCGAGAAGTCATCAAAATATCACCAAAAGTTAGCAGGAGTATTGGCGGAATGTTTTGAACGTCACCGAAAATCGTTAGAATGTTCGTTAAATGTCAAGAATATCACCAGAGACTTACCAAAATGTTTAGAATATTGCTGAAAAAGAAAAGAAGAATAAATTGAGAAATTAAAGTGAAAAATATAGCAAAATGTGCTAAATATTGATAAATTGAAGAAAAAAAAAAATGAGAACAACAAACAGTAACAATGGAAAAAAGACATATGTTATTTTCAATTTTTGTAGGATTTAAGTAAATAATTTTCAATATTGATCAAGCTGAAAAGTAAGCTTTGAAACTGTAAAATTTTACAGTTTCAAAGTATGACTCTATTAAGTATTTATCCTTATTAATCAAACTAAAAAATATGTTATGAAGCTGTAAAATTTTTCAATTCTAAAGAATGATTCATTTAAAAAAAAAATGAAATTGTAAAATTTTACAGTTTTCACCTATAATTAAAATTTGAAAACAACTTGTTCATAATTTGAAAATTTTATCCATTATAATACTAAAATATAAGTGCGTAGTATAGAAAAAGTATTAAAACTGAGAGATAATGAGACAGACATAGAGAAATGTTTGTACTCCAACAATTATTTTTTGATTTAGATATTGTCGGATCTAACTTAGATCTACTCAGATTTGATGTAGATCTACTTATCTTTTTCGTTAGAAATTTATCTCTTTTGCTGTCGGTGAGTACGAAGTAAGGAGTTGGTACTCGGTGGTTACTCATGAGCTCCAATCAATAGTGATCGTTAGTCGCCAATGATTGTAAATTATAGGGGTGTCCACGGATTGGTTTCATGCGGTTCGGTTGACGGGTTGGACCCGCCCGATGGGGTGCGGGTTGGGAAAAAATGGAACCGCGTCCGCCCACAGTGCGGGTTGCGGATTAAACGGGTGGGTCATGCGGTTGTGCGGGCGGTTGCGGGCGGTTTGGGAATTATTTTTTATTTTATTTTTTGCTTCAATAGAGTGCAAAATTGCAACTGAGAGATTTTTTATTTTGATAAATTTTTTTCGACAGTTTTTTGTTAAACAGATTATTATTATTATTATTCAGGTTATTATTAAACATATTACTATTATTATGCAAATTATTAAACAGATTATTATTCAGATTATTATTAAACAGATTATTATTATTATTCAGATTATTAAACAGATTATTATTATTAATATTTTTTCCGCAGTTTTGTTTTTTAAACAGATTATTATTATTATTATTATTATTCAACAATAAAAACATTTTCTTTTGTTAAATAATCAAAGCAAAATGTTACAAACCCCTTTGCAAACCCACAACACAACAACACAACCAAAAGCATATTTTTGTATTAAATAAAATAAGCAAAAAGTTACAAACCAACGACAAAAGAAGCCTGCAAACCATAAATAAATGGAGGAGAGGAAAGATTTGGGCGAGGTTCCTTTGGTTTTTTTTTTTGCTGTAGATCTTCCAAATCTGCCATCTTTAGGTCTGGTTTGGGGCGACGGCGACACTGCGACAGGGAGAAGAGGAGGGGATGGAGAGACGACAGCGGCGGTAGAGGAGAGGAGAGCGATGGCGACGGGAAGGGGATAAAAAGAGAGGTAGGCGAGAGAGAGAAAGTGAGAGAGTGAGAGACATAACAAATGAGAGAAAAGGAGAGACAACTAGGTAGAGAGAGAAAGGATGATAAAAAAATGAATTTGAGAGAGACATACCTAGATTTTTTTTTCTTTTAAACATAAGCTGCGGGTCATGTGGACGGGTTGTGGATTTGCAAGGGTAGGGTCGGGTCTGACCCGAACTCGATTTTGTATGGAAAAATAGACCTGCACCCGTCCTATTTATGCATGCGGGTAGGGTCGGACTTGTGCGGGTAGAGTTGGTTTGGACGGGTTGTGCGGGTCGGATAAACCGTTGCCCATCCCTAGTAAATTAGAAAGAGAAAGAAAAGAAGGAAGATGTGACCGTCGTCATTGTCATCGCTGATATTAGGAAAAGAGAGATAAAGAAAAGAAGTAAGTTGTAAAAAAAGAGGAGAAAATAAATAAATATAGAACTTTTAAGTTTATCTAAAAGATTTTAGAATTAAATAGAATACACACTTTTTAAAGGACTTATAAATAATTTGTCATTTTATTTTTTTCCACAAAAATAAAAAAAATTAAAAAATGCAATCCAAATAAAAATTATAATTTCAAATTAAAATAATTAAAAAATTAAAAAATCAACCCACCATTCTTTGAAACGAAACATTTATATTTCTCATAACAACACAATAGTCTTATTTGGTAGAACTGTGGAAAAGTGCTTATAACTTATGTCTAAACAGCTTATAACTTATAACTATGAAGATAAGTTGATTTCTGACTTATAAATTAAGCATCTCCTGTCCTACTCAAAGAATAAGCTGATTTTTGACTTTCAAACAGTTATAAACTATAAACTAAACTAAACACATTAAAATAACTTAAATTAAACTAAAAACTAAAATAAACAACTTTTACACTATGTTTGGATTGAGTGATTTGGAGAGAAAAGAAAAGAAATGGAGAGAAATGTATTTCTTTTACTTGTTTGGATAACTCAAGTAGAGAGAAACGAGAAGAAATAGAGAGACATGGAGAGAAACTCATTTCTCTTATAAGCCTCATTTTCAATCTTCCCAAAAGTAGAGAGATTTGGAGAGAAAAGAAATCAATCTTTTCATAATACCATTTTTGTCCCTATAAAAATAAAAGAAATAAAATAATTAAAAATATAAAAAGGTTATTTTAGTAATATAACATAAATAATTTCTTTTCTTTTCTCTTAATGAAATCTAACCAAACAAGAAGGATAGAAATCACAATCATTCCTTTTCTTTTATTTCTTCATTATCCAAACAAAAAGGAAAGAAATCACAATCATTTTATTTCATTTCTTTTTTTTTATAACTTAAAGTAATTATTTTTTTTCTTTACTCTCCTAAATTCTCAAACATAGTGTTAAGCTGCATCAAACAACAAAGGATCTGGCGTTATTTTTGAGCAAGCGAGGTTGTGTAGTGAAATCAGGATCCACTCTCTCAATCCTTGACTATCTACTTAACTAGGCGCAAAGCGATCAATAAAGAAAGGAACAAAGGAAAAAAAGGGCAAAGATTCTCTCTCTCTCTCTCTCTCTCTCTCTATCTCTCCGTGAATAAATTCTCATTTTCTCACTCATCAAACACACAAACACACCCCAACAAAACACAAACATCACACTCTTTCTCTAATGTAACAAGAGTTCACGCTGGAGACGTAAAAAGAACGTTTGCGTTTCCGATTTTGGGTTTCGTCGCTGAAAGCGATCGAAGCGGAACCCTAGGTTTCCTCATCCATGGAGTCCCCACCTCTCCCCAGTTACATCCATCAGAAATCCAAGTGATTCTCTCTCTCCTCTCTCTCTCTCTCTCTATCTTTTTCCCCCCCTCTCTCTCTCTCTATATATATATCGATGTATGTATTCAATTTTGATTGTCAATCGGTGCAGGAAAAGGGTTTTTCCTGGGAGTAGTTCGTCGTATATGGACCCTGAGGTTGTCGAAATCTCTCCCCCGAGAGTTTGGAGTTCGAAATCCAATTCGCTTAAACAGAAGGAGGTAAAGATTGATGCTTTTTGTGTGTGTATATACTGTTTGATATTTGCATTTTGTTGATGGCATGGAGTGAGACTGTGAGAGGAGTTTTCGCAGTGAGAGAATGTGGGTAGTCGAAGGTTTGATCAGTGGATTTGGGTTTCATGAGAGATTAATTCTTTATACTACAAAGTTTGGGTTCAGTTTAGTGATGGATTTGTGATTATAGGAATAATTTATAGGGTTATCATTTGATGCTTGTGTGGTCATTAAGGTGTTAAAGTTATAATTTTAAAAATATAACCATGAGTAAATTTGGATGTGGAGCTTGAATTGCCCCTTTGTTGGCTTGGATGTGGAGCTTGAATTGCCCCTTTGTTGGCTGAAATACTGTTATCTAGTTACTTCATAATGAAAGAACCAGTTAGGTCTTTGACAATTGACAGGATATTGGCTTAGCACAAATTGAAGATTCAAAGAGCTTTTTTAAATTTTTTTTAGCTTCAGATGAATATGAAGATGGAATTTGGTATATCCCTGGGAAATGGCTTTCTTGGGGTCAACATGTCTAGAACCCAAAGTCCAAACTGGTTTCTTGAAGATTGTGGTTTCTCTTGATCACAACATGCCAGAGAGGTCTTGGATGTTTAGGAATTTTTCGTGACTATTTCACAAAAAGGTTCTGTCAGGGACCACCCACCTTTCATTTAGGGTGCAATCATCTCCTAACTACGGAAGTGTTATTGGGAAGATTTTGACAATTTCAACTAAAGAAGTTCCAATGCATACGATCCCAGAAAGTTGCTCTCTAGGTTGCCACATGTGGTAAACCTCGAGCCACATTACTCGAGGGCCTCGAGTAATTGTCGCCAAAAGCTGATTATAAGCCTAGCAAACTCCCATTGCTCTTCCTCCCTAACATTAATTCTTCTTACGAAACTCTTTCTTATGTTCTTATCCCATGAAATACTTTCCAACAGTGCGAGACTCAATTTTATAAAGTTTGCAACTTCATTTTTATTTCCATAGAAATGGCAGAAGTGCTTCACCTCCTAGGAAATCGACCCAAAACATTTGTAGAAAAACATAAATTATACTGTTTTCACTGAAATATACTGAGAGTTGCTTTGGAAAGTGGCTTTTTTAGCTAAAATATGAGGTGAAAAAAATTAAAGTGTTTGGTAATTTTTTTTTTTTTTAAATTTATTTATTTAAATTTTTACTAAAAAGGAACAAAACATGTAGAGAAGGGAATGAATCTTTGACTTTTTTATATGGCCTTTTGGCTATTTGACTAAAATCCATTCTTCCCAAACAAGGCTTGAAACCTATGAAGTATAGACACGGATACAGACACGGATACGGGACATAACGTGTATACGCATACACACAAATTTAAAAAAATCAGGATACGACACTTGAGGACACGTTTAATATATATAATTTTATTTATTTATTATATGTCTAAAATTGAAAAAAATAAAAAATAAAAAATAAAAAATAGAGAATAAAATGAGGGAAAAAAGTGGGTCTCAGGTATAAATAAATAAAAAAGTATGGTTTTTGTTATAAAAAAATATTTTCAATCTTTCATGAGAAGAAAAAGAAATAAAGAAATAAAAAGCGAGAGAGAGACAAAAAATAGAGAGAGGGAGACGATCAGTGTGAGAGAGAGATGATCTGCAAGAGAGATGAAAAATAGAGAGAAAAAAGCAGAGAGGGGGAGACGACGAAACACACAGAGAGAAACGATCTGAGAGAGCGAGAGAGGGGGGGTGAGGATCTTCGAAGTGATGAAAGAAGAAGAAAAGCGAAGCAAAGAAGAAGAAGGAGGACATACCTCGCTCTAGGGCTTCAACTGGTTCTTCTTCACTTTCTTTCTCTTCTCTCTCTCTTTGTCGACCAACAGGTTTGGGTTTTGTTCAGAATTGTGTCCTGAACATGTCCGACTGCAAAAAATTCAAAAAAAAAAAGAGGGGACACCTCCCATAGAGTGTCCGACATGTGTCTACCACGTGTCGGACGCCAATACGTTGCCTTCAGAGATGTGTTTGTGTTTCAATCATAGCTTGAAACACAGCAAAATACTACAAAACAAACATTAAAAGAAAGAGCGAAAAACAAGTAAGAATCATAACTTTATCTTGGAGCTTTGTGCACATTTTAGAGGATACACATTGATTTATTTGACATTGACTTGATGATTCTTGGTTCCCATGTTGAATCTACTTCCAAATTTTATTTTATTTTTTGGATAAATAAATAAGACTTTATTGAGAAAGTATCAAGATGATGCAAAAGAATACAAAAGATCCCAATATGGGAATTCTCTAAAATCAACTAGAAAACATCTAAAAAATGCCTAACCAATAACATCATCTAAAAGGTCTAAAAAAGCAAACAAATTCGGATCCCCCCTCTTTTCCAACCAATTATACAAAGTAACCAATAATTAGTTTTCAAGCCACAACACACTCCAATATAACTCTCGAAAAGTGCGCCAATTACTCCCCAACCAAACCAACCACATTAAACAAAATAGCACCAACAACCATACTCGGCACCGATGACGCCCTATTTGAATCCCCCTCCAACTCCACAATAACTCCAAAATCCCCCTTGGCTGCACCCAAACAACTCCAAAAATAGAAAAAATAAGCTCCCACAACCTCGAAGTCATTGAACAATGAAGAAACAAGTAATCCACAGACTCCGCATTGGCACAATAAATACAACACCGATTGATCAACACATGTCCACGACGGACCAAATTATCAATAGTAAGGTTCCGTTCTGAAGAAGCTATCCATAAAAGAAAACCACCTTAGAAGGAGCACCCGATACCCATATACTCTTCCAAGGAAAAGTCTCCTTTAGCACCCCCTCCAAACTCCAATAAAATCACGAAACAGTAAACTGGACTTTTGTACCCGCAACATTCCAACCTAGCATATCTTTCCTCCTATTGGTAATCCCCAACCCATACAAGAAGCTGAACAACTCCTCCAATTGGTCCACCTCCCAATCCTGAACTGGACGGCGCAATTGGATATTCCAGACCACCACACCGTCCACCTCCAAATAATCCGCACCCATAGCCTCCCGATCCATAGCAATACTAAAAATCAAAGGGAAACACACCTCCAACGAAACCTCCCCATACCACCTATCCCTCCAAAGCAACACCTTCTTCCCTGATCCCACTCGAAACTTTACCCTATCCCAAAGCTCCCCTTTTCCCAACCAAACCCCCTTCCACAAACCTTGACCATGAGACCCAACATCCCCTGACCTCCAATCCCTCATTTCCACCCCATACTTGATAGCAACCATGATCCCGCTCCTAAGCGAACTGCCAAAACCACTTCCCTAACAATACCCTATTCAACAACACCAACCTATTATCGTTATTTGGCAAGATTTTAACTTAGAATTTGCCTACTTGCCTTATTCATCTTGAAGCATTAAATTAGTGTTGGGGTTTAAATATAACTCTTATCCCTCTCCCTAATTTTCAAACCCATCCCTAACATTTTAGACCCCTTTCCACATTCACTCCATGAAGCATCTTGACCTGCAAAAATGGCACTCCCTACAACTACACTTGTACTTCACTATCACGACCTTTTTCACTAACTATCCTACTCACAAGAAAACCTCTCCAACCACTTCCTTGATAAAGAGTGATTGAAGATCTCCAATTACTAATGCCCAAACCCTTCCCTAATCAAAGTACATACTACATTCCAATCTACAAAATGGTATTTGAACTCTTCTTTGATACTGCCTGATATAAATTCCCTCGCAGCAACAAAGGCTAGAATTGTGAATAAAAACATAAATTGTGAAGTTAAGCTCAATAAATTACTCTTTAATTAGAGTAAGCCTACCACACCCACTCAACAACCATGAACAATTGTTAACTAATTAATGTTAGGCACCTCTTAAACAATAATAAACTCTGACTTCCTTAAGATTTATTTTAAGGCTTGAAAACGCGTCGAAACACAAAGCGCACACTTCAAATAATTCCTACAAGGCCCCGTTTGTTTTGGGGCATGAGAGGGGGATTAGGATTAGGATAGCTGTGGGCCTCATTTAATGTGCTGTTTGTTTACAGAGTTGAGGAAGAAATTGCTAAGCCGAAGGACTTAGGATAAGCCTTGCAAATGGGATTCGGATGGACCTCTAGGATTTGGTATCAGAAAAATAGTCCGGCGGACTAGAAATTTTTTATTATTTATTATTTATTATTTTATTTTTTACATGTCGGACATTTTTTTTTGAATATTAATGTTTGATTTTTTATATTTTTTGTTAAGTAAAAATCATTATTTTATTTATTTTATTTTTTTTTGAAAATTTTTTATTTTATTTTTATTTTTTTTAAATTTTTTACATGTTGGGCATTTTTTTTAAAAACATTAATGTTTAATATTTTTTTATTTGTTTTATTATTTTATGTAAAAATAATTTAACAATCCCTACACTAACAACTATCGTCAAAACAAACACAATTTTTCTTAATCCCCTCACTATCAATCCCTCTCACTAACAATCCCCTCACTATCAATTCCCTCTATTCTACCTCTGAAAACAAATGGGGCCCAAGGTCTTGGGTCTTGGGAGTGTGCTCCCTCCGAGGTTCAGGGATCGAAACCTTTTAGGTGCTAACAATTTCTTAGGGCCATTGGACTAGGGAAAAACTTTTGAATTAACCATGATGCACTTGTGGGAAACTCCTTACCGAGAGCCTGTACACCCTTGGGGATTAGTTAGGCTTTGATTTGATTCGAACACCCTGATGCCAATTAAAAAAAAATAATAATAATCACATTGTGTTGCATACGACCAAAAATAAAATGATAGTATCATTTGTAAATAGTAGAGAGATGTCAATAGCAATGACTTATCCATGTTGCTCAGCTTAAAACCCTCCATGAAGCCTCGTATTGCCTAAAGCTTCCATAATTAGGATGATTAATAAAGGAGACATTATGAGTTCTTAGTTGTTTTAATTGATGTTTTCTCTAGCCAAAAGCTTAGAATGCTGGTATACGGGGTACTCAAGTGATGAACCATACTACCTGCGCCTTTATTGTACCCTAGGAAGCACAGATACATATACAGGATATGAGTACGATATGGATACGATGATACGTCGAAATTTGAAAAAGTAAGACACGGGTATGTTGGAGATACGTTTGTAAAAAAAGTTGGAGATCCGTTTGTAAAAAAAATATTTTTTATAATTTTAATAATGTATATGCATGAAAATAAAACCTAAAGCAAATTAATAAATAAAGAGAGGAATTCCTATTAAACTAGGAGTCTTCAAACATTCATAAAACATCCAAAACTAAAAGTGAAAAAAAAAAAATTAATAAAGTAGCCTAATAGATAAACCAGAAGCCATTAGATAAGGGGAAAAAATAAATAAATGAATAAAGCAGTGGAAATGTAATAGATAAGGAAAAAAAAGAAATCAAGAAACGTGATAGTGAGGGAGAGAGAGAGAAACCTGTTCTATTGTTGTCGCTGTGGTCGATCGATCGAGACAAAAGGAACCAGATTTTTGCTTCAATGCTTCTTCAATTTGATTGAGGTTAGGGTTTTTCTTCTTCTTTATGTTTTTTTGATTTTGGTTCATGCATATGTGTATTTGAAGGATCTGATTTGTATTATTTTCAATTTAACTTCTTTATTTACGGTTTGACCCAAAAAAAAGTTTTGAAAATTATGTTTTCTGCCCCATTGTATCCCAAAAGTACCCGGAACGTATCTCTCACATATCCAAAATTCAAAAAAATAAAAAAAATTGGGATGCCATATCCGATACATATCTTGGCGTATCGGATGCGTATCCGTATTCGATACTTGTACGCGGCCCATTTTGGATTACCTGTGCTTCATAGATTGTACCCCAATCAAGGTTGTGTTAGGGTGTCAAATGTATTTCCTTCATGCATTGTAATAGCTCGTAAAGATGTATAAAGTGTTTCATTTTGATGTCACTTGTTTGGCATATGTTTTTGCTTGTTAGTTAGTTATTTTGCTTGTTTGTGCTTGTTTGCCTTTCCAAATACCACGAGTTGTTTTGATGGACTAGTTGGGTGTCTAACAAGTGCCACACAGACCTGTCGCGTATTATGCAAGGACGGCGTGTGATTGTATAGAAAGTGAGGATTTGAGAGATTGAGTGAAAGATTAGGAGAGAGGTTAAGGAAAGGTGCAAAAGTTATCTTGATAATCTGCTAAATGAAAAACATTTAGGAAACTTAGGAAGAGAGGAATATGTTAGTGTTATTGGAACTAGAGTATATAGATTTTATTGTTGACTAAGTGAGTTTGAAGTAGAATTTGCATTGAAGAAGATGAAATTAGGTAAGGGATTAGGGCCAGATTGTATCCCAGTTGAGGGTTGGAAATGCTTAGATAAGGAAAGGAGGGTGTATCTTGGTTAATAAAATTCTTATGATTCTAATGACTAGAAAAATGTGTGACAAGTGGAGAAAAAGTATTTTAATACCTATATATAAAAATAAAGGAGATCCAAAATTGCAAATACTATGGAGGTATTAAGTTATACAATAAATTGTGGGAGACAGTGACTGAGCATCGGTTAAGGGTTATAACAACAGTGTCAGAGAATGAGTTTTTATTTATGTTTGGTAGATCAACTATGGAATCAATATTTTAATTAAGAAGATTAATAGAAAAATGGCTAGAGAAAATGAGGGATCTATATATGATTTTATTTATTTAGAAAAAGCTTATGACAGGTTGCCTAGTGATGTAATATGGTGGGTGTTGTGTTGGAGAAAAAAATGAGTGACCAAAGGGTATGTTAATGCAATAAAAGACATGTATTTTAGTGACTATGATTAGATCACCTGTAGGAGAAACTTGCGAATTTTCAATCACTGTAAGGTTGCATCAAGGGTAAGTTTTGAGTACTTACGTATTTGCCTTAGTCATGGATAAATTAACTAAACACATTTGGGATGATGTCCCATGTTATATCTTGTGCATAGATGATATTGTTCTAGTGGATTATATTATATAGGAGCTAACAAAAGCTAAGATGCTTCTAAAAAGTTGAAATCTTCTATGCAGTCCAAAAAAAAAAAAAAAAAAAAAAAATCAGGAAACTGCCTTGTGGTCTACATCTACAAAGGTACACTTGTCCTCTCCCCCCAAATACTAACGCATAAAGTAGTGCTACTGGCTTGCCTGGACTTCCAGGTACGTCCTTTGGGCCAACATCCATATAGCTCGGTGACCGAAACTGGAGCCACTCATTGCACTTGAAAATTAAAGAAAAAGAAGCTCTGGAAATCTCTCGCAACCTTAATAGGGATTGGTTTCACATTTGTATGATGTCTTGAGTTTGAACATCTTTATAAACTGCCTTCCTGCTTTCTTTTCTCTAGCAACCTTGAGGTCCTTTGGTTGCTTGACTCCTCATTTACTTATGTGATCTCATTTAGTAGGTACTTGTAGATTGCTCACTAACATGTTGTGTTGAAAGATTGTGACTGAAAATCGATGACCTGTTGCTTTCAACATTATATATATGTATTTATCAATATATATATATATATATTTGTCTCACATACTCTCAATTATGTTATTTGGACTCTTCAAAATAAATCAAATACCAGTGTCAGACATTCAACACTTGACACTCAACACTCGACACTCGGACAAAGATATGGGATGTGTGGCATCTACATTTCAACGGACACTTTTTATATAATTGTATATAACACTATTATTATATGTACATATTGTTGTATAATTGCTATAACTGTTTTTTGGATACTGTAAGTTATATATTGCACCATTTTATCTCACATACTTGATTAAAAATATAAAAATATGACATTTTTTTGCTGAGTCCACGTATCTTTAAATTTATGGTTTGATGAGTCCGACCTCTTGATACATACCTGCACCCAACACCGGTACATGAGGCCATATAACATATGGTTGCCTTTGTTGATGTGATTTTTCATCTGGATTTGCATCATTGTTAGTATTGTACCTGAGTTGATGTTTGTATGTGCTGGAAGTTTGTTTCTCTTAGAAATTTTTTAATTGCTGGAGGAACTGATTTAATGTAGGTTTTTCACCATGAAGTAATTGATATTGACATGGATGAAGATTCTGGAGATGTTATGCTTGTTGATGAGAAAGTTGATACACATAACAAAGGGAAGGTAAATAAAAGGTTTTCGATAGTTACTTCTGTAATTAACTTTTCTGTTATACTGTAAAATATCCTAGCTAATTGTTGGTTCCCCTCTTAGCTGCTGTTGTTACTTGCTTATTTAGTTATCATAGAGCAAATGCGCTGAGTAATACTTTTCCTTCCCTTTTTAGGAAGCTTTGGCCGATATTTCATATAGTCATAGTAATTCAGCAAAGCCTGCATCAGTGGATGGAGTCCAGTCTTCTAAGAAGAACTCTGTCCCAGGGCCGCCTAATTCTTTTAATTTAGAAGGTTTCAGTCATGATTTTTCTTACGGTGATGATGAGTATATGGATATGTATCATGATGATTTAACATATGATGACAAATATACATTTCTGCAAGCCCATTTTGATTGCATGGATATTCCTCCTGGAGTTGAGGCTCCCATTCCTTGGTTCTCTGATCATGACCAGGATAAAAAGAATCCAACTATTGCAGGCAGTTCTAACCATTCAACTGTTTCGATCCAATTGGATTCCCCTGGGGCACACCCATCATATTCTTTGGTGTTACCAGAACTTTCCCAGACTGGAAAAAAGTTGTCTTCCATGAGCAGTTCCAGTTTGGAAACCCAAATGGACACTCTGAGTCACCCTTATGGGGTGGTGCTGTCTCCTCCTTGGTCATTACCAGAATCTGCTCAAAATAAGAAGAAAGCAGCTGAGTCAACTAGTTCAACTCATTTGAGTTCACAAACAGAAAAGGGTGCCATGAATCTTCCATCTGGATTTAAATCTTGGTGCATGCCAGGATTTTCGCACAATAAAAAGAAGCCTCCTGTTTCTGGTAGTACAACTAATTATACTTCACTTAAGCAACTGGGCATTATGAAGCTCTCTTCTGGAATGGACCCATCTAGTAGGGGATCTCATATTCGCAACAGACGTAAGAAACCCGTTGGTAATGGTAATCCAAACTTTTCAGCATTTCCAGCAACGGGCACAATGAGTCTTCCTCCTGGAGTAGATGCATATATGTCTGGATGGCAGGGTTCTCCTGCGTTTATGAACCAACCACCTTTTATTAGTGATGGTATCCATAACTCATCTGATGCTGTGCATCTCTATTCTGGAAAAATGTTATATGGTCCCTGGGTCCAGGATCCTGCTGAAGATCAAAAGAGTGTAACTGCTGCAGGAAGTTCAACTGTCCCACTTGGGTCAACATCTAACATCGAAAAGTATGGGAATGAAGATGATATTCTGAAGAAATTCGAACTTTTTAAACAATTTGATACCGTTCCTGATCATTCGGACCATCAGTATTCTAGCAAAGGTTCTTCAGTGAAGCAGGCATGTACACATAAAAGATGCCTTCCTTTTATTTCTTTTTATTTTATTTATGTAACAAATTGTTGTTTGATGAGTACATGGATTGGAGTTTGAGAGCAGCCACTTTGGGTAAATAATGCCAAGGCTAATCTTCTCCCCAAAGTCCACTCTAACCCCATTAAGCAAATTTATTAAAAGGGACCGACACTGGTAACTTTTTTTTCTTACATAGATTTACTTTCTTTTGACAGCCATCAAAGAATTGGGCAAAGAAAATACAGGATGAGTGGAGGATCCTTGAGAAAGATTTGCCAGGCAAGTTTTTATATGGGTATTGGTAATAATCAATTGTTTTGCCTGATTTTGGGGCCATTTTTTATGACTGAACCCTTATTGTTGTTTGTTGGGTAGACAAATACAAGAAATTGGTTTTCATTTGCATGTGGATGGGGTTTACCATTACTGGTGCCTACCCCCCAGCCTCTCTTTTTCCACTGCTTTCCATTTTTTGCTCATCCTTTTTGTGGAACTTTTCAGTGGTGATTTATAGATTCGGACTTGTCTCTCACTTTCTGTTTATTTTATTGTCACTGGAGTAGATACAATATTTGTCAGGGTTTACGAATCAAGGATGGACCTTTTGAGGGCTGTAATTGTAGGAGCGGAGGGGACTCCCTACCATGATGGTCTCTTCTTCTTTGATGTTTTCTTCCCTAGTGGTTATCCGAATGTTCCACCGGTATGTAAGCAAGGTTCTTAGTGTGCTTGTGCTTGGGGTTACATATTTTTATAGTAGATCATATTTCTAACAACTAGGGAACTACTTGTGTCAGCTTGTCTACTATCATTCTGGTGGTCTTCGAATCAATCCAAATTTGTATAATTGTGGAAAAGTATGCCTGAGCCTTCTTAACACCTGGAGTGGTAGCCAAAATGAAAAGTGGATCCCGGGTGTATCGACCATGCTACAAGTTCTGGTGTCTATACAGGGGATAATCTTGAATGCAAAGCCCTACTTCAATGAGCCTGGTTTTGCTAGAATGAGTGGATCAGCAAACGGAGAAAAGAACTCTCAGCAGTACAATGAAAATACATTTATACTATCGCTGAAAACAATGGTGTACACCATGAGGAGGCCGCCAAAGGTTAGTTTGCTGTTGCTCCTTATTGCCAATAGTTTGTGCTTGTTATGAGCCATTTTCGTTCAGTGATTGGTTTACTTAGTATTCATCCCTCATGGATAATGTTATAATAACCATGCCGATAACATTTCTTCTTGGAGATTCCAAGAGAAAAGCTTGTTATTATTGGATGAAGCAATTATATATCACAAGAGGGCGTGCTTACGCGATACATGTGCATTGAAAATCACAGGAAATTTTATTACAACTAAAAACTGGAAAGGAATTGAAGTAAAAACTAAAGCAGTTGCAGAATTTTGGGAGAAGTGGAAGTTTCCATATTTGCCTCTTTAGCACATGAATATAGAAATTTCTTGAACAGTATATAATTGAATTTTCTTAGGGCAATTTTGGGGAACATCAAAATTGTGTAATCCCTTTATTTAGTGCAAATGAGTCTTACAGATGCCCATGAATAGCTGGAGTTTGTTTCTCTTGATTACGAAGCATTATTTAACCATTTTATGTTTACCAAATAAGGTTATCTTTGATTGACAGTCTCCTTTTTCAACGTACAAGTTCTCATAAAATTGTTTCTGGTTTGGAGAAGAACAAATTGATTTTGGATTTTCATGTTTTGAACACATGAGAATGTGCTTTGCATACATTCAATGGGTAGGATATTCAGGCTAATGAGGGCTTTGTGAAAACCTTTAAAAAGCTTTGATTAGGCTGTATTTTCTTGTAGTTCGTTGGAAAGACAAAATAGTTGGAAGTTCCAATCCGTGTTACCAAAATTGACAAACAGGACTGTTCAACATTCAGCATTTTGATAGTCTTAACATAGTTTCATGCTAGAACATGTATTGAGTTTTATGTTTTAAATATCTTAATTTATTTTTAGTTGCTCTTTGTTTGACATTTGCAGAAAAATCTTTAAAAAATTCACTAAATTCAATGCACATATGCATTTGTATAGAGTACTTGTGGTTTTTTTTTTTTTGGGGGTCATTCTCTGGGCATTTATGATCTCATAATTCGAAATCGTTTTTGGCTGCAGCATTTTGAGGACTTCGTCATTGGACATTTCTTTAAGCGTGCTCAAGATATTCTAGTGGCATGCAAGGCGTACATGGATGGTGCTCAAGTGGGGTGTCTCGTGAAAGGCGGGGTTCAGGATCTTGATGTAGGTGACAAGAGCTGCTCGCAGTATTTCAAGGATACATTGGCTAGCCATATGTCTTTGCTTGTGCAAACATTTTCACAAATCGGGGCAAAAGACTGCGAGAAATTCCTTCCCATAGCAGAGAATGGAAACAGTCAGGTACCCTCTGTGCCGCCCATGGCTGCAAATTATTATTGCTGATAAGACGGCAATTTTGAGACATCGGTTATGCATAATTCTGCATGCAAGACATATACATTATGCAAATTTAGATTTGAGTTTTTCATTTGATAGCTGAGACTTAAAATTATGGATTTTGTCATGTTATAACCCTAGAATGCTTTAGTATATGTTAGATAATGTATATAGGTGTTGATATTTATGGTGGGGTTTACATTCTAGTTTTATTATTGGTCAATGGTTGGCAAGATGGAATGGTTCTTATCCTATTATGTGTTGCTGTCAACTTTTTGGTAGTTTCTTTCATTATACAATTAGGAAATTATTTACTTAGGTTATGCAATGCATGTTCAAATTCTCTTTATTTATTTGGTAATCCATATGGTGATTTTTGAACAACTTTTAAATGTTAGGCCATCCCTAGCAGATTATATTATTTCGATCGTGCTAATATTATATTTTAGCATGCTATGGTATTAAATTGTTATATTTTGGCATATTCTAGGCCGGGTATATTTTATTTTTTTAGTACTATCACCATAATATTCAAATTTACCGTAGTAATTCTGTGTATTTGAAGTGTTTTAAAATTATATACATTTTAATTTAAAATTTTGTAAGTGCAATAATCAATATTTTTCAAAACATTAATCATTACTATAATTCAAGGTTAATTAAATAAATTAAATATTTAATTAATTTTCTATGTTATGTGTGAGGGGGACACAGAATTTGTTGAAACATCTTAAAATTATGCCCAAATAAGATTGGTGAGCAAGTTTGAACATGTGTGGTGTTGACTGCAAATAAAAGCAAAATTGATAAATAAATGAATATATTCTATATATTTGAAATTTTGTAATCGTTGCAGGTATTGGGTGTGACGTGTTGAATAATTTTAGATGATGTTGGATGCCTTCACTTAACTGGCTACCTAATGAGAGACAAAAGTTAATCTCAACCCATTTGGTCAATTTATATAAATCTATTTTGCACTTTTATAAATTTGTAATTTTTCATATCCCAAGTTTCAATAAAAATAAAAATGAAAGAAATCCAGCTCCAATCCTAATTTAAAGTCATGATTTCTGCGATTCTGACATAATTTTGGGATCCCAAAAGTTAAATTTTTTATTTTTTATTTTTTGGATACATCGGAAATAAAACAAAGCAAATGGGGATTAAGCCCTCTCCCTACCCATCCCTGCGTATGTGCAACTAACAACTCCCTAATCTCAGCTAGGGAGGCAGGTTGTTCAGCTTCCAATTTTGCTAGAGCGTCTGCACAGAGGTTTCCTTCATGAAACACATGTTGGGCAGCGCATTGACATCCATTAAAGATTATCCTCGCATCTTTCACCGGACCTTTGTAAGAGTGTTTCTCACTAGGGCCTTCTTTAAGCAGCTTTACAACTTCTTGGGCATCTGTTTCTACAATCACTTTGTTAAAGTCTTTTTGGAGAATCATTGAGTCCTTTATGCACTGCCCATAATTCTGCTTCAAGATTGGTACAGCTTTCCATTCTCTCACAATAGCCGTAAATCCAAGCTCCCCTCTCATCCCGAAGGAGACCTCCAAAACCACTTGGTACCCTGCTACATTTGCTTCCATCCGTATTTAGTTTTGGAGTATCTGCAGGATGGAGAGACCATTTAATTAGTCAAAATGGGGGTCTAGGATTGATAATGGATAAACTGAAAGCAAGATTAATTTCAAAGGAGTAATCTAAAATAAATTTCAGACTCTCAAATTGGTTGGACAACTGGTTTTCAAAAACTTTTTAAGTCATTGTTTTTTCAAATTTTCCAGAGTGTAACCAAGAAAACAGCCACGCATACTTTGCACCAAATTTATCTTTCATTTTAGACTAAGAAATCAAATCAACCAATGCAGCCAAGTTTCATTGATCATCTCCGAATACCATTGTTGATTTTAGACAACAATCCAAACTTCCTTAGCTTTGACGCAGGTTCTAAAATGATGATTAAGATCTTCAGATTCATTGCAAAAGGGCAACAAGATTTATCTGAAAGACCTCTTTTCAATCTCATGGGGTTTGTAAGAAGTTTTCTATGCAAGATAGTCCACAGAAAGCCTTTTAGCTTTTGTGGGACTTTCTTTTTCCACGACCACTGCCATTCCTCATCTTTGCCATCATATTTCGAAGCCAACTCATCAGCACTTGAAGTGGAAAAGGTTCCATCAGGAGCCCCTTTCCAAACAAGTTGATCCAGATTGGTATTATATTTAGGGGATTTCTCTTTAAGAATAGAGGCAGCCACAATTGGGGGAAAAAGTTTGATTAATAATGTTCACATCCCAATCACCTTCATCATTAATGATATCCTTTACCTTGGATACATTAATATTGGCTGGTATGAAAGAAGTTGAGGGAATGACTTCCTTAATAGGTTTATCTCCACACCACCAATCTTTCCAAATGTTAACATTAGCACCGTCTCCAATGGACCATTTTGCACCTCTTCTTAAGATACTTCTAGATTTCTGCATACCTCTTCATACATGAGACGCTCTGCTATTCTTCTTCCAGTCAAGAAAATGGTTACCTTTCAGATACTTAGATTTCAGCACCTCATCCCACATGCCTCCCTCATTAGTCATGAGTTTCCAGTCCAATTTTGAAAGTAAGGCTAGATTATGGTCTCTAGCCTTCTTGATGCCAAGGCCACCATGTTTCTTCTTTTTGCACACCTCATTTCAATTAACAAGGTGAAGTTTCTTTTTCTCTGGGGTCATCCCAAAGAAAATTTATGTTAATCCTATCAATATCATTACACACTCTTTTAGGTATCTCCATAGTTTGCATAGTGCAAGTAGGAATAGCAGAATTAACAAATTGAACCAAAGTAGCTCTTTCTACCGTTGAAAGCACACTCATTTTCCACCCCGCCAACTCATTTTGCAACTTTCAAGGATGTAGTTAAAGTGGCTCCGGTTAACTCTTTTATTCAAAATGGGGACATCCAAGTATCTTTCCAGATCAGATGTTAGTGGGATACCACATCTAGCACTGAGGTCTCTAGCCTTTCTAAGATCAAGGTTTGGGGACAAAAAGATTTTTGATTTCTGAAAGTTAATCTTGAGTGCAGATATTAAACTGAACTCATTCATAATCTCAGTAATAGTAGCACAGTTTTTTATGTCAGCTTTAGCAAATAAAATCAAGTGATTAGCAAAAAAGAGATGGGTGATACAGTAGGGGTGGTCGTGATTCGGTTTTGGACAGTTTATAGATCAGTTTGGACCCTCCTGCATGTATGCGATTTGGGAAAAATTCAACCCATAACTGCCTGTAGTGCGGGTTGCGGTTTGTGCAGATAGGATTCGCAGATATGCGGGTGGTTTGCGGATTTGATTTTTTTCTTTAAAAATTTAATTTGGAGTTTTTTTTTTCCCATTTTGTAAATATTTATTTTGGACCATTTTCCCTCCATTTTCTAAAATGCTTCAACATTAATAATTAATGAATTAAAACTTACAAAATTAAAAACACAACAAAATCAATTCCTAACACAAACAAATCATTCAAAATCCTAAACTTTTAAATCAAATCATAAACTAACACAAGCACATCTTTCAAAATCCTAAACTAGATCATCAATTTCATTCACTATCTGCTACCCAATAAATACAAGGGTAAACTACCAATAGGTCCTACTTGGGAGACTTATTACCCAATAGGTCCTACTTTGAGACTTATTACCCATTAAGTCCTATTTGATATAATTTATTAAGTGATAAAGACAAATTTTATCAGTCTTTTTTTTTTATGAATAATTTTATAGTGATAAATTTATCAGTCTCTTTTTTTATGAATAATTTTTTAGTGATAAATTTATCACTCTCTTATTTTTATAGTGTTAAATTTATTAGTTAGGACCTGTAGGTAAATAAGTCTAGTGAATAGGACTAATTGGTAAGTACCCCATAATACAATTAAAGTAAAATTATTCAAATTCTAAACTTACTTAAAAGTAATTCTTCATTAACTTTTACATTCATTCAAAATGCAATAATAAAATAACAGTCCAATTTTTTATTTTTATTTTTAAAAAAGTCTAAGTGCGGGCAGATTCTTGCGGGTGCGGGTTAAACCCGTAATCCGCAATCATGTCATATTCCAAATCGCATCTGCTCGCATTGTATCTGCGAAATCGCCCATTTATATACGGATCGGTTTAGATCGGATGGATTGTGTGGTTCGGATAACTCTATACCCAGCCTTATAATACAGAGTCCTCTAGTAATAGAAATGCCTTTCCACGTCTTTTTCTCCGCCTTGAGGCTAATCATATTTGACAACCTTTCCATTCAAAGCACAAAAAAGTATGGAGATAGGGGGTTACCTTGTTTTAGGCCTTTCATAGGCCTAAATTCATCAAGATCTTCTCCATTTCATAAAATAAAGGTCTGCATTGAGGTCACAAAACACATAATTAAATACACTCATTTATCATTTAAATTAAACACAAGAAGAGTTTCTTTCAGAAATTGCCACGAAATATTGTCATAAGCCTCTCAAGATCAATTTTCAAGATCATGTTATCCATCTTACATTTTCATAATCACATAGAATGGATGACTTCTTGTGTTATAGTGATGTTATCGCTGATATTTCTACCAACGACAAAATTGCTCTAGTTGGATCTTACAAATTTATCAAGGAAAGGTCTGATTCTATTCACCAAAATTTTGGTAATGATTTTATAGGTAACATTACAAAGGCAAATTAAAAAAATTATTCACGGTCATAAATGAATGACTCTTTTTCATACCACTTTCTTTTATATTTCACATTTTAATTTGTGTGACCCACTTTAGGCTTATACTGATAATTCGAATTGTTTATTTTATACATTTTGTAATAAAAATCGTCTGTGTAAAAAACTAACCTTATCAAATATCAAGAAATAGATAAATAAATTACATTTTATTTTATAAAATGAACGATATAAATTTAAATTCTTAATGATTGTCCACTTTTGTTTATGTATTTAATGATTGATAAAATTAATATTTTATAAAATTTATTCTTATTGTTAAATATATAAGATGAATGATTTAAATTATAAATCCGAAACCCATGAAATAAAATATAAAAAATATGTGTGGAATTCATTAACTATTCATGTTTGAAAGAGAACTTTTTCTTTGAACCTTACGTGGGTCGGAGGCAAAGTTGTTAAAAGTCTTCGTTTGACATATTGACTTTGAAGTTGTCCATAGCCACTTGTTTTTTTTTATTATTATTATAAATATTCTTGCCGTTTCATTTGGGTCCATAGATCGTGAAGTATTTTTATTCAAGTCGTTATTGACTTCATGACATTGACGCCTTCATATAAGTCCAATTATTAATAAGAAAAAAATATAAACAATTAATAATTTACATTAATAGATTATAAGATCTTGTTATGGTCTTAACTTCGCCTACACTTACGCCTGCTACATTTGCGATCACCGCTTTTGTTTTCACCTTCCACTTACACTTTTTGTGTAAGTGGCACATGGTGTGCAACCCTTGAGGGTTGCACACTTAAGAAAAGTCCTAGATTATATATCATGTAATAATGCGAATCTCGCTCACAGTATAAAGTAATTTAGTAATACATAAATTAATAATTGTCTCTAAAAATATTAAGAATTCATATTTTTTTAATAATTTTTTCTTTTTAAAACTTAAAATTAAGTTCTCAACCTGTGCCAAGCACCATTATTGGTATTAGAGCCAAGTTTAATGTAGATTATAGTTAGTTTTATTTAATTTTAATTATACATATATGGTCACAATACAACCATATGTCTACTGCTCCCACAGAAGAAATAGCATCTACAATAGCCAACACAGTGGCCAATACAGTAGTTTCTACATTAGAAGCCAAAGAACTTGTTTCTTATCAAGATGTTAAGGAAGCACTTAATAAGTGGACTATACCAAAGGTTAAACTAGATACCATCTATAAGATAGGTATGCTAGACTTTTCCAGCAGGAAGATCATCAAAACATTTGAGCATGCAGCCTTAGTCCAGAATAATGATGAACTTATGTATTTAATACATATCCAGGATCTCTACCCTTTCTTACAGAAATATAAATACGTCCACATAGGACTTGTCCAGGTTGCTTTTAAACCATTGACCATTTTAGGTCAAAATACCAGTATCCAGTGTACACTACGAGATGGTAGATGTACCAATTGGAGAGCTTCGTGTAACAACCCCCATACTGTTTACCGATAAAATTACTGAATTACCTACTGATTACTGCTAAACTGGACTGCTTATGAATGATAATTGAACCAAGCGAGTAATCTTGAGCGATGATTGAAGCTAGGCCGAATTGGTGAGCATCTATTGTATTGCATTTTTTTTTATCTTTTCGATTATTTGATTATCTGTTCGTGTTTTTATGTTTAAACTGCAAATTGAAGGCCTTATCGGCGGCCGAACTGAAAATTGTTTAGTGTCTCATAATCAGTAGAATTTTTGTGATTTAATGGTATACTTATCTAAAATGTGATTAGGTATGATTAAATTAGATTAAAATAAGCTAAACATATAAGTTGCCTTATTTACGAAATTGCCATTGAGTGGGCCTTAGTTTATTCTTATTGTTGAGCTTCATCACACTTGAATTAAAACATTTCCTCAGCTCTATTCCTTGCCTCAACCGACCTTAGAGAGAGAGTGAGCTAGGAGAGTGTTTCATCTTGAATTTTGCTTGTCAATTAGTGGAATTGAAGACTAAATTGCAAACTTGAGCTTGTATTCTCCTAATTGAAGACTTAGGTATGAATTTCAACCCCTCATTGATGTCCTTAAGGTTGATTCTTGTAGGATTCATGCCAATTAGGGAGCTAAGCCATGAATTAGTTCTAGCATATTGAATTAGAACTCATTTCATGCATGCATGTGTGTATCGATGAATTTTGAGTTGATTTCATGGCCAATTGTCACATGCATGTTTATAATCAAGCTTAAGTCCATGTTTTCAACTTGTTTTGAAAAGAATGAGCTCATTAGAGCATGTTTTGAAGATGTAAGATGATTTAAATTCATGCATGTTTGCATGTTCTTCATGTTCATGAAAATTGACTTGAAATTGGGTTTGAATTAGACACCCTTGGGCTTTGATTTACCAAATTGATCTTTGAAATACATAATGTTATGTGTTTACAAGTGTTTTTCAGGTTTTAGCCCAAGAGGATCAAAATTTGGCTTTTAAACTTGATTTTGAGCTTGGGACTCAAATATGGAATTTCAGTTGAGCCTACGCTGAGCGAGAAGTCACGCCGGCGTACACTCTGTGACTTTGCTTTCCGCTCGAGCGATAAAAGTTACGCTCGAGCGTGAAATGCGTGCATCCAGTACTTTTCATGAGTTCACAATCCGCTCGGCGAAACCTACGCCGGCGAGACTGTGTCTTACGCTCGAGCGAGGGTCGAGCGTCCATCGAGCGCAAAATTGGAGCATCCAGCATTTTTACTGTAGCACACAGTCCGCTCGAGCGAAGGAATTGACGCTCGAGCGGAGATCCTTTGTTTGCATGTCCGCTCGAGCGTAGAAAGCCACGCTCGAGCGAGACCCCTGTTTTCTGAAAATTTTGTAAAGTGTTCAAAAGTGCATCTTTGCATCCTCTTTCCATCCTAGGCATTCCTAGGGCATATTTAAGGCATTTTAAAGAGGATATAGATGTAGAACCACACCGAGGCAAATTAGGGATTAAGTTAATATCTTTCCCAACTGTGAAACTTAGTGTGTGTTCAATCTGTTAACTGTATAGGGTTGGCATCTTGAGGAGACGCTCTAGCCTACTGTAGCCCAGAACTCTGTGAGTAACAATTGTGTAAAGATATGTTCAAATGATTATTTTCTGAACACTGAATTGAACTGTTTACTGAACTGATATTGATTACTGAATGAATGTATGTCCTTTATTTCTGAACTGTACTGTGGCATCCTTAGCACCTCTTGTTTCTTTATTCTTATTCTGAGATCTCTGTCGGTTCCCTCGTGGAACCACTACTATTTACTGATTGATGGCCATCATTACTATTTGGTCTTTAAGACCTACTGCTTACTGTACTGTTATGCTAATGGATGTACCACATATGACTGATTGTACTGAATCACCGAAATACCGTTTAATGAATTGTTTTCATTACTGTAAGGACATTCATTCTAAACCCCTTTACGCATTATGTTATTCACTGGGCTTTAGCTCACTGCTCATAAATATATGTAGGTGTCAGCACCGCATCATGACTAGGAGCGTCGGGGTAAACTCCAGTTTTGTCAAGCCAGCCTAAGGGCCTCACTGCGAGGTTCCGAACCTGTCAAGCTTAGGCTTAGGGGTGTTTTTATTCCCCGTCTGTCTTGGATTGTTTTTATAATACTGTATAGACTGTAACTGTACCGTCTAATAGGGGTTAAGTCCCTGCACTGTATGTTGTAAATGATGTATATACTGTTCTGAACTGTGTATGCATATATGTATGAAGAAAATCTTTTTGCATACAGACTGTCACAGCTCATAGGACATTATTTATTTACTGTAATGGCTTCCGCTATGCCCCTACGTATTACTATATTCTTTATTAGCGGGCCTTGGTAATCTAGGATTCTTGGCGATTCTGATGCTAAACCCATAGGGGCGGGTTTGGGTCGTGACACTTCGCTCATGGGAGCCATAGAAAATAACTTAGCTTATGGTTCAGTATATTTTGATATATATCCAAACCTGAGTGTAGCCCTTTCAGACCAAAATCTCTCTAAAGTTTTGGAATTGAGAGTTTTATCTCATGGTTATGAGTATCTTCCAGGATCACCATCTTTCACAGTTATTTCCAGAATTTATTTAAAGGTTTTATCAACATTAAATCCTTATATTAGAAAGCAGAGTGATCAAGGTCACACAGTGCTTATTGACACAAATTTATACAGTAGCCAAGTAGCCATGCCCAAAATGATTGAATGGTAAAACATTACTTTTCCAGAAAGATGGCAGATAACTGATGCTGTTCCACCAAGGCCAATTGTCCAGCAAAATCTGGATGATGTTATCCAAACTGATGAAGGTTATGTCTATCTCCGTTTCCAGTGTCCTCAGAGACAATTATCCAGAAGTATGTCAACCAAAAGTGTTAGATCTACTCCCTCTTTTAGAGAAGCTTATCGAGTAGATTTTCCCGAGTCATCTAGACATTCTACTGCTGAGCCTTTAGAATCTGTCATACAAGGCATGCCATCAAGGCCACCAAGTAATCCTGACCACATAGACCTAATGGATCCAGTAGTCCAAGGATTACAATTTTTAACAAATCGAATCCCACATGGAGTTTATGAACCAAGGGAATCCAGTAGCAAAGGACCTTATAGTCCTACCGCCAGTGACATGAATTTTGAAGTTTAATGGATTTTAATCCAGAAAGTGAAAATAGGAAAATCCTAAATTAGGATTTTTACAAGGAAGATCATGCAAAATTCAGAGAATGGTATTTTGCTAATCATACTCCAGAACAGCTAAAAGCAATTAAAATCCAGTATTATCAAAATTTGAGTAAAACCCAAAAACTTCAACCTTTTCCAGTATGGTTTATAGAAAATGGTCATATCCAGAATTGCCAAATAAATGTTTAAGAAAACATTAAAAAGAATTGGGTGACTACTGATGGTAATATCCTTACATCTATACACCCTCCTCCAAAATCTTTAGAATTACTTCCAAGTGATTCTACATCTAGTCAGCCTCTCGTTATCACAGCTTTTGTTGAACCTCCAGCAAAAAGCAACAATGCTTTGACAGTTAAGGAAATTATTCCTGTTCTTAAACAAAATAATTATACTAACCTTTACTGTCAAACTATGGAAAAACAGCTAACCAGAATCGAAGAAACTGTTGATCACATTAAGAACACATGTCATCTTCAACCTAAATCTCCAGATATCCAACCTGTAGCTTTCAAGCCTACTCCTACAGTAACAAATTTCAATTTAAAACCCAAAAAGGATAATACAGAATTTATGGATACTCTTATAAATAAGATTAAAAGTCTTAATATTAATACAGGAGAATCCTCACAAGTGAATATGCTATCCAGAAATCATTTTCAGGAATCAGATGAAAATTACCAAAATTTGGAACCTCATCAAATATCTGAAATTCAGGCTAATTTTCAGAATGAACCATCGTCTATAAATAAAGTCCATTATGGAACTAATATAGATAGAACTGCTTATACTGCACCTAGCAGGTATTATTATTCCAGACCTAGTCCTATGGATATTCTTTATGAAGAAGATTTTCTCCATAGTCAGAAATCTTACCACAGTAGAACCATTTATGAATGGAATATTGATGGTCTTTCAGAATATCAAATATTTGAAGTACTTCAACATATGCTCATGTTTGCCACAGTGTGCAAACAAAATGAAAATACTGATCACCAAGTAGCCAGATTTATTGTTAGTGGCTTTACTGGTCTTCTTAAAGGATGGTGGGATAACATCCTTAGTACAGGCCAAAACAATGAAATCCTAGGCTCTACTCGTATTAAGATTGATCCAGACACTAGAGCTGAAAGTACTGAACAGGATGCTGTTTACACTCTTGTAAACACCATAGTTCTCCACCTTGTCGGTGCCATAACAGGTATTGAGGATCGTAGTAGAGAGCTATTACAGAAATTAAGATGTTATAACGATCTCGGGTTTGTCCCCTTTATGTACAGTGTTCCGGACTTAGGTTGAGTGGAGTTGATAGTTGTATATCTTGTTGTCATCCTTTAATTCCCTATGTTTGAGTTTTAGGATGTGTTGGGCGTGTTTCGAACAGGTAGGTTGAGTTTTGGTCTCAAGAGTTGTTGCCCAGATTTTTGGTGTTACGCTCGAGCAGATAATTCTACGCTCGAGCAGAGTTCGTTTCTTTGGTGGTACGCTCGAGCGGGTACCTTTGCGCTCGAGCGGAGTTGGATTTTTGGTTATCCGCTCGAGCGGACCATTTCACGCTCGAGCGGAGTTTTCACACTTCCAGTATCTGTGCCTCTGCAAAACTTTTGCAGATGTGTTTTTCACGCTCGAGCGGGTTTTCTTACGCTCGAGCGGGTTGCGCTCGAGCTGGTCTGTTGGCGCTCGAGCGGGGTGTTCATTGTCTGTGAAAATGCTAGGAGAGGAGAATCTACGCTCGAGCGAACTGGTTTTCGCGCTCGAGCGGATGTATTTTATTCTTGTGTCTTGGCGCCGGCGAGCCTTCTTATGCTCGAGCGTCCATTTTTGTGTTTGACGCTGTTGCCCCGTTATCCGCCGGCGGAGAGTCGTATATCAGTTGGTAGCTGTGATATTTTGAATCACTTTTTACACACACTCTCTCTCTTACTTTCTAAAAATATCTTCTGAGAGCTCCTCTCTCTAGAATCTCCCTTCTCTCTTAGGATTGATTTAGTTAGAGTGTTCTCCTACCCTTTGGCCTTTACAAAAAGTGTGTTGATCGTCGAGAGCTACGTTTTGATGCGAAAAGTTTGGAGTTTGGAGCACTTTGAGTTTGGTATTCTTCTCCATTTGAGCTCTAACTTCGAGATGGAGATATCCTACTCTATCTTATGAGCTTTGTCTTTAAATCTTGGCATTTTGATATGTTGGGGGTTGTTGGGTAATTTTGAGAAAGTTTGGGGTCATTGTGTAATTTTCAAAAGATGGGGTTTCAAACATATAAACCTTTATGTATGTAATACATTGGAAGATGGACTTGGTGTTGGATTATTGATGAAGAATGTAACCTTAGGGTTGGTATTGTAAATATGGGAAAAAGCCCTAATTGTTATGATAAATTAATTTGTATAATTAATTTAGGGAAATGAGAAATTGAATAGGAAATATTCAAATTGGAAAGGTATGGGATTAAAGGGTGTAGTTGGATTAATTTATCGCTCACCTAGAAAAAATGTTGATATTTTATCCAGTTGGTGCATTTATTTTCTGTTTAGAAATAACTGCTTTGGGCTATCGGTGGAGGATAGTCTTGATTGTTATAGACAATGCATGATGATTAAGCAAATTAAAACTAATCAATTGAGTATGCTATCGAGTATGGTAGTTGGTATAATACATCAAAATTTTGTATTGATTGATTGAACTTGTATATGATAATTGTTTATATACATTGTATTGTGTGGGCGGAGATGGGAGATGTACTCCACGGTTTATTGGAAGATGGGGAATGGACCTCTAAACCGGATATTGTTTGACATTGATACATGTCACGACCCAAACCCGCCCCTATGGGTTTAGCATCAGAATCGACCAAGAATCCTAGATTATCAGGCTGTTAATAAAAAGATAATGTAGTACAGGACATGGCGGAAGCCATTACAGTAAATAAATAATGTCCAATGAGCTGTGACAGTCTGTATGCAAAAAGATTTTCTTCATACATATATGCATACACAGTGCAGAACAGTATATACATCATTTACAACATACAGTGCAGGGACTTAACCCCTATTAGACGGTACAGTTACAGTCTATACAGTATTATAAAAACAGTCCAAGACAGACGGGGAATAAAAACACCCCTAAGCCTAAGCTTGACAGGTTCGGAACCTCGCAGTGAGGCACTTAGGCTGGCTTGACAAAACTGGAGTTTACCTCGACGCTCCTAGCTGCGGTCTGGTGCCTGTACACCTACATATATTTATGAGTAGTGAGCTAAAGCCCAGTGAATAACATAATGCGTAAAGGGGTTTAGAATGAGTGTCCTTACAGTAATGAAAACAGTTCATTAAACGGTATTTCGGTGATTCAGTACAATCAGTCATATGTGGTACATCCATTAGCATAACAGTACAGTAAGCAGTAGGTCTTAAAGACCAAACAGTAATGATGGCCATCAATCAGTAAACAGTAGTGGTTCCAACGAGGGAACCGACAGAGATCTCTGTAACAGTAACAGTAAACAGTAGGTGCTAAGGATGCCACAGTACAGTTCAGAAATAAAGGACATACATTCATTCAGTAATCAATATCAGTTCAGTAAACAGTTCAATTCAGTGTTCAGAAAATAATCATTTGAACATATCTTTACACAATTGTTACTCACAGAGTTCTGGGCTACAGTAGGCTAGAGCGTCTCCTCAAGATGCCAACCCTATACAGTTAACAGATTGAACACACACTAAGTTTCACAGTTGGGAAAGATATTAACTTAATCCCTAATTTGCCTCGTGTGGTTCTACATCTATATCCTCTTTAAAATGCCTTAAATATGCCCTAGGAATGCCTAGGATGGAAAGAGGATGCAAAGATGCATTTTTGAACACTTTACAAAATTTTCAGAAAACAGGGGTCTCGCTCGAGCGTGGTTTTCTACGCTTGAGCGGACATGCAAACAAAGGATCTACGCTCGAGCATCAATTCCTTCGCTCGAGCGGATGTATTGCTCTGATAAAAATGCCGATGCTCCAATTTTGCGCTCGATGGACGCTCGACCCTCGCCGGCGTGAAGACACAGTCTCGCCGGCGTAGGTTTCCTCGCTCGAGCGGACTGTGAACTCATGAAAAGTACTGGATGCACGCATTTCACGCTCGAGCGTAACTTTTATCGCTCGAGCGGAAAGCAAAGTCACAGAGTGTACGCTCGAGCGTAGACTTCCTCGCTCGAGCGTAGGCTCAAAATCTGGAAATTCCAGATTTGAGTCCCAAGCTCAAAATCAAGTTTAAAAGCCAAATTTTTGATCCTCTTGGGCTAAAAACCTGGAAAAACACTTGTAAACACATAACATTATGTATTTCAAAGCCCAAGGGTGTCTAATTCAAACCCAATTTCAAGTCAATTTTCATGGACATGAAGAACATGCAAACATGCATGAATTTAAATCATCTTACATCTTCAAAACATGATCTAATGAGCTCATTCTTTTCAAAACAAGTTGAAAACATGGACTTAAGCTTGATTATGAACATGCATGTGACAATTGGCCATGAAATCAACTCAAAATTCATCAATACACACATGCATGCATGAAATGAGTTCTAATTCAATATGCTAGAACTAATTCATGGCTTAGCTCCCTAATTGGCATGAATCCTACAAAAATCAACCTTAAGGACATCAATGAGGGGTTGAAATTCATACCTAAGTCTTCAATTAGGAGAATACAAGCTCAAGTTTGCAATTTAGTCTTCAATTCCACTAATTGACAAGCAAAATTCAAGATGAAACACTCTCCTAGCTCACTCTCTCTCTAAGGTCGGTTGAGGCAAGGAATAGAGCTGAGGAAATGTTTTAATTCAAGTGTGATGAAGCTCAACAATAAGAATAAACTAAGGCCTACTCAGGGGCAATTCCGTAAATAAGGCAACTTATATGTTTAGCTTATTTTAATCTAATTTAATCATACCTAATCACATTTTAGATAAGTATACCATTAAATCACAAAAATTCTATTGATCATGAGACACTAAACAATTTTCAGTTCGGCCGCCGATAAGGCCTTCAATTTGCAGTTTAAATATAAAAACACGAACAGATAATCAAATAATCGAAAAGATAAAAAAATGCAATACAATAGATATGCTCAGTCAATTCAGTTCGATTTAATCATCAGCTTCAAGATTTGAGTTGGTTCAATTATCACCATAAGCATGATTCAGTTTAGCAGTAATCAGTAGGTAATTCAGTAATTTTATCGGTAAACAGTATGTGGGTTGTTACAATACAGCACTACCATGTGTATCATTTGTGAATTATAGAAGTGTTTTGTTTGACATTGATATAGCACTAAAATGTGTATCATTTGTCTTGATTGATTAAATTTGTATATGATAATTGCTTATATACATTGTATTGTGTGGGAGGAGATGAAGGATGTACTCCACGATTTATTGGAAGATAGGGGATGGACCTCTAAACCGGATTTTGTTTAAGATTGATACAGCTCTAAAATGTGTATCATTTGTGAAGTATGGAAGTGTTTGTTTGATTTGATATAGCACTAAAATGTATATCATTATCATTTGTGAAGTATGGAAGTGTTTGTTTGATTTGATATAGCACTAAAATGTATATCATTATCATTTGTGAAGTATGGAAGTATTTGTTTGATTTGATATAGCACTAAAATGTATATCATTATCATTTGTGAAGGATGGAAATGTTTTTGTTGACTTTGATACAGCACCAAAAAGTGTATCCATTATGAATTTCGAAAGTATTTTAGTGATGAGTTATCATCTCATTAAATTATGTGGCTAGACTCTGAGCCTTGTTTTCAAACTTAAAGTTGGATAAGAAATAGAAAATGAATTGTAATATGAACATGATTGTCATGAAACTGTAACATGGTATACGTTGGAATATAAGTGTGGACCATCTATCAAATGCTATTGTTTTAGTCATTGTTTATAGTTGGTTTAGTGTATTTCTACTAGGCTGTGACTCACACTATATGGGACTTCATTTTCAGGTACCGATGGTATGCCACCTCCAAGAACATAGCTTGGGAGGCTAGAGGCAGACAGACTATGTTGTTGTTTTGTTTTCTTTGGATATATTTCATGTAAATTTAAGCCAAGGGCTTAATATGTATTTGAGTTAGTACTTTCTTTTTGTAACCAAGTGTTGACTTGGAAAGTTGTAAGCCTATAGGGCAATTACTTTTGTTGTCAACGTGTAATACATTTTGTAAGGATACTCTGATGATTGTAATATAATATCTCTTTCCTGTAACTTGACTGTATGATATTATGGGTTTATTTTGAGGGCGTTACAAATGTCCATCTTTATATCATTTTAGATGGTATAAAGATGTCTTTTTGATGAAAGTACATCGCAGAGCTGATGCCAATTCAGACCATTGGAAAGCTAAATTTATTGACGGTCTTCCTATTCTTTTTGCTGACAGAGTTAGAAAGAAGTTAAGAGATCGTCATAACCAATTAGCCATTCCTTATAATAGATATACCTATGGTCAGCTCGAAGGTATTATCACTGATGAAGGACTTGCTTTATGCAATGACCTTAAATTACAACAACAAATGAAACAACAACATCTTACAGAAAGAAAAGAATTAGGCAAATTTTGTGAACAATTTGCCTATGATACAAAATTACAGTATCCCCATAAACAGAAAAAACATAAAACTGGAAAATCTTCAAAGTATTATTCAAAAAAATCCCGCAAACATAAATATCCTAAACATCAATTCCAGTAGCAATTACCTTCCAAAGGTAAACAAAAATATTCCAGAAAAAAATCTAAATCCACAATTAAATGTTATAAATGTGGACAGATAAGCCATTATGCTAATCGTTGTAAATCTAAAATACAACAGAAGCTTAATGAATTATCTTTAGATAATGAAATTCAGCAACAGATTCTCAGAATGCTTTCTGATGAATCCGATACTTCTTCTGATGATGAAGATGAAATTGCAGCACTATATTCTTCCGATATTGATAATGAATCTGATCATTCTCCAGAAGTTTGTGATTGTAAAACACACCTTAATCAGATTTCAGATGAAGTCAACTATTGGAAAACCATCGTTGAAATGAATGGACTTGATATTGGAGGACCCAGTATTAATGTTCTTACAGAAGAAGAATAGAATATGATCAGTATTGCTGATCAGATTTCTAGTCCTGAAATGAAATTAAAATTTCTAGAATTATGTTTACAACAACAGAAGAAGGAAGAAATTCTTCCGCCTAAGCATTACAGTATGAAGGAAGTCTTTCAAAGACTTCAACCTCTTACTGAAGAAAAACCCTTAACAATCTAGGATTTAAAAATGGAAGTTAATGCCTTAAAAGTTGAAATTAAACACTTACAAACTTCCAATATTGCTATTAATTCTGAAATCAAAAAGATTAATAGTAAATTACAGCATAAAGAAAAAGGAATCATTATTAATGAATCCACCTCAGAATCCATTCCAGAATCAAAAGAGCCTGATTATCTCATGCTCATGAATACCGTTACTTTCCAGAAATGGTATATCAGAATAACCTTCATGATAAAACCCGATTTTATCATCAAAGATGCCATTGCTCTTGTTGATAGTGGTGCTGATATGAATTGTATCTAGGAAGGATTAATTCCTGCTAAATACTTTCATAAAACAACCCAATCACTTACAAGTGCCAATGGTAATTCGTTATATATCCAGTATAAGCTTCCAGAAGTTTTAATTTGTAACCAAGGATTATGCCTTCCAACTTCTTTTGTTCTAATTAAGAACATGTCTCAGGCCATAATCCTAGGGACACCTTTTCTGTGTTTACTTATGCCAATTTCTAAAATCGACTCAATTGGCATACATACAACCTTAAATAATCAGCCGATTATTTTTGAGTTTATTATCGAACCTTATACCAAAGAATTAGATCATATTAAAGATTTAGTTCACTTCAAAGAGAAACAAATTAATTTCTTACAGAAAGAAGTTACTTTTTTAACTACTGAACAAAGATTTCAATAGCCTTTTTTCCAGCAAAAAATCAAATCACTCGAACAAGAATTTCAAAATGAAATTTGTAGTGATATTCCTAATGCTTTCTGGGATAGGAAGAAACATATCGTTACTCTTTCTTATGAACCAGGATATGATGAGCGGAAAATACCAACTCGTGCTCGACCAAGTCAAATGAAAAAAGAGTATTTAGAACTCTGTAAAACAGAAATTAGTACTCTTCTCCAAAAAAAACTGATTCGTTCCAGTAGATCTCCTTGGAGTTGTACTGCCTTCTATGTTAATAAAAATGCAGAAATAGAAAGAGGTGTGCCAAGATTGGTAATTAATTATAAACCTGTAAGTGAAGCCATACAATGGATAAGGTATCCAGTTCCAAATAAAAAAGATCTTTTAGATCGCGTCCAGGATGCAGTCATATTTTCTAAATTTGACATGAAATCAGGATATTGGCAAGTCCAAATCGTTGAACAAGATAGGTATAAAACTGCTTTTACAGTACCATTTGGGCATTTTGAATGGAATGTCATGCCATTTGGATTAAAAAATGCTCCATCTGAATTCCAACATATTATGAATGATATTTTTAATCCTTATACAGAATTTTCCATCTGTTATATTGATGATGTTTTAATCTTTTTCTCATCAATTGACCAACATATGAAACATCTTAATATTTTTAAGCATGTTATCATTCGAAATGCATTAGTAGTTTCTGCACCAAAAATGCAACTTTTTCAGACAACAATCAGATTTTTGGGTCATAACATCCATAATGGTACCATAATTCCCATTAATAGAAGCATGGAATTTGCATCTAAATTTCCTGATGAAAGTAAAGAAAAAACACAATTACAGAGATTCTTGGGTAGTTTAAATTATATTCATGATTACTATCCTAACCTTGCTACCGATGCAGCAATTTTATATTCCAGACTTCGAAAAAATCCTCCTCCATGGAGTCTAGAACATACAGAAGCTGTTCAGAAGATTAAGGCTAGAGTAAAAACTCTACCTTGTCTTTCCTTACCAAATCCAGAATGGAAGAAAATTGTTAAAACTGATGCCTCCAACCTTGGTTATGGCGGCATCCTTAAACAATTTAATCCTCACAGTAAAAAAGAACTTTTAAGGTTTACTTCTGGTATTTGGCACCAAGCTGCTAAAAATTATCCAACTATTAAACAAGAATGTTTAGCTATTGTTAAATGTGTCTTTAAATTCCAAGATGATTTACTTAATCAACTTTTTTTAATTAGAGTTGATTGTTCTGCAGCCAAACAGATTTTGAAAAAAGATGTCAAGAATCTGGCTCAAAAACAAATTTTTGCCACATGGCAGGGCCAACTTTCAATATTTGATTTTGATATTGAATATATCAAAGGAGAACATAATTCTCTTCCAGATTTTCTAACTCGCGAATATTTGCAGGGACCCACCAATGTCCAGTAGAGGCCGAGGCCCGGGCAGACGGGGCCGCGGAAGGGGTTCCAATCCCTATCATATAGCATTTCCTGGATTACATGCCTTTTCTAGTAAAAAAGGGGAATCTAGCCAAACGGCTAAAGATGTCCTCCTAGCTTATCCAGTACCATATGTCCAGAATTTTATCATCGAGGAAACAATCCTCTATATTGAAAATTCCGATATTCAATGGATAAAAGATCCATGGGAAATTAAAAGGAGGTATTTGACTAATCAACATTCTTTACCTCACTTTGACCAATACCGATATATTTATGAGCAGATCCCTGTTAATACTGCTTCTATGGATTTCAAACATACTCTTGCTGAGCCAAATCGCACAACCAGTTCCATTAATTACAACAAGGCTACTATCCAGCAAATTTTGCCTATGACGGCTTGGGGTATGCATTCCCATGTAACCAGAACTTTTGAGATCCATAATAAGGAGTCTCGCTACAGCTATTAGGATTATATTGATGCTTTTTCCTAAGTTTTTTACTATATGAATCCTCCACGGAATTACTCTTGGTTTATTTGTGTTCTTCCCGATCTTTTGCAAAACGATCTCCTAAACTGGTTTCTCGTTTGGTGGGATAAATTTGGTATTCAAATCGATGCCTTTCCAGACGATGCTTGCAATGCGTTAAAAGAATGGCAAATTGCATATAGTCACCTTCCAGGATATAAGGACATCTCTATGCCCAAATCTACAGTTCATTTTGTAATTCGCTTTGGAATTCCATGGATTTGGAAATGGGATTTCCAATGTGATTTCCAGAATAAAGTTCCCCGTTTAAAAAGAGTCTTCTTTTATAAATGGTGGAATAAAATGAATGATCCAAAACCTCATCAAGAACTGCTCCAGGAAATTAAAGGTCATACACAGGCTTGCTGGGATGCAACTCCTAAACTCATTGCAGCTGCACCTGTAGTCCAAAACCCTTTTGTCCAAATTCAAAATGAATTACGACAAAAATATCCAGCACTTTCAGAACAAGAATTAGTCATCAAAAGCATGGACTATATGAAAGAACAATTTCTCCAGTCATTTAACCGTGATGATACTAGCATGAAGTCTGGTACCAGTCATGGAGATCCAGAAGATGAAGGCCATACTGATGCTTATGAAGATGATAATGAATTCACAGTATTGGCAGGTGAATCACAAGATTTAGCAGATGCCGATCCAAATTTTGGAGATTTTTGGAATTCTCTGACATGCCTCATTGCCGACAAAATGAGTCAAGAAAAGGACAAGAAAGGAAAAGAAAAAAAGGAATGACGTGCCTCTTTGTTTCTCACTAATTCAGCATCACTTTCCATCTCCATGTCATGACAAATCTATTTTTGGCTAAAGTAGATTCCTTGTTCGTTATCATAACAGCTGGTTGTCCTGCCTCCCTACCGACACAAAGAGATAAGGGAATCACGAGGAGATAAGACGATCGACTCCAAACCAACCAGGACACGCCACTTGTCTCGCTCATCTTTATCCATTTTCTTTTCTTTTCTATTTAAGGGATGCCTCACCCTTGTTGAAGGCATGCATTAATATTTTTAGTTTTCCTATTTATAAGCTTGTACGCTCTCCCTCTCTCTTTCAGGTTTGTACTAATATAGTTCAAAGTTTGAAGTATAATAAGATTGCAGTACTGGTTGTAAGTATTCCTTTCGTATTCCTTTATGCATGACTGTTTATGTGCTTGCTATATTGAATGAATTATTAGAATTTTATATAGAAAGAAAAAATAATACTTTAAATTATCTTTCTATTTTCCCTAATGACCCTTGGGGTCTCCAGCAAGTAGAAGATTGTAATCAACATATAGCTAGAATACAGAATCAGATTCAGGAACAGATAGTTACCTGGACGGCCGTTAGTAGGCCTTCTCCCCTTCCAGCACAGTAAATTATGAGACCATATATGTCATAATTAAGATAAAATAAAACCAAACTATAATCAATGTTATTCTTGGGTTAGTGCTTAATAATGGGTAGAACAGAGTTAGGGTTAGTGGGACGTCACCCAAGTCGCGTAGAGTGAGACCTTTAGCAGTGAGTGTGGCCAGGTCATTCTCGTAAGTCGTTGACAGACGTGCTAGCTTTGCCCTGTGCTAAAAGTCTTCGTTTGACATATTGACTTTGACGCTGTCCACAGCCACTTGTTTTTTTTTTTTTATTATAAATATTCTTGTCGTTTCATTTGGGTCCATAGATCGTGAAGTATTTTTATTCCAAGTCGTTATTGACTTCATGACATTGACACCTTCATATAAGTCCAATTATTAATAAGAAAAAAATATAAACAATTAATAATTTACATTAATATATTATATATCATGTAATAATGTGAATCTCGCTCACTGTATAAAGTAATTTAGTAATACATAAATTAATAATTGTCTCTAAAAATATTAAGAATTCATATTTTTTTAGTAATTTTTTCTTTTTAAAACTTAAAATTAAGTTCTCAAACGAGGTTCAATTTAAGGTAGTAGTGAGGACAATTGCTCCTATATTTTAATTTTTCAATAGGGAGAAGTTCCTCTCTATCGGGTAGGAGGGTATAGTTAGCTGATGGTAGACTTTGTTTTGGGCTTATTTCGATAATTTAAATTGTTTAATATATAAGGTTTATTGAGTACATTATTTTTGTAAAATGTAACGTTGATTGGATATAGTCATTTAATCAATTCACATTTCACATTTGTATTAACGATAATTATGATTTTTTAAAATAAATTATCGACACAAATGTAATCTGATCAAATAACTATCGATATTTTATTAACATAATTTTTTACAAAAATAATATGCTCAACAAATCTTAGGGCTGGTTTGGCATAGCCTAAAAAAGATAAAAAGTCAAAAAGTTATCACTATTCGCTAAAAAAAAATATGAAAAAATTATTTTTTCACAAATTCATACAACTCAACAATCATTCCTACTTTTCGGTCAGGCGTTGGGACGTAACGAGAGGGACGGTTTAGCAATTTTGACGATGTTGTTCAGTGGGGGCCTATCACGGCTCCCGTTTTGATAATATGAATCGTTCAATATGTAGAACTCGTCGAGTACTATGTGTCTGTAAAAAATCACATTGATCAGATATCGATAACTACATGATCAAATTAGTTTTGTATGAAAAAATAGATGGCATTATAATTAACGATTGAAAAAAAAATCTGATCAGATAGCTATCGATATCCGATCAATGTGATTTTTTATAGGCATATAGTGCTCGACAAGTTCTACACATTGAACGGTTCAGATTATCAAAATGGGACCCGTGATGGCCCTCACGAGCTGAACAAAATAGTCCACTGCAATGCCCGAAAAGTATCCAATAATTTCTTACATGAATTCGCCTAGCAGATTGTACACAGTTGTCATTCACTCATCTCCAATCTTCTCTTACACACTTCTTTATACAATTTTTTAATACACATTTTTTCATAAAAAGTCAAAAAGTTAACCAAACATCCATATTTTTTTCCTCAACTATTTAGTCCAAAAAGACAAAAAGTACACTTATTTAGGACACCCCAAACAACCCTTTACATAATGAATAGTTTAAATTATTAATCTGGACCTAATTTGGCCTACCACGTGCCAACGTCACTCTCCAATCAATAGACAGATGGGAAAGAAGCCTCTCCTTTCAAATCAATAATGTTAGGGATTATGAAAAATATATCATGAAATTTATCATGAAGATTTTTCATCTCTTGATTAGTATGTGATTAGTGTATGGTGTTTTATTATATGAGTAATCTAAAGTTGAAAAATCTTTCATGACCATTTTCATGATATTTTTTTTCATGATCCCTAGTAAAATTAGGTCTAATTGCATACACCAATAGCAGACACTATTGAGGACTGCCACGTAAGCATAGAATAACTTCTTCTGCAAAAAAGCTACTTCTTTCTAGGAAAGTGCCAAGTCAATGGTATCTTTTCCGGATGAAAAATGATGCAGACCACTAATTAGTGGTTGCACTAGGGACGTGGCAGTGGGTCTCACCCACTGCCACATGTGTTTTGTGTCTTCGTTTTTGTTTTGTTTTGTTTTTTTTTTTTACTTACCACATCATTAGTGGTGGTGTTAGTGGTAGAAATTTAGTGGTCTGTAGCATTGTTGTTTCCAGATAGGTTCCTACCATGCTGTTGTATTTGTAATATTTTTATTTTTATTTTTTTTTGTGGTGGGATTTTTTTTGGGTATTTTTTTTTTATAATTCAAATAATTTATATTTTAAGATTTATTAAGTATATTATATATATAAAAAATTAAATTAATCAAAAATTTACAATTCCATGATCAGATTCTAATTGTTTTAAAAAATTATTAAAATTATATTAACTGTTTATTTTTAAAAATATAAATGTACTCTTCTTATAAAATTATAAATATTTAATTAATTTAATTTTTTTATATAAACAACCTACTTAATAAATTTTATAATATGAGTGAAAAACACTCAGAAAAAACTCTCACCTAAATACCAAAACCAGAAGCGATTGGGACCTCGAATCGGGCTGCCCTGAATCCCCCGAAACCACGAAACGACGTCGTTTCGTGGTTGTATTCCACCGTGAGGCAGAAGAAGCGGAGGAGGGAGGAGGAGGAGGGGCCTAAAAATGGAGGAGGAGGCGAGGCGAGGCGAGGCGAGGCGAGGCAGAGGCATGGCGTGAGGCGTGAGGCGGCGGGCGAGGCGAGGCGACGAGCTGCGGGAGGTCCCCGATCCTCTTCCCCGATCTTCTCTCTCTCTCTCCCTCTCTCTCTCTTCTCTCTCTCTCTCTCTCTCTCTTTCTCTCTCTCTCTTCCTCCCCCTCTGGTTCAGACTGAAATCGAAGAAGAAGAAGGAAAAAGAAGAAAAAAAAAAAAAAAAAGCCTAAGCCCAAAACGACGTCGTTTTGGGCTTAGGGGGATTCGGGACATCCCAGATTCGAGGTCCAAAACATTTTTCATACCAAAACATCCTAAGTTCACAACAGGCTCTCTTGGTTCTGCAAGAAAGAGAGACAACGAGAGCGAACTGTTGAACAGTCAATACGTCACCGAAAAAAAAATAAAAAAATCCAAACTAAGTGGGACAGTGGAATTAAGTAATTAATTAATTAATTAATTATTATTTTTATGAAATGCAAGTTTTCTCTCTCTATATGATGTAAATCCATTTCTACAGAGACTTACACTGAAAGATTTCATTTATAATGTAATTTCCGTCTAAAAATACAATTACACCTAAAAAAACACCTAGATGGATACATATATATATAACATATACTTGTGAAAATAAAACTAGATTGAAATAAACTTACTTTAAAATGAATAATTCAAATAATTAAAATGAATCCATTTTAAAATCCGATGAACTTATAAGAAAAAATTTAGTACAATAATATTAACACATGATATCACTATATAATTATACTCTATTATAAAAATATGATATATCTCACTATCAGATGTGATAATTAATGAATTGAATTGAATAAAATAATTACATTTAAATAAGACCGTTTTATATGATATCTTATTATTAGATGACAATTTCATAATGGTATGTTTCCTTCTTTTCTGCAGTTGAAGCTCGTGACTTCCAAGAAATAGAGATGTTGAAAAGCCAATATGTGACCTACTTCAAATAAGTGGTTGCAGTGGAATTTAATTAATTAATTTTTACTTTCCTTATCCACCTTCACTATACTTAAATTGACCAAATGATCAAACACCATCATAAAGTTCCACACTATCCACAACATCTAGTGAACTCATTTCTTTCATTATCTTCACCTTCTTTTTGAAATGAAGAAATTAGCAACTATGTCTCTTCAATCTTTCTTGCTTCTCTCTCTCTTCACCATCTCCTCTGCAACTCCAATCTCTTCTTCAACCTCACCATCACTCTCTTACTCTGATCACTGCTCTTCAACTGTCCCTGAATCAACCCCAACTATTCCCGACTACACAATCTACCCCCATCTCCAATCACCCCTCAGCTACTTCCACGGCGGCGATGGACTTCTCACCACCACCACCACCTCTCAATTCTCTTTCAATCCCCACAAATATATCTCATTCGAACCCACCAAACACATCTTCAAAACCAATACAAATGGAGTATACAAAATCGAAGCCTACCTTCACTTGCAATCCACAAACGATTATTACTACTCTCGCCATGGCCGATATTTCAACGATTCTCGGAGTTCAGTGAAGTTTTTGCTAAATGGATTTTTGTCAGAGAAATCTGGGAAGATTTGCATGGTGGGTTCAGCAAAAAATCTCAATTTCCATGCAGTTTTGAAGCTCAACTATGTCATGAATCCCACCATAGTTGATAGCTTGATTTCTGGAAGTTTGGAGAGTTTGAGCTCTTCAACTGATTTGAATTACTTCAAACCTGTCTGGATCTTGGGCTTCTCTGAAACCAGTAATTACAAGTACTCAGGAGACTCTGGTAATGGGTGTGATAGTGGGATTGATTTTCCAATTGATCAATCTCTTTCTTTGCCGCCAAGAATGTTCTGTTCATCACAGAGGCGAATCGATGCCGTTTTAAAGTTCAAGAACGAGTGCAATTCTTCTAGGAAGAAGAAGAATTGCACTGTCCTTGTTGACGGTATTGAGTATTTGCCTCGCGTGATGTCCATGGTCTCGATTCAGTGCTCTGAGGATGAGCGAAAGGTTCGGTTCTTGATACAATTCGGGAACGGTAGTTATATGGGTTACAATCAGCCTTTGGAACCCAATTCAACGCTCGTTGCAGAGGCGTCCTGGGATGAGGAAAAGGGCCAGTTATGCATAGTTGCTTGTAGAGTCTTGAAAGACGATCACGTTGGCGATTGCTCGATCAGGATGAGCTTGAGGTACCCTGCTTTTTGGTCAATCAAGAACAGGGAAACTATTGTTGGGCAGATTTGGACTACCAAGACTGTCAATGAAGAGGGTTATTTCAACAAAATCATGTTTGGAAGATATGAAAATAACATGGTTGGGGTTTCTGGTTTGAGATATAATTATACCCAAATGGAAAGAGTGAGAAAATCATGCCCATTGAACAACAACAATCCTGTTAAAAGAAAGGGGGAGAGACATCCTGAGGCGAATTCTTATGACATGAGGCTTGACAACATGCGAATAAAAGATTCCAAGGCGAAAAATGCTTGGGGTTCTGCATATCCCGTGTTGGTGGGGGATGAAAGTAATGAAGACAATTCCGTGGTCACGTTCAGATCAGGGCGCGATGAGTCTGAAATGGAGGCAAAGAGAAGCTATATTGGCCCAGTGAATATAAGCTATGCCATAAGTATTTATGACATTTCATCTCTCACTAATTTTTCCTCCAATCCACTCAACATACTTCAAATTTCTGCAGAAGGTGTCTATGATGAGGAAACAGGAAATCTCTGTATGGTAGGGTGTACAAAGCTGAGTAAAGATGATCAGAGATCAAATACTGAATCAATGGACTGTGAGGTGGTTGTGAAATTCCAATACCAACCGATGAATTCAAAAAATGGGGGTCAAATCAAGGGAACCATTAAGAGCACGAGGAAGGAAACCGACCCTCTTTACTTCGCACAATTGGAGGTGTCTGCATCGACATACTACACCGAGGAATTGAGGAATTTAAAATGGCGAGTGCGAGAAATTCAATATGGCGAATCGAGGAATTCAATTTGGTCCTCGAACGGTATTTCTTTTAGGGGTGTAGCATTCGCAATCATCAATTGCTTGCGAGTAATATTAGGGATCATGAAAAAAATATCATAAAATGCATCATGAAAATTTTTCATCCTTTGATAATGTGTGGTGTTTTATTATATGTATAATCTAAAGGTGAAGAATCTTTCATTATCATCTTCATGACACTTTTTTCATTGCAGCAGCGATTTGGGGGCCAATTTTTCCTTCCCCGGAGATTTAGGGAGGCAGAAGCAGTGTATGAGAAGGTGCCTGTGGTAAGCAGTGAGTAAATTGTTAGAGGAAATAAGCTTTTAAAATAGGATAATACTTGGGAGCGCGAATTTCCCCACCCCCGAATCCCCCGAAAATGGAAGAGAGGGAAGGCAAGAGAGAGAGGGAGAAAGAGAGAGGAGAGGGAAAGCGAGAGAGAGGGAGAAGATCATTTCGGCCGTCATGACTTCGGCCGATCGTCGACGATCATGACTCTCCGTCATGGTGATCGTTCTGTGACCCGCCTCCGCCTCCCTCCCGTGCCTCCGCCCCTGGTTGATGGCCCCTCCAGTCCAGCCCTTCTCTTCTTCTTCCTTCTCTCCTTCTCTTCTTCTTCTCTCCTTCTTCTTCTTCTTCGTTTCCTCTTCTGAAAAAAAAAAAAAAAAAAACAAAAACAAAAGAAACACAAACACAAACACACGACGCTGTTTTTGAGAATTAGGGGGATTCGGGGAGCTCAAATTCGAGCTCCCTAGCACGACTCTTTAAAATAATTGTTTGTTTTGCAATTATAGGTTTTGTGTGTTCTAACCTTGTAAGTTTGTGCTAAGCTATCTCTGTCTATGTATCTTGAACAAGAAAAAATGACATCTCGTGTATCTTCAAATTTAGAAAAATATTATAGTATATTACAAATATAAATAGATCTAAATTATTTTTGTTATTTTAGGACCAATCTAAAGGACCCTAAAATGTTATATTGAGCCCATATTTGTTTATAAGTATGGTTTGGCCCAATTGAAATTCAAAATATGGGGAAATTACTCACAGGTCCCATGTGGAACATGTGGATTCCATTTAATCCCATAACTTTTTGAATACACCCAAAAGTCCTTTCCTCTCTCTCTCTGCTTTTTGCTTCCCTTCCTCTCTCGTTTTTTTTTCTGCATTTTTTTCTCATCGTCTTTGTCATGGACGACGACCGGTGATCATGTCTTTCTCCATTGATTGGGGTTCATTGATAACCGCCAACCATCGAAATCAACTCGTGACTTCACTCTCACCGATGGCGAAGATAATATATTTCCGACGAAGAAGATGAGTGGATCTACTCAGATCTACATCAAATCTGAGTAGATCTACATCAGATTTGGCTAGATCTAAACAAAAAATAATTGCCGGAGTACAATCCTCTCTCTACATCCGCCTTTCTTCTTCGATCTCTTTTTTTTTTTTTTTTTCCCTCTGCTATACACTTCTGTTTTTCTGTTCTAATGGAGAAAATTTTCGAATTCTGAACAAGTAGTTTTCGAGTTTTAGTTCTGGTGTGGCAAAAATTTACGATTTCAAAATTTTTATCTTGGAATGAATCATGGTATAAAACTGTAAAATTTTACAGTTTCATAACATGTTTTTCAGTTTGATTAATACGAATAAATGCTTAATAGATTTTTGTTTTGAAACTGTAACATTTTACAGTTTCAAAACTTACTTTTCAGTTTGATCACTATTTAGATATTATTTGCTTGAACCTTACAAAAATTGAAAAATAACATATGTTTTCTCCATTATTGCTGTTTTTTATCGTTTCATTTTTTTTCCTTTTAATTTATCAATATTTAGCACATTTTGCTATAATTTATCCATTTATTCTTTTTTTTTTTTTCCGGCAATATTCTAGATATTCCGGTGAGTCTCCAGTAATGTTCTTAACGTCCAGTAAACGTTCTGAACGTTCCGGCGACTTCCATTAACGTTCTTAACACTCCGGTGAACTTTCGGCGAAACTCCGGCGACTTCCCGGTGATACTTCGGCGACTTCCCGGCGATATTGAACATTTCGACGAGTCTCCGACGATCGTTTGACGGAAGTCCGACGGTAGTAAGATGTGAACAGTGTCTGTAAATTTTTTTAAAAAAAAAAGATTTTTTGGTAACAATTAAAAATGTATTGGACTAATTTGTGCAAGTGTTTTGTTTTGGGATTAATTGGGTTTTGAACTTGGTACATGAGACTTATCAGTAAGTTCCCCTTAAAATATATGCAAAATGTTGGTGGCCCTTGAATGAGAAACACTACATACACACAAAATGTTAGTGGCCTAATATAGGGCCTCTAATTTTTTTTTTTATTTTCTTCCTTTATCAGAATTTAGTGGAATAAATAATTAATTCAATATCAATCACATTCATACACAACATATTCAATAAACAACAATGCGACTACACTCGTAAACAACATATTCAATAAACAACATTAATTCAATACATATCTAATACATTTTAATTGAATAAAGTTTTCCTAATTTTGGTAACTTTTTTTTTTTTGTATGAATACATTTTGATATCTATTTTGGTATCAATCGACAGTAATGATACGAAATAGGGTGTTTTTTTTAATATTTGTGAATATAGGTCTCTGTTTTTGTTTTGCCTTAGGCCCTGGAAACTCAAGGCCGGCCTTGGTAGTTTTTTCAATTTGAGCAATTTGGAGGTGAATAAAACCGGAAGACGAAAAATAGAAGTAAATTAGTGATTGAAAATCGAGTGTATTTTAGGCAAGGTGAATTAGGAGATTGGAAGAACCATATAACAGCTGAGATGGTGGGGCAAATTGATCAAATCACAATGGAAAAGTTTGATGGAACTGGTTTAATATTTTGGCAGCCTCTAGAACTCTAGATTGTGCATGTATATATATATATATATATATTGAATAATCGGGTATTTAAGCCAGCTTATTCTAGATTGTGCATTGCTATTATGTTAGGCTAAGAATGTAATTTACTTATTTTTTAAGTGAGATATACATGTTCATATTTGGTTATGCTTATGAATGTTTTCCCTACCTGGTGGTTATACTCACTGTAATACCACAATATAGAAATTAGGGTTAATTTCACCTTTATTATGTAAATTATTTTTTTGTTCATATCTAAATTCTTAATTTGTCTATTTAGTTCCTGAAGTTTTGTCTAGGTAGTCCAATTGGAGATAATTATACAAATTAATCATTATTATATTCTAATTTGATGGCCAAAAAGATAATTTTATAATTAGGTCAACTTAAATCATACAAACAAACACCCTTTAAATTGATTGTGGGGTGTAAGTTGTTCAAAATAATAATAATAAAATAACTATTTTGTTGTATGATTTAAATTGTTCAAATTCTAAAATAACATTTTTTTTTTATCAAATTAGGCTTCAATAAAAAATGATTTGTATAATTGTCTCCAATTCAATCATATGAATATAAATTAGAAACTTTAACGACTAAATAGAAAAAATGGATAGTTTATGAATGAAATTAAAAAAAAAAAAATAGAAAACAAAAGTGAAATTAACCCTATAAAATTAATATTTGCCTATACACATAAATTCTACCTAGACACGGTTATATATATTTATGAGTAATTATATACAAATAAAAAATTCCTACATAATTGTTATATAGAATAATATGATTTAGGTCTCGTTTGGTAACACTCACTTTTAGTCTAAAAGCCAAAAATTCAACAAAAAATCTCAAAAATAAAATAGTGTTCAACTCATACAAAAAAAGTTAAAAATTGATTTTCATTCATTTGATTTTTTACACATCTTTTTACAAAAAATTAAAAAATTATTCAAAAATATATTAATTTTTTAAACTCAAATTTTAGCCCAAAAAACATAAAAACCCACACAAAAATGTCACTTCCTAAACATCCACCATTCACTCTCAAACAAAATAACCAAAAAGATGATATTTATTTATCAGGATGACATTGCCACGTTGTTATTGTTATTGTTATTGTGATTTTTTTTTTTTTGGGTATAAATTTTATGTATGAGTAACACTTATTGTATTGATAGTTTGTTTGGAAATTGACTATTTTAGTTAAATTTTTAATTTTTTACGAAAAGATATGTAAAAAAATAGAGAGAGTAATGTGATAATTTAGTTTAACTTTTTGAATAACTTATTAAAAAAAAAAATACTTCCCAAACAACCCCTTATGCCAGAAAATACCCAAATAAAAAAAAAAAAAAAAATCAATCTATCTATCTATCTTCTATCCTTCATATAAAGTGATAGAAATTAGAAACTTTAACGACTAAATAGAAAAAATGGATAGTTTATGAATGAAATTAAAAAAAAGAAAAAGAAAATAAAAGTGAAATTAACCCTATAAAATTAATATTTGCCTATATACATAAATTCTACCTAGACACGGTTATATATATTTATGAGTAATTATATACAAATAAAAAACTTCTACATAATTTTTATATAGTATAATATGATTTAGGTCTCATTTGGCAACATTCACTTTTAGTCTAAAAGCCAAAAATTCAACAAAAAATCTCAAAAATAAAATAGTTTTCAACTCATACAAAAAAAGTTAAAAATTGATTTTCATTCATTTGAATTTTTACACATCTTTTTTTACAAAAAATTAAAAAATTATTCAAAAATATATTAATTTTTTAACTCAAATTTTAGCCCAAAAAAACATAAAAACCCACGCAAAAACAGTCACTTCCTAAACACCTACCACTCACTCTCAAACAAAATAACCAAAAAGATGATATTTATTTATCAAGATGACATTGTCACGTTGTTATTGTGATTTTTTTTTTTTTTTTTGGGTATAAATTTTATGTATGAATAATACTTTTTGTATTGATAGTTTGTTTGGAAATTGACTGTTTTAGTTAAATTTTTAATTTTTTACGAAAATATATGTAAAAAAATAGAGAGAGTGATGTGATAATTTAGTTTGACTTTTTGAATAACTTATTCAAAAAAACTACTTCCCAAACAACCCCTTATGCTAGAAAATACCCAAATAAAAATAAAAATAAAAATAAAAAATCAATCAATCTATCTATCTATCTTTTATCTTCTATCCTTCATATAAAGTGAACAAGTTCACTTGGTGTACATGAACTTCTTTCTCTTGCCAAGTGTTAATTTTTTCATTCAAAAAGGAAAAAGAAAAAAGTAATAGTGTCAATTTCTCCATCCAAAATAAAAAAAGTAAAATAATAATAATAACTACTAGAGGTACCCAAGACACTTTCACCACTTAACATATATTTTTAATTTAAAATTAAAATTTATATTTTAAGCACACTCATTGGGTGGACACACATCCCGAGCTATTATTATTACTATTATATATATAAAGTGAACAATTCATTTGGTGTCTTGAAATTTCTTCTCTCCTGGTTAGATAAAGGGTTAGATAAAGGGGACGAGTGATATTCAAACATTAAACTTGAAACCTAATATTTGATAAATAAAATTCTTATCACCTAAGTGACATACAATATATACTAAATAATTTGTTTTTCTTTTATTTATTTAAATTGCACATACATCACGTGTAATAATCACTATAATATATATATGACAAGATAGTTATTCATTGAAAGTGCAATTTACTCATCATATATAAGTTTATTATTGGTTAGTGATATAAAATATTTATTCAAAATATTGATATATGGGTAGGGAAATAAAGGGTAAATTATAGTGACACCCTTTGAGATTTGTATTTAATATAAAAGCATCCACAATGGATATGTTAAAAATGTGTGTTAAAGTGTGTTATATGACAAAAAGTGATAAAAGTAAAAGCCAAAAATGTGTGTTAAGAGTTTATTGATTTAGTGAGTGAATAGTAAATGAATGGTGATATAATGGATGTGTTAAGGTGTGTGTTAAGAATATATATATATATATAAAATAAATAAAATACAAAATAATTGAAAAGTGTAGTGGGCCCCACCCCATTGCACTGTCAGTGCCTCTCTCGCTTTCTGTCAGTTAACACATTTGCTTGGTAATAGCCGGCCGGCCATAAAATCATCCGGCTGGCCAAAAAAAACTCTGCAATTTTTTTTTTCTTTTTGAAGGGCCGAACGTCTAGGAAGACAATCGGCCGAACATGTGAGAACTCGTATTTTTGCATATTAAATTATTTTGGTAATTATATTTAGCTACTTAAATTTTGTAATCAACATCTATAATCCAATTCCATAACAACATTTTGTAACAAAATTCTATAATTAACTTTTAATTATTTAATTAGTGCAATTTTTATTTTCATAGTATTATTATTATTGTTGTCGTTGTCATCGTCACTTTTATGACTACACAAATCTAATTCTTAATATATATTATTCTGTATAATCGTTCTGTATAAAGTTTTGCATTAATAATTTGTGTACAAGAAAATTAACCCATGGATATTAATTGGTTCAATCTCAAGTCTTTTAGTTACATATAATAATATTATAATATTAAGTCAATTAATAGTGACTATTAAATTATTAAATTATTATATTAATAGCATTATGATTAATACTAATATAAAATTTCTTTAAATAAAATTATTTATCTTTTTGTGATTAAATTTTTGTATCTAAACACAGTTGTGGACACTAAATAAGTTAAATAATTAATAACCAAGTTGATAAGGAAAAAAAAAAAAAAAGGGTCAAAATTGTTCGACTGCCTTCTTCCCAATAAAGTTGTTGTCAAGGCAGGCTATGACATGCAAGCATATTCTAAACCCCTAGCCTATACTTGTAGATGACAATTCCAAGCTAAGAGGAGAAAATAAAATAAATTCTCCAAGCTCCTACATATAGAACACAATGGCTGAGCAAAGAGAAGCAAAGAGAGAAATAGTAGAAAAGAAGGAAAGGAGAGGAGAGGGTACTTGGTGGTCACCAATTCAAAATAAAATTTTGAGAATAGTTTGTAAGGAGCTTTTGAGTAAGAATACATCACCTCTATCTTCCCTTAAATACCTCTAACTGAATTTATATAATTTATATATGCAAGACTAAGTATGTTTAAGTCATATATAGCAAAATAGTACTATGTATGTTTAAAAATTTGATAGGATGAGGGTTTCACTATGTTATAATTTCATATTCCTTCTTGCAAACATAGATATATGGCTTAACTACTGTTTTTATGTATTCAATATTCTCCATTGTTGAAATAATCTTGCAAGAGAGTTAAATGAGATGAGAATGGCTTCCCTTTACTTGAAACTTAGATTCTTCCTCACTGTTTCAGACTTTATCGGATGAAAAGAGGGCTCTAATAAATTGAAAATAATTGATGTTAAAAATATGTGTATACTGGATGTATATATAGGTGTTATACACTGTGTAAAATTTTTATAAAATCATTGGACATTATTTTCTTACCGAAACAAATATTTTTCCTATGCGTCGCTTACAACACAGCTGAAGCAGTGGCTTCAAACAGGTCCCATTTTCTCTAAAAACGGTGGTATTTTTCTGCACAACCACTTGGAAAAGTTAGATTTTTAAGTTATCTTTCAAACGCCACTGGTTTCATAATTTTTTTTTTTAAGTATTGAGAGAGAAACGCCAATTTTTCCAAAATGTGGCAGAATCCGTCCAGTTTTTTTAGAAAAATTATTTGACCATCTTCTGTTGATTTTCAGTCTTCGAATCCTTCTGGAAATATGTTCTAAACTCAAGTATCTAACAATTTGTTCTAACCATACCTTCTTTTGACACCATTTGAGGCCGCTTTTTATTTTTTCAACACAGATCACCTGTACTGGAAGTACTATAACTCACTATTCCAGAAAAACCAGTTTTCTTCCAAAATTTATTTCTCCATTTTAAAATCGTTTTTAGATATGGTATTCTTCTCGGAATATTTTCCTAACTCAACGAACTAGCACCAGTTAAAATATCGTAATGGTTGAACATTGTTTGGTATGGGTTTCATATTTTTTTTTACCATACAATGCTGAAAGAAGTAGTGTGTGAATTCCTAAGAAATTTTGTGATAATTCCTAAGACATTCTATCATATTTATTTTGGTTGTCATACACGATTGTGTTGTGCTATATAAACATTATGTCACTGTAGTTTTCAAACTAAAACTCGTATATGCATCAAAATGTGAATTGGACAAAGAAAAGGGATACGAAATCGAACAGATACATTAAAATTTAAAAGTGATGGGGTGAGCCTGGTTTAGAATTTTGCGCAAGTGAGTTGCGAACCCTAACATGGCACGGGAAGGTATTTCGGCTCTTATCGGTACAGGCGATATAAGGTTGGTGGTACGGGTGTCACAACATAGACTGTTCCTGTCACGCCCTCAAAAATAAACCCATAATATACAGAATATTAACATGCATTGATTATGAAAAACAGAACCTTATTCCATTATCAGAGAAATCTTATTAAAAGACATTACATGTAATAACGAAAATAAATGCCCTACGGGCTTACATCTTTCCAAGCTAACACTTGGACACAAAAGTCTGAGTACTAACTCAATTACACATTAAGCCCTTGGCTTGAGTTTACATGTAATATCAAATAAAACAAAATAACAACTAATCTAAACAGAGTCTTCAATTCCAAATCCTTCCAAGCTAAGTCCTTGGAGGTAGCATATCACTTGGACCTGAAAATAATGTTCCCGTATAGGGTGAGCCACAGCCCAGCAGAAATATACTAAACCAAATATAGGAATTGACTAAAGAAATAACATTCGATAGATGGTTAACACAAAATAATCAAATACATCACTATACAGTCTCATGGCAATAATGTCCATGACATGTTTCACTTTCCGTTATTATTCAACTTTCCAATTATACAGACATGGCTCAGAACCTGGCCAAACTACAAAATGAGACTACATCTCACATTAACATTACTTCCAATATCAACAATTCAAATGAGACCAAGGCTCATACTGAAACACTTCCATAAATCAATAAGTACACATATTTGCTGTACTAATGAAGTCCATCCCCTTTCTTCTCCTAAACAGGTTTGAGAGTCCATCCCCTATCTTCCCTCAAACCATGGAGTACATCCCCTATCTCCTCCCAAACAATATGCATATACAATGTATTAAACACTTGTCATACACAATATTCAATCAATACACAGATTTGCTGTATTAATTCAACTGTCATATTTAATGACTCAATCAATGTGATTAGTTTTAGTTTTCCTTAATCAACATGCAATGTCTACAACAATCACGACTATCCTCCACCGATAGTCCAAAACAGTTATTTCTAAACAGGAAATAAATGTATTAACACATATAAACTCAACATTTTCATAGGTGAGTGATTAAATTATCCAACTACACCATTTAATCTCATAATACCCCAGTTTCATGAATTAAACTTAATTCTACAATTTTCCCAAAATATAATACAAACCCTAGTTTTTTTTTCAAAATTACAAAACGATACCAACATATCAAAATAACCAAAACTTAGGACAAAACCTATAAGATGGAGTAGGGTATCCCTACCTCGAAGTGAATAACATGAATGGAGAAGATGACGAAAGTCCAAAGTGCTCCAAACCGCCAAACTCTCAGATTAAAACGAAGCCCTCAACCCACTCTATCTTTTTAATAAAGAACATAGGGTAGAAACACCCTAAAAATAGAGGAAACCTAAGGGAGAAGGTGAGTGGAGGGAGAGAAAATACGGACCTAGGGTTTTGAAATCAAAAAGAGGATGAAAAAGTGTATTTAAAACCGCTGCTGCGTATTTATATTAAACAGGCTCGCTCGAGCGAAGGATTGGTCGCTCGAGCAACCAGACACAAGAAATCTCGCTCAAGCGAAGAAAGTCTCGCTCGAGCCAAAAACTCGAAGCTTCAGGTCTGCAACCCAGAAGCTCGCTCGAGCGACAGAATTCTCGCTCGAGCGAAGAACTCGAAAACACACACCTCGCTCGCTTGAGCTAAGGAACACAGCTCTCAGGTCCATACCTAGACGCAGTCGCTCGCTCGAGCGAAGAAACCCTGGCTCGAGCGACGGACCAAAAACAGAGATCTCGCTCGAGCGAAGAACTGCTCGCTCGAGTGAAGGGTCAAAATTCTGGGCAGTAACCCTTTGCTCCCAAACACTCCCAACCTGTAACAAACCTGCCCAATGCATCCCATAACTCAGAAATAAAAAATTAAAGGACGACAACAATGATTATATAACAACAGGATCCACGGAACCTAAGTCCTGATACAACAACCAAATAGAAAAAGACCGGGGTCGCTATAGTTCCCTTGGGGCAGACCGTGATGTCACAACTCGGGTACGTAACCCTGGTGTGTGGGCATCATTGGTAATTACAGTAAGTAACATTTGAATATTTGACCAAGGGGGAGTCAGAATTACTCGTGGCCATTGCTTAGCGGTTGAGTGGAAATAGTGCTCCGCGGAGAGTTACTTAAACTTACCTGTTAAACTAAATCTATGTGAATTTAAAAAGAAAGGTTGCCATTTTTCCTTATTATGAAATACTGCTTCCGCTTGCCATTGTTTTTATTGTCTATTGTTAATATTTCAACCAATAGCATTCCGGTTATGTTTGTTAAATGCTGCTTGTTATTACGTTATTACACAATATTTATTATTTGTGAGTATTATTATCGGGATGGGTATTTTCGGGTTGTAGTATCTTATTGAGCTCGTCGCTCATTGGCATTCCCATTGCCCTGGCGTTTTATGCCAGGTATCGAAGAAGCCGAAGGAAGAGTCGAGGTCTTGCAAGGCGACATTCAACCTTGGATAGCTTGAAGAATGCCCAAGATTCCATGAACCATTTTCCTAGTTTTATATTTTTTTTTTTTATATTTGTGATTTTTTTTTAGACTAAGTTTTAAGTTTATTTGGAGTTGTAACGTAAGAACTTTTAATTTATAGGATATTAGTTAATAGATTTTGGTAAACTTGGTGGCAACATTAAGGAAGAGTTCTTAATTAAGAAAATTAAATTTTAAGTTATAAATCTTATTATGATGTCCTTAAACTTTGGGGCGTCACAGAACATCTGGGCAGACAACCCCATGGCACTTCCCTCTCTCTCTCTCTCTCTTGCTGGCTAAAATGCTAGCTGCAGTTAACACACTATTTATCATCTGACACTAACTTTGACCACTAATGAACAACTTAGCAGCTCCATTGTATGAACAAAATGGAACTTGGCTGGTCAAAAGTTTAACATCTGACACTAGTAGAGGGTTAACAGCTCCACTGTCGATGCTCTAAGTACCAGTGGACTCGCCTTTTTCCGCGCCCCGCCTTTCAGAAAGGGTTTGAAAAGAAGGCCTCACAATTCGGACCCCCGCGGTTCTGAATCTAGTCTCATAAGTGCAATGTGAAACGAATAATCACTAAAGAGTCCAAATCTGACAAATCTTTTTGAAAAATCGATTTTAAATCAAATAATGCCAAAGTTGGACTGTTTTGTCAGATACAGAGTTGCTACCTAAATATTTTATTTTTTTTAAGAAATTTAGGAAACCTTGACTTGTGCCGAAGGCTATGTGTCCATCATCACCAAAGTTGCCTCGTCTCGGGAACTTGGGTACGGGAGGGGAAGGTCATGAAATGAGTACCCTCACTCGCCCGATCAAAGATTGGCCTCTACTAATCATGATATGTTTTTTATAAACATTATGTATTCTTATTCTAGTTATTAGCTAAGTTTACTACGCAACGCACACAAGCAAGTATCGACTAGTCGTAAGACTTGGAACAATTCAACTCATGTTTTATTTTCGAAAATGATTTGAATTTGCCACCCTCAAGTGAGTTTAAAAGTGTGGATTTGCCACCAAACATAATAGGCTTAAAACATGATTTTGTCACAACAAAGTGGGCTTAAAACTCACATTCGTTGAATTGTTCCAATTCAAACAAGCAGCCTTCATCCACAGGCATTCATGTAGTTTAGTATTTAAGCACATAGTCTCATGGTAAGCATGTTATCATGGTAATATGGAAATCACACTCATGCAAGTATGCTAAAACATAAAACTCACTGAGTACTCCAAGCCAAAACAAAAACTAGTTAGAAAGATGCATGATCTTAACTATATTAAGATGCCTAATACAACACATGCAATAATGCGATTAATAGGCTCTGCTACGAATATGACATATGGATCGATTTGAACAACATGCGATTAAACACGTATTCAAAGAAATATTGAAATTGTAATACAGTTTGAATGATGCGCCGAGTCTCGGTGCATGCAAAACAAATGAATGGATGCAAACATGCGAGCATAAGGCATGCTAATCAAAACATGTCCATAATCTAACCATCGAAAGCGATTAAATAAAAGGGATAAAGACGTGGGGTTGAAAGACATACACACACGCACGCACACTTATTACAACATTATGCCATTGCGAAGGAGGGTCTGAATGAATAAGCTAACTAGCTACGCTAACTAAGCTGACTAATTATTACACTTTGAAACAAATTAACTAACTTATTCTAAGCTAATTAAATATTACCAATCGAAGTAAGCTAATTAATTACAAAACGAATTAATTAACTAAATAGTTACAACACATGCATGAATTAGCTACAACTAACTAACTAAGCAAAGCAACTAAATGGCCTCAAGGGGCGAGGGATACACGCATGCTCGGTTGGTCCACCCGAAAAGCCACCGCTTTGCCATTGAACACCTCTGTTTGCACATGTTTGAACATGTTTGAACACCAACAGTGCTGCCACTTCCCAGAATGCCTTTACTTCAACTCAGGAATACACTTGTGCAAAATTTTCATTGATGGCCGGTCGGCTGCCAATGGTGGCCGGTCGGCTACCCTTGCCCCGAACTTCCTTTTTTGCTGCAATAAACAGCAAACAGAGGCAAAGTAGTGTATTCTCAAGAAGTGTGTGTACTGTTACCTTCTTTATCATCACACAAGTTTAAAGGAGTGCAACTCTTGGCCCTCAAACCATCAACCAAGAATTTTCTATGCATGATGGCTAAGGAACCAAGCTTGTACAAGCTTAATGAATGCACAACAAGACTCAACAAAACCACCACCCTATCATGCATGATCAAGGGTAATGGTGACTAAGGAAAATGACACATTTCATCACTTTGAGTATGAAATGTCCCATTTGCCTTGTGTTCGAATCAACGTTCGATCCGAAACACATGCAATGCAACATGAAAATGCTTATCTTGCCTCTTTTACTTGTTCATTTCTGTTTACTTATTTTAGTTACCGATCTATTCTTTAACCGATTAAGTCCATTGGTGAGTGTCCCATAATGGAAAGAGGTGTCACCCAAGGGAAAGCTTAAGGCAAGAGAGAGGTCATGCCTTTGATTAGTGACCCCTCAAAGGAGGATTGAAACCATTAAGCACAAACCTTAATCTCAAGCTTAAGCACAAACCTTAATCTCAAGCTTAAACATAACCCTAAGGTTAAACAACCCTCAAAGCAAATGAAAAAGTGAAGAAATGAGAGAGGTTGTAGATATTATATGTGCTGAAAATGAGATGCAAAAAGCATTAAAACATGCTTTCAACTCAAGGAAATGATGTTTAAAGGCCTAAAACACTAAACTAGTGAAGCCCTTTACACTACAATCATGCAAAACAAGACTCATATGACCCAACCAACCCAAAACAGAGCTAAATCAGTTCAAATCAGAGGCAAAAGCATACTGGACTTAAGTTAAATTAAGCTAGAAAAACATGGTCACATGTGAAGCTATCTAAGCATGCAAACAAGACACAAGGAGGGGAGGCTAACCCCTCCAATTTTGGACTTCAAAAGAAGGTTTTTGTCATTGAAAGATCTTTGAATTTTAGTGGTTAAAAAGCCCAAAAACTTTGTTTTGAATGTGATTAAAAATAGCACAAAAAGCTTCACAAGTTAAGGAGCAAAATGGGGGGTACAATCCCCTAACTCACAAAGGCTCAAACAACCACTTTTATGCCTTAAAAACAAAGTTTTTTACAATTCAAAAACAGCCTTAAAACAGTTGAAAATGATGGCAAAGTAAGTATGCACAATAAGCTTAAATGGGGTAAGTTCTCTACCTTTGAAGCAAAGCACAATTTAGCCACAAATTCAAGCTTAAACCCCCTTTCAAGGCTCAAACAAAACTCTAAAGGACTTCAGCTCAATGGTGGTCAAGTTTGGTTAAGGGTTAGTGTGCAAAAGTGTAGAGAAACTAAGCAAGTGTGTGCAAAATAACAAGAGAGAGAGAGAGAAGTCTAGAGAGAGAGAGAGAGAGATTTTTGGTCCAAAATTTCTAACCTCTCAAAATGGGGGAGGACACCCCCTATATATAGAAAAACAAGTCTTGAGCTTCAATACATCCTACCATACACGTGTATGAAGATGCAGCTTAGTGAGCAACATCTGGTATAACTGGCAAACAAATATCTGAAAAAGGAGACCAATGGCCGTTGGCCACCACTGGTGGCCGACCGGAACAACCCATGGTTGACATGTCACAAGGCTGGCCGACAAGTCACCCTCATCTCCAGGCAAGTGGCAACAAGCTCTTGGTCTAAAAACAACATGCACAATACAGAGAGGTTTAGAGGCTCAAAGACAAGGCGTTCCACTGAAGACTTCGGGCGCTCAAAACAAACACAAACAAGCACAATCGTCGAGTGTACAAACAATGATGTCCAAGTCTCGAGGACTGTCAAAAATGGGGTGTCTAGAGTACCCTCCTCACATTCTGGAAATTACATCCCTCTCCTTAAGGTTTAAACTTACATTACAATTTAATTTTTTTCGTTAGTTAACTGTTAAATCAACTTACGGAAAAACCTAATATAAGCAATTAATTTTTTAAAATGCCTATTTTACCCTTGTTTTCCATATCCCTCTACCTTTAATTATGACATATTATGTGTTAGTTATAACTATTGATTATAATATTATTTTGTTTATGATTCAAAAGGTATTTGATTAGAGTCCTGATCCTCTCCTTGGATCTTCTCTACTTGGCTCCTACTTGGTGGGCCAAGTTTCGATAATCTGAACTGTTCATATTTTAGGATTTGTCGAGTATATCATACCTGTAAAAAAATCAAGTTAATCGAATATCGAAAACCATGTGTTCGAATCATCGAACTAAAAATCGTTTATTAAAAATTTTTTTTTTTTTTTTTTTTTTAATAAAATAATTTTTAGTTCGATGATCTGAACACGTAATTTCTAATATCCGATCAACTTGACTTTTTACAGGTATGATATACTCAACAAATTGTAAAATGTGACTGGTTCGAATTATCGAAATTGGGCCCAATGGCTCACCAAGTAGGGAGCCAAGTAGAGAAGATCCATGGAGAGGATTTAGACTCATTTGGTTATACTTTATATGGTGTTTGATTATAATTATTTTTTTTTAGTTTTGACTAAAAATGATCTACTTATAATATTTGTGATAATTAACACCACAGAAGCTTATGTATCATAACATTAGCTAAATGTTTAATAGTATAATAATATATGTATTGAATGAATTTTTGTAATTCCCTACATATTTTCATTTGGGTCTATAGATCGTGAAGTATTTTTATTCCAAGTCGTTATTGACTTCATGACATTGACACCTTCATATAAGTCCAATTATTAATAAGAAAAAAATATAAACAATTAATAATTTGCATTAATATATTATATATCATGTAATAATGTGAATTTCGCTCACAGTATAAAGTAATTTAGTAATATATAAATTAGTAATTGTCTCTACAAATAAATTCATAATTTTTTAGTAACTCTTTATTTTCTTTTTAAAACTTAAAATTAAGTTCTCAAATGAGGTTCAATTTAAGGTAGTAGGGAGGACAATTGCTCTTATATTTTAATTTTTCAATAGGTAGAAGTTCCTCTCTAGTGTGCAATCAGGCACGAGGGTATAGTTAGCCCATAGTGGACTTTGTTCTAAACTTATTTTGATAATTTAAACAGCTTAATATGTAAGATTTATTGAGTATATTATTTTTGTAAGAAGTAATGTTGATTGGATATCGATAGTCATTTGATTAATTCACATTTCACATTTATATCAACAATAATTATGATTTTCAAAATAAATTATTAACACAAATATAATCTGATCAAATAACTATTGATATCTTATTAACATAACTTTTTATAAAATAATATACTCGACAGATCTGGATATTAAATAATTTGAATTATTAATCTGAACCCTAATTTGGGCCCACCATGAGCCAATATCACTCTCCAATATATTGACCGATGGGAAAGAAGCCTCTGCTTTCAAATACCAACCTAAAATTAGGTCCAATTGTATACACCAATAGCATTTAAATTTAAGACACTATTGAGGACTGCCACATAAGCATAGAATAACGGGGTATTTGGTGAAGTTTTTTTGAGTCAACTTATGACTTCTGGCTTTTAGAAAGTTATTTTGAATTGTTTGGTTAAACTTATTTCAAACAACTTTTGATTCTAACAACTTATTTTAAGTCAAAAAAGCTGATTCTAAGAAGCTGCTCACCCCTTACTTCTGATTATTAGCTTTTGTTGTGGACATGTTAATTCACGGTTATATTCTTAGATTTTTTTTTATTTTTTATTTTTTTAAAAATAGAAAAAGACCCAAATGGACTATAAAATATTATTATTATTTTTTATGAGAAATATAGACAAATAGTGAATGATAAAAAATAAAAATTAATTGAAAAAGTTACTTCACAGTTTATTTAACAAATACTACTCAGCAACTTAAATCTATAATTCAACAGCTATATCAAACAAATTAACAGCTTCTGATTAAAGTCATATAATCTATGATCTGTTAAACTATAATTTATAATATGTTTTAACAGTTACACCAAATAGGACCAACTTCTCCTGCAAAAAGCTATTCTAGGAAGGTGCCAAGTCAAAGGTATCTTTTATGGATCAGGGATCCTACCATGCTGTTGTATTTGTAATTTTTTTTTTGTTGGGATTTTTTTTGGATATTTTTTTGATAATCCAAACAATTTATATTTTAGAATTTATTAAGTATATTATCTATATAAAAAATTAAATTAATCAAAAATTTACATCCCATGATCAGATTCTAATTGTTTTGAAAAAATTATTCAACTTATGTTAATTGTTTATTTTTAAAAACATAAATATACTTTTATTCTAGAGCTATAAATATTTAATTAATTTAATTTTTTACATAAATAATATACTTGATAAATTTTATAATATGAATGATTCAACTTTGAAAAACACTGAGAAAATACTCTCACCGAAATACCAAAACAACCTAAGTTCACAACAAGATCTCTTGGTTCTGCAAGAAAGAGAGACAACGAAAGAAAACTATTCAACAGTCAATACGTCACCTGAAAAATAAAAATCCGAGTGGGACAGTGGAATTAAGTAATTAATTAAAGGGTTAATTACTTAAAAGTCCTAATGACAGCATATGTGATAGCTTAAGTCCTGTGTAAAAGTTTTTGAACGCACAAGTCCCATTTTGAATTGTAATTGACGTTCCTACCTCCCCAACAACAACAACAACCAAACAGACACACACACACACACACACACACACACACACACTCTCTCTCTCTCTCTCTCTCTCTCTCTCTCTCTCTTCCTCCTCCCCACAAACCCAATCTCTGGTCTCTTCTGTACGACGACTCCTTCCCCTCCGTCCAGTGCATCGTCGGCTCCAGCGCCGACCTCGACCACGTCGACCTCACCGCCTGCCACCTGTGAGAACCCGAATATAAAAAATTAAGTAAATAATTAAATAATAATATTACAATCTCAAATATTTTGGTGGTGAATTCTAAGGTGCAAATTAAATATTATTGGAGGATCTTTTAATTAATTTTTAAACTTAAAATAAATTTATGGTGAAAGTATTTAATTTAGAGGCAAGATCTATTATTTAAAAAAAAAAATAGAGGGTAAGTTTGTAAGTATATTTTGTTATATTAATAGTTATATTTTATTTAAATTAACGGGTTAGAAAATAAAATAATATAAAGAGATAATAAACTAGAGCCTTTTGTTTAGATACATAACCCTAGGTTGCCTAATACATTCTATAGCGGCGAGGAGGCGACCACGGAGAGAGAGAGATTGAGAGAAAAGAAGAAAAAAAAAGGGGTTGCAAACAAGGATGGGTTTTTTGGTGTGCACTAGGTCTTTATCTTTCTTCTTCCTTAAGGTTTTGTTCTTTATCCTTACTCTATGATTATTTAGTTCATTGATGGAGAGGTTGTAGGTTTATGTATTGTGTATATAGATATCCTATTAAGAAACTTGAGGAGTTAAATTCATGTATAAAGAATGGGTATTATTTTTAGTTTAAAAATTCTGCACAGAATCGCAAATTTTAAAAATCAAGAAACCATATCAAACGAGTGAATTTTAAACTGAAATTTTTACAGTAGATCAATTACATATTGAATTGCATATCTGAATTTTTTCATAATTTTTGGGAGTCAAAATCCATATAAATTGAGGTATTCAAATCTGTCCAGGAAACCAGTCCGAAACAGTAAATTCGGAAGTGTTGTTCTCTTTGGGTATAAATCCAAAAATTATCAAATTAGTGTCATCAGAACCGGTTACGAGTCTAGTTTCGTACGTTTTTGGCCTTGCATTGATTGCTCGTGTATATTAAGAGAACCGTTAATTTCTTTAAAGTGCTGCAGAAAACAACCTGTTTGGATATAATAAATTGTAGATAATTATTTTGATAAGAAAATCAAGTGAAACCAATTGGGTTTGAAACTTAGGATATATTAGATCATATCTGGAGGTTATTGGAATTTTTCGAATAGCGTGGAGTGGGTTTTGTAATTTTCAAAGTTAGCGAATAGGTTGGGAAGGCTTGTTTGAAATTCTGTTTTATCTTAAAGTCGCAATTAATTAAGTTTTGACCGGAACCCATGTCTTGGGTGATTTTAAACCATGAAGAACATGAACTTAGGTAATATTTAAGAGTAACGGTGAGTTGGGTTGAGCCGTGTTAGTGCGCTTTAGTTGAGGTTACTTAGTTCCTATTTTTTTTTTAGTATTTTTAAATTAGTTGTGACGTGTAGTTTTTATACTTGGTTCAGGGCACTAGTTGGACTTTTACACTCTATTCGATTCAAGGATTATATTATTTCGTTTCAGGTGAGTAGTTTCATGCTACATATTTTTATAAATGTTCCCCTACCCTGAACTGTTGGAAAATTAAATTGTTGTTTCATGATTAAACTGTTTTGATAAATTATTATATTATCGATTGAATCAAATTATTTCTGAAACATGTGTGAACTTGGCATACTGTAAACTATTTGTTTTGGTCTCATGTTTATAATGATGAACTACCATGTTTTGCGAAACTGATGTATATTGATTATTAGGACCATGTGTGTATTTAGTCCAGGGAAATTATTCCAGGGAAATTATTCCACTGTGTGTGGTGACTCTGGCCACTAGAGAACAGATCCGGGTTGGGCCGTGATGACTCTAGTGCTCAACGATTGTAAGGAAAAGACCTTTAAAAACAACTAGGTGACCTTCAATCGGATCGTCTTTGAGAAAAGGCCCAGGTGCCACCCTGAGGATGACTCTTAGTTCGGTATTGGATCCAACGGGGCTTATAGCTTTGAGAACTGTGTGGCATCTTATTTGTTTTTCTTGGTACCCAGAAAATTATTGGTGTTCATGTTATAATCTGTTTTAAGTGAAAAATGTCGTTTATCATGTTCTTGCGAGACATGAGTATTTTAAGTGTTGAACTGTGGAACCTTCTTTTTGAAACAGATTGTATTTACCAAACTGTATGCCAATCTAGTTTCTGTGATATATATCTTATTTTGGAATTGAACCCTGTTTTCAAAACTGTATTTACTATCCATGTTGCTACTCATTGAGCTATCAGCTGACTTAGTTTTTTTTTTTTTTTTTTTTTTATCACTTCCAGGTATTAGAAGGACTTAGAGTGGATTTATGGCATAGCGGGGACTCAATTGCATGGACCTCTAGGACATTCATTTATTTTGTTTTAGATTGTCATGTCCAGTTTGTGCATACTTCTTTTTATTTTTATTGAGGTTCATTTAGGATTATTTTGATATGAGGGTTGTTTATATCCCATAAGTTTGGATGGTATTGATTACGGTTGGTTTGCCATTTATACTTGTGGCTTTTCACTGGATTGAGGTTGGTTATTTATTGCTGGACTTTTGTATAGTTGTTCAATGTGATTATGGATTTGTGTTTAGGCTTACGTGTGCCTTGGGTGAAGGCGCTGTGGGCCACGGCCGGTCATATCCGGGTTTGGGGTGTGACAATTGTGGTATTAGAGCTATAGGTTTATCGAGTTACATATCTTGCATTTTATCATTTAGACGAGGTCCGAGTCCCTATAGTCCTTAGTAGTGTTTGGTTAAGTTAGTTTTGTTTAAGCTTGTGTTGAATCGTTCTTGATTTCATTTTGAAGGTTAAGAGTTGGCACCTTGATATTTACACAGATTGTCTATTCTTTGTGAGCCTTTGATGTTTGTATTACCGTGTCTACTTCATTAGGAGAAACAGTTGTATTGGGAGATATCTGTAGATCTTGTGTGGTAAACTTAGATGGTTGGATTTTTCTAGTGGATTTGATTTCTTTAGAGATGAAGGATTTTGACGTGATTTTGAGTATGGATTTGTTGACGAAGCATCACGCCTCTGTTGATTGTTTTAGAAAGAGGTTAGTTTTTGCTATGCGAAGACAACTTGAGTTTTTCTTTCAGGGAGATAGGAAAGGGTCCTCTATCTGTTTTACTTCTTCCTTTTAGGCTAATCAAATGCTAAGTAAAGGGTGTCATGATTATTTAGCTTGTGTGGTGAGTATTGAACTGCCAGAATAGAAGTTTAGAGGAATTTTCTGTAGTGAGTGATTGTGTTGATGTTTTTCCAAAGGATTTACCTGGACTTCCTCTAGATCGTGAGGTAGAATTTTCCATTGACTTGATCCCTAACACAACACTTATTTCTAAGGTGCCCTATATAATGGCACCATTGGAGTTGAGGGAGTTTCAAACTCAGTTATAGAAGTTGTTAGAAAAATGTTTTATAAGCCTAGTGTTTCACCTTGGGGAGCACCTGTGTTGTTTGTGAAGAAGAATGATGGGTCTATGAGGTTGTGTATTGATTGTAGAGAACCGAACAAAGTCACAATGAAGAATATGTATCCTTTGCCATGTATTGATGACCTATTTGACCAATTGTAGGGAGCTTAGGTATTCTCTAAGATGGACTTGAGGTCAGGCTATCACTAGTTGAAGGTAAGGAATAAGGATGTTCCTAAGACAGCTTTTAGAATCCGTTATGGGCATTATGAGTTCTTGGTGATGTCTTTTGGTCTCACAAATGCACCAGCCGCATTCATGGATTTGATGAACAGAGTATTTAAGCCCCAACTGGATAAATTTGTGGTAGTGTTTATTGATGACATCCTAATTTAATCGAGTAAGGAGGAGCATGAGCAGCATTTGAGGGTAGTACTGCAGATCCTTAGGGAAAAGAGATTGTGTGCAAAATTTAAGAAGTGTGAATTCTGGTTGAGTAGTGTATCCTTTTTGGGTCATGTGGTGAATAAAGATAGGGTATTTGTGGATAGCACGAAGGTGGCAGAAAATCATTGATTGGCCACGACCTACTTCTGTGACAGAGGTACGTAGCTTTCTAGGGCTTGCTGGATATTAAAGAAAGTTTGTGGAAGGATTCTCCCGTATTGCTTTGCCATTTATAAATCTCACTAGGAAAGAGGTAAAGTTTGAGTGAAATGATGATTGTGAGTGTAGCTTCCAAGAGTTAATCAGAGGTTGACATCAGCTCCAATCCTTGCCTTACCTACAGTTAGAGGTGGTTTTGTGACTTATAGTGATGCTTCACGACAGGGTTTAGGATGTGTGCTCATACAGCATGGGAAGGTGATTGCTTATGCGTCACGACAGTTGAAAATACATGAGAGAAATTATCCTACGCACGACTTGGAGTTAGCAGCAGTGATTTTCGCTCTTAAGATCTGGCGACATTATTTGTATGGAGAATCATGTGAGATTCACATTCATCATAAGAGTTTGAAGTATATTTTCACAAAAAAGGAACTAAATTTGAGGCAAAGAAGATGGCTTGAGTTACTAAAAGATTATGATGTGAATATTTTATATCATTCGGGGAAGGCAAATGTGGTTGCAGATGCCTTGAGTAGGAAGGTCACAGTTGGAGATGTAGCTGCTTTGTCTATTGAGAGTTGTTTGGTGCAAGACATGAGACATTTGAGGCTTGAGGTTGTTACGCCTGGTAATAGGGCTTATTGTAGTCAATTGACAGTTCAGCCGACCTTGAGAGAACAAATTCGTTTAGCTCAGGAGATTGACCCCCAGTGTGAACGTATTAAAGGAGAGATGGCAGAGGGTAAGCATGTAGACTTTGTGGTTAGTGATGATGGGTTGCTTAGATTCCGTAACCGAATTTGTATTCCTGCTGGTGGTGATTTGAGGCAGAGACACATAGTCCTAGTTACAGCATTCATCCTGGAAGCACTAAGATGTATCGGGATCTTTATGAACATTTTTTGTGGAGTGGTATGAAGGAAAATATTGCAGAATTTGTGGCTCAGTGTTTGGTGTGTCAACAGGTTAAAGTAGAACATCAGAAACCTACGGGGAAACTACAACCCTTACCTATACCAGAGTGGAAGTGGGATCATGATACCATGAACTTTGTGTGTGGTTTACCTCGTACTAGTAGTAATGACGATGCAGTTTGGGTAGTTATTGATAGATTAACCAAGTCAGCACATTTTATTGCAGTTCGGATGGACTATTCTCTAGCTCAATTTGCACAGTTGTATGTGAAAGAGATTATTAGATTGCATGGTGCACCAGTGTTAATAGTGTCAGATTGGGACCCTCGTTTTGTGTCTAAGTTTTGGGGTGCGTTACAGTCAGTGTGGTGAATGTGGTTTGGAAATACTCTTCAGATCCTGGAAGACGCCAATGATCCTCTGCTAGTCACCTGCAAAAATACAAACTCCGGTCGGGGGTGCCGGAATTAGCACTCCGACGGACAAGTCAGTTCTCCTCCAGAAAGCTTGCTTACTAAGTTTATAGAAGTGTTTCTTACCTCCCTTTATAAATCTGAAGCTCTTGTATTTATAGCCATTTTTCAGCCTCGGGGCCAGAGTCTACTTTTTCTTTTGTTTATGTATTCTTTCATTTATCCTGACACGCTTTTTCCAGTATATTCGGCCCAAAGATCCTACTCGGCGTCTTGGCAGAGCAGAAGGGAGCCGTTCAACACCCGGCTCCCTGTGCGTATCAGACTTCGTCCCTTTAATTACTCGGCTCCCACAGTCAGCTATGGGTACTCGTTTAAATTTTAGTTCAACTTATCACCCTCAGACAGATGGGCAATCAGAGAGGACTATTCAAACCCTTAAGGATATGTTGAGGGCTTGTGCTTTGGAGTGGAGAGGTATTGGGATGATTATTTGCCGCTCATGGAGTTTGCCTATAATAATAGTTATCATTCTAGTTTGGGAGTAGCTCCTTATGAGGCTTTGTATGGGAGGAAGTGTAGGTCTCCTTTGTGTTGGTATGAGGTTGGTGAGAGGCAAATGTTGGACCTGATTTGGTGGAAGATGCCACACGGAAAATTATCATCATCAGAGAGAGATTATTGACTGCTCAAAGTAGACAAAAAGGTTACGTTGATCATCGTAGGAGAGATTTAGAGTTTCATGTGGGGGATATGGTATTCTTGAAAGTATCACCATGGAAAGGAGTCATCGGGTTTGAAAAGAACGGAAAGTTGAGTCCTAGATACATTGGTTCATTTGAGGTATTGGAGAAGGTTGGTGAGGTTTCTTATCGTGTTGCTCTACCACCTAGGTTGGCAGGAGTGCATAATGTGTTTCACGTGTCTATGCCGAGGAAATATGTGTATAGTCTGTTGCATGTGATAGATCATGAGCCGCTTCAGATTAGAGAGGATTTTTCATATGAGGAGATGCCTGTTCAGATTTCGGATTCGAAAGAGAAAATGTTGCGTACAAAGGTTATTAAATTGATTAAGGTACTGTGGTGTAATCATCTAGTTGAAGAGGCGACTTGAGAACGCGATGACGAGATGCACGAGAAGTACCCACATCTATTCTTATGATTTAATCATGTTAGTTTCGAGGACAAAACTTTTCTTTTAGGAGGGGAGAATGTGAGAACCCGAATATAAAAAATTAAGTAAATAATTAAATAATAATATTACAATCTCAAATATTTTGGTGGTGAATTCTAAGGTGCAAATTAAATATTATTGGAGGATCTTTTAATTAATTTTTAAACTTAAAATAAATTTATGGTGAAAGTATTTAATTTAGAGGCAAGATTTATTATTTAAAAAAAAAAAAGAGGGTAAGTTTGTAAGTATATTTTGTTATATTAATAGTTATATTTTATTTAAATTAATGGGTTAGAAAATAAAATAATATAAAGAGATAATAAACTAGAGCCTTTTGTTTAGATACATAACCCTAGGTTGCCTAATACATTCTATAGCAGCAGCAGGAGGCAGCCACGGGGAGAGAGAGAGATTGAGAGAAAAGAAGAAAAAAAAAGGGGTTGCAAACAAGGATGGGTTTTTTGGTGTGCACTAGGTCTTTATCTTTCTTCTTCCTTAAGGTTTTGTTCTTTATCCTTACTCTATGATTATTTAGTTCATTGATGGAGAGGTTGTAGGTTTATGTATTGTGTATACAGATATCCTATTAAGAAACTTGAGGAGTTAAAATTCATGTATAAAGAATGGGTATTATTTTTAGTTTAAAAATTCTGCACAGAATCGCAAATTTTAAAAATCAAGAAACCATATCAAACGAGTGAATTTTAAACTGAAATTTTTACAGTAGATCAACTACATATTGAATTGCATATCTGAATTTTTTCATAATTTTTGGGAGTCAAAATCCATATAAATTGAGGTATTCAAATCTGTCAAGGAAACCAGTCCGAAACAGTAAATTCGGGAGTGTTGTTCTCTTTGGGTATAAATCCAAAAATTATCAAATTAGTGTCATCAGAACCGGTTACGAGTCTAGTTTCGTACGTTTTTGGCCTTGCATTGATTGCTCATGTATATTAAGAGAACCGTTAATTTCTTTAAAGTACTGCAGAAAACAATCTGTTTGGATATAATAAATTGTAGATAATTATTTTGATAAGCAAATCAAGTGAAACCAATTGGGTTTGAAACTTAGGATATATTAGATCATATCTGGAGGTTATTGGAATTTTTCGAATAGTGTGGAGTGGGTTTTGTAATTTTCAAAGTTAGCGAATAGGTTGGGAAGGCTTGTTTGAAATTCTGTTTTATCTTAAAGTCGCAATTAATTAAGTTTTGACCGGAACCCATGTCTTGGGTGATTTTAAACCTTGAAGAACATGAACTTAGGTAATATTTAAGAGTAACGGTGAGTTGGGTTGAGCTGTGTTAGTGCGCTTTAGTTGAGGTTACTTAGTTCCTATTTTTTTTTTAAAGTATTTTTAAATTAGTTGTGACGTGTAGTTTTTATACTTGGTTCAGGGCACTAGTTGGACTTTTACACTCTATTCGATTCAAGGATTATATTATTTCGTTTCAGGTGAGTAGTTTTATGCTACATATTTTTATAAATGTTCCCCTACCCTGAACTGTTGGAAAATTAAATTGTTGTTTCATGATTAAACTGTTTTGATAAATTATTATATTATCGATTGAATCAAATTATTTCTAAAACATGTGTGAACTTGGCATACTGTAAACTATTTGTTTTGGTCTCATGTTTATAATGATGAACTACCATGTTTTGCGAAACTGATGTATATTGATTATTGGGACCATGTGTGTATTTAGTCCAGGGAAATTATTCCAGGGAAATTATTCCACTGTGTGTGGTGACTCTGGCCACTAGAGAACAGATCCGGGTTGGGCCGTGATGACTCTAGTGCTCAACGATTGTAAGGAAAAGACCTTTAAAAACAACTAGGTGACCTTCAATCGGATCGTCTTTGAGAAAAGGCCCAGGTGCCACCCTGAGGATGACTCTTAGTTCGGTATTGGATCCAACGGGGCTTATAGCTTTGAGAACTGTGTGGCATCTTATTTGTTTTTCTTGGTACCCAGAAAATTATTGGTGTTCATGTTATAATCTGTTTTAAGTGAAAAATGTCGTTTATCATGTTCTTGCGAGACATGAGTATTTTAAGTGTTGAACTGTGGAACCTTCTTTTTGAAACAGATTGTATTTACCAAACTGTATGCCAATCTAGTTTCTGTGATATATATCTTATTTTGGAATTGAACCCTGTTTTCAAAACTATATTTACTATCCATGTTGCTACTCACTGAGCTATCAGCTGACTTAGTTTTTTTTTTTTTTTTTATCACTTCCAGGTATTAGAAGGACTTAGAGTGGATTTATGGCATAGCGGGGACTCAATTGCATGGACCTCTAGGACATTCATTTATTTTGTTTTAGATTGTTATGTCCAGTTTGTGCATACTTCTTTTTATTTTTATTGAGGTTCATTTAGGATTATTTTGATATGAGGGTTGTTTATATCCCATAAGTTTGGATGGTATTGATTACGGTTGGTTTGCCATTTATACTTGTGGCTTTTCACTGGATTGAGGTTGGTTATTTATTGCTGGACTTTTGTATAGTTGTTCAATGTGATTATGGATTTGTGTTTAGGCTTATGTGTGCCTTGGGTGAAGGCCCTGTGGGCCACGGCCGGTCATATCCGGGTTTGGGGTGTGACACCACCGACGTGGTATCACTGTCACCGACACCGGCGACGCCTTCTCTGCCGATGCCGCTAACCACTTCAGGAGTTTATTAACTAGTAGAATAGCATGCAACCAAAAAGCACTGTTCCACCATGGACCACATATAGGAGCAAATGCAAAAACTGAAAAAACAAAAGTCTTCATTGCTTCATGATTTCAAGATGTGTAAACTGAGAAATTTTTCAATTTTTTATAGTTTTTAAATTGAGAATATTATCAGTTTAAAATTGAAAAAATGATAATATTCAGTTTTAACACAGAAAAATTGAAAATTTTCTCAATTTTACTGAATATTTTTGTAAACTGAAATCATTTTCAATTTTAAATTGAGAACATTCTCAGTTTTGGAACTGAGAGTGTTTCAGTTCTTACCTACAAACATTCTCACTGAAAATTTGCTTTGTTCTTTGGAAGCCATTGAAATATGCAACTGAAACAGAGCCCCCTTCAAGCCCTTCTTAATTTTTTCAAGGTTAAAATTGAGAATATCATCAATCTACTCTCTCTCTCTCTCTCTCTTTCTCTCTCTTACCCTCACCTTCATCCTCCTTATTCTACACTTTCCAAATTTGAAAATGTCCATATTTGGTTCCAAATAGACATGAATGGGTTACAACGGTGAGAGGCGGCGACGGCGACAACGAGCTACGACGGCGAGAAGCGATGGGCAACGATGACTGTCTTTCTTGCTTTGAAAATCATCGACCTGAGATCCGACGATTGATAGGCGAATGGGTCTAATTCTGGGTTTGGATTGGGATTGAGTTGAGAATTTGCTCTGTGAAGAAAATATTGTTGTTTGGAGACCAAGGCAGGGAGATGAAGAGGCTAAGAGAGGAGAGTTGACTAGTAAAAGTGAGGTTGCTGCCATGAGTGCTTTGCTTGTATGGATCTGCTAATAGTGATTCAGATATGAAGTGAAAGAGTTAAAAGAGTTATAGATAGAGAGATGGGAGAGGAACAAAATGGTAAGAGAGAGAGAGAGAGAGAGTCAGAGAGAGTGCGAGAACAAAATGTTTGGGGTTTTCAATTTGTAAGAGTAAATCGTCATATAAAATTAACATAGGACTTGTAGGTTTAAAGTTTTGTGAATAGGACCTAAGCTACCATTAATTGTCAAAATAGGACTCGTGGGTAAATGTCCCATTAATTAATTGACTTTTTTTATTATTATTTTTATGAAATGCAAGTTTTCTCTCAATATGATGTAAATTCATTTCTATGGATCACACTTACACTGAAAGATTTCATTTATAATATAATGTTCGTCTAAAAATACATTATACCTAAAAAAACACATAGATGCAGTGTCGGCCCTGGGCATTGGCCAATAAGACCATGGCCTAGGGCCTGTAGCACTTGTGCCTTTTAAGGCTTTTGGTAAATGTATTTGGACCTTTCATTCTATTTTGGGAACCTTTGGTGTGTTTGTTGGAAGTCCCACATCGGTTACAAGATACATTTTTAGGTGGACAAACTTCTATATGTTTGTTGGAAGTCCCACATCGGTTGGGAGACACATTTTAAGGTGGACAAACTCCTATATATAGGTGCAAGTGCATAGGGTTAGCTTATCAACTTCTATGGTTCTTTCTTGGTTTAATAAGCCATTACGAACCGAGCTTGAGTTATAAATTTTAGTTGTGCCGAGCTGGATTTTGGCCATAATTCCATTGGGATTTCGGCCATAGTTCCTTCGCCAAAGTTGTGTTATTTATCGAGGGCTTTGTGGTGTGTGGTGGAGATCGAGTTTCAACTCTTTTCATCTTCTTCGTTTGAGCTTCGAATTCGAGGTAGGGATAACCTACTCCTCTTTATGAGCTTTGTCTTTAAATTTTAGCATTTTGATATGTTGGGGGTTGTTGTGCAATTTTGGGAAAGTTTAGGGCTTTTGTGCAATTTTACAAAAGTTGGGGTTTTATTTATAATAACCCTATATGCATGTTTAGCATAGAGAAATGTTAGAATTGGGAATGTATGGGATTAAAGGGTGTAGTTGAATTTATTTATCGCTCACCTAATTGAAATGTTGATATATTATCCATTTTGTGCATTTATTTTCTGTTTAGAAATAATTGCTTTGGGCTATCGGTGGAGGATAGTCTTGATTGTTGTAGACAATGCATGATGATTAGGCAAATTAAAACTAATCACTGGAATGTGTCATTGAGTATGACGATTGAAAGAATACATTAATTTTATGTATTGATTGATGATGTGTATAATAATTGTTTATATGCATTGTGTTGTGTTGGAGGAGATAGAGGATGTACTCCACGGTTTAGGGGAAGATAGGGGATGGACCTCTAAACCGGGTGTTGTGTGGGAGGAGATAGGGGATGGACTCCGTAGATATAGCTCGTATGCTTATCTTGGGAAGTGTGATATAGTTCTTATAGTTATCAGTGGAAGTGTTGATATAGTTCATATGCTTATCTGTTGATGTGTTGATATAGCTAGTATGCTTATCTATTGTGAAATGAGGAAATGTTTAATATGAGTCACTGTCTCATATCGGTTATTTGGTCAGGTTCTGAACCATGGTTATGAATTGAGAATTGAAAAGGAATAAAAAATGAAACTGTAATGTGTTATGAAAGAATGTAAAAGTGTTAACCATCTATCAAACTGTTAATCTTTTAGTCATTGTTCATAGCTGGTTTAGTGTATTTCTCTTGGTCATTAGCTCACCCTATACGGGAATATCATTTTCAGGTACAGGTAGCATGCCACCTCCAAGGGAATAGCTTGGGAGGCTTAAGGCGGGCAGACTTTATTGTCTTTCTTTCTTTTGATGTATTACATGTGGATTCAAGCATGGGCTTAATGTGTAATTGAGTTAGTACTCTTTTTTTGTAACCGAGTGTTAACTTGGAAAGTTGTAAGCCCGTAGGGCATTTATTTGTTGTTAACATGTAATACATTTCGTAATGAACTAGTTTGATGAATAGAAGGATGTTGATCTTTTATATATTAATGCATGTCAATAATGTGGGTTTAATGTTAATATTTTGAGGGCGTGACAACTTGGTATCAGAGCGTACCGGGTTTGAATACTTTGGGTACGTGGGAAGTGATTAGTATCACAATGGGTTCGTCTCGTTTGATAGAGACTTAGCTGTACTGTTATATGCTTATGTGATAACATGCTTATGTGACTATGTGGGTATGGAATTTAATTTCTAGGATGTTGATTGGATCCTTGGGTTTCAAAATCTCATCTCTATCCATCATGAATATACTGAAATTGACCAAATGATCAAACATCATTATAAAGTCCTACATTCTCCACAACATCAAGTGAACTCATTTCTTTCATTATTTTCATCTTCTTTTTGAAATGAAGAAATTTGCAGCTATGTCTCTTCAATCTTTCTGGCTTCTCTCTCTCTTCACCATCTTCTCTGCAACTCCAATCTCTTCTTCAACCCCACCATCACTCTCTTACTCTGATCACTGCTCTTCAACTGTCCCTGAATCAACCCCAACTTTGCCTCACTACACAATCTATCCCCATCTCCAATCACTCCTCAGCTACTTCCATGGTGGCGATGGACTTCTCACCACCACCACCACCTCCACCACCAGATTCTCTCAATTCTCTTTCAATCCCCACAAATATATCTCATTCGAACCCACCAAACACATCTTCAAAACCAATACAAATGGAGTTTACAAAATCAAAGCCTACCTTCACTTCCAATCCACAAACGATTATTACTACTCTCACTATGGCCGATCTTTCGACGATTCTACGAGTTCAGTGAAATTTTTGCTAAATGGGTTTTTGTCAGAGAAATCGGGAAGATTTGCATGGTGGGTTCACCAAAAATCTCAATTTCCATGCGCTTTGAAGCTCAACTATGTCATGAATCCCACCATAGTTGATAGCTTGATTTCGGAAGTTTGGAGAGTTTGAGCTCTTCAACCGATTTGAATTACTTCAAACCTGTTTGATCTTGGGCTTCTGAAACCAGAATTACAAGTACTCAGGAGACTCGTAATGGGTGTGATAGTGGGATTAATTTTCGAATTGATTAATCTCTTTCTTTGCCGCCAAGAACGTTCTGTTCATCACAGAGTCGAATCGATGCCGTTTTAAAGTACAAGAACGAGTGCAATTCTTCTACGAAGAAGAAGAATTGCACTGTTCTTGGTGACGGTATTGAGTAATTGCCTCACGTGATGTCCATGGTCTCGATTCAGTGCTCTGAGGATGAGCGAAAGGTTCGGTTCTTGATACAATTCGGGAAAGGTAGTTATATGGTTTACGATTAGCCTTTCGAACCCAATTCAACGCTTGTTGCAGAGGCGTCGTGGGATGCGGAAAAGAGCCAGTTATGCATAGTTGCTTGTAGAGTCTTGAAAGACGATAACATTGGCGATTGCTCGATCAGGATGAGCTTGACGTACCCTGCTTTGTGGTCAATCAAGAACAGGAAAGCTATTGTTGGGTAGATTTGGACTAACAAGACTGTCAATGAAGAAGGTTATTTCAACAAAATCATGTTTGGAAGCTATGAAAATAACATGGTTGGGGTTTCTGGTTTGAGATATACTTATACCCAAATGGAAAGAGTGAGAAAATCATGCCCAATGAACAACAATCCTGTTAAAAGAAAGGGGAGAGATATCCTGAGGCGAATTCTTATGACACGACGCTTAACAACATGAGAATAAAAGATTCCAAGGCGAAAAATGCTGTGGGTTATGCACATCCCGTGTTGGTGGGGGATGAAAGTTATGAAGACGGTTCCGTGGTCGTGTTCAGATCAGCGCGCGATGAGTCTGAAATGGAGGCAAAGAGAAGCCATACTGGCCCATTGAATATAAGCTATGCCTTAAGTATTTATGACATTTCATCTCTTACTAATTTTTCATCTCTTACTAATTTTTCCTCCATCAACATACTTTAAATTTCTACAGAAGGTGTCTATGATGAGGAAATAGGAAATCTCCGTATGGTAGGGTGTACAAAGCTGAGTAAAGATGATCAGAGATCAAAAACTGAATCAATGGACTGTGAGGTGGTTGTGAAATTCCAATACCAACGGATGAATTCAAAAAATAGGGGTCAAATCAAGGGAACCATTGAGAGTATGAGGACCGAAATCGACGCTCTTTACTTCGCCCAATTGGAAGTGTCTGCATCGACTTACTACACCGAGGATGCGAGGGATTCAATATGGTGAATGGATTTGGAAATCGCCATGGTTTTGATCTCCAACACGCTAGCTTGTGTCTTCGTGGTGTTACAAATCTTTTGTGTGAGGAAAAACCCGGGATTGCTTCCCCTCGCGTCTTTTGTCATGCTTGTGATCCTTATTTTCGGGCACATGATTCCACTTGTGTTGAACTTTGAGACTCTCTTCTTGGAAAAGCGCAATAGTCGTAGCCAATTGCTCTGGAGTGGTGGATGGTTTGAAGGTTTGAAGTTAACGAGGAGATTGTCAGAATTGTCACAATGGTGGCTTTCTTGTTGCAATTCCGACTACTCCAATTGCGCGATTGGGAGGCAAAAAAGCCAAAAACAACCAAAAGGCCTCGTGGGTTGCTGAGAAAAAGGCTCTATTTGTGTCAATACCATTATACATAGTTGGGGTTTTGGTTGCATTGTTTCTCAATTTGAGGAACAGTAAGTCCGACAATTCAATGTATTCTTCCTATGGTGTAGCTGCTACTATTGTTGTACATCGGCAAAATTCTGTATGGGGGGCTCTAAAATCTTATGGTGGTTTGGTCCTTGATGGGTTCCTCTTTCCTCTAATCCTCCTCAACATGTTCTGAATTTCAGGCGAAAAATCCCTTTCGCACTCGTTCTACATTGGAACAACATTTGTTACACGCGTACGATCTTTACAGGGCTCACAACTACGCTCGCGAACAATTTGAAGAGTCATATATCTATGCAAACTCGAGTGCAGATTATTGTTCCACGGCTTGGGATGTCGGAATTTATTGTGGGGGTGTAGCATTCACAATCATCATTTACTTGCAGCAGCGATTTGGGGGCCGGTTTTTCCTTCCCCGGAGATTTAGGGAGGCAGAAGCAGTGTATGTGGTAAGCAATGAGTAAATTGTTAAGAGGAAATAAGCTTTTAAAATAATTGTTTGTTTTGCACTTATAGGTTTTGTGTGTTCTAACCTTGTAAGTTTGTGCTAAGCTATCTCTGTCTATGTATCTTGAACAAGAAAAAAGTGATATCTTGTGTATCTAGTTGCGAAGGTGCATTGCTTGTTTTGACAGAAAATATTTTCTTAGGCAAAACTTTTCTGGGAAAATATCTCCTGCAAAAAATGTGTTTAATTTTTTTTCCAATATCAAGAATGGTACATGAAGGTTTATTGCTATGATTCCTTTGAAATCTAAAGAAATAATTGCATAGATTTACATTGCTGAGTGAAGGACTGTGAATAATAGAAGAGAAAATTGTGGAAGGCAAATAATAGTTAATGAAAGAAAGAATTAGATTAGGTTCATTTGATTAGAGATTTTCCATTTCGCTAAGCTATCAACATTAACATTTGCTAATGAGACAATATGAATTATTTGATGAGAGTAGGGGAGATTCTCTCCTAATCTATTATGATTTGTTTGGATTATCCTTTTAATTCATGGTATAAATTAACACTATAAATACCTATTTGACAAAATGCCATCAACCAACCAATTTTAGTTAAAGAAGTTAATTTATATACACTACTTTCCAAGATGATGGATACATATTGAAATTTTAAACTACTGATACGATACACTAATTTGTCAAAAGATACCATTTAGACCTTATTCTTCATGGAAACAAGCCATCAATCTGATGAATCTTCAGTCCTCGAATGCCATGACAACGTAGATGAATCAAAGAGCCAAAGAAATCAAATCAAGCATACTCTCAATACTTCCTAGTGACACAAATTGAATAATCAATCACTTTCATATGTACCAAGGCTTTTGGTACAACACAAATGGCCTAAAATCAGTCAAGCTAGTCCAATAACAATTTAAACCTAGACCGACTGATGTCCTCCTCAGCACGATCCCAAAATCGGGCACAACATGGGTCAAGGCCTTGTGTTTTGCCATCGTGAACCCAAACAAATTTCAATACCTTACCCAGCCTTTGCTAACCACAAGCCCACATGAATGTATGCTGACCAAAACCCGAAAAACCAAATTTTAGATCTTCCCTCGGTGGTCACACACATTCCTTACACCTAGCTACCAGAGTCAATATTGACTTCCTATTGTAAAATTGTTTACATGATTCGAAATCCAAAAGATGTGTTTGTTTCTCTATGGCACTTCATGAATAAAATTACATGGAAGGACATGCAAGCATTGTCCTTAGATGAGATGTTTGAACCTTTTTTCCAAAGGGCTGTCGCTATATGAACCCTTTTGGAACTATGTGTTGGGGTATTCGAAAGCGAGCATAGAATTGCTTGATAAAGTTTTTTTTTTTTTTTGTTGAAGTTTGAGGATATGAAGACGAGACCGATGATATGGGTAACAAAATTAGCAGAGTTTCTGGGTTGTCCTTGTTGACTCCAACCCATATGGAGTAGTTGGAGGTTGGAGGTTGTGTCTCCAAGTCAAGAAGAGGGAAGTTGGCAATTGGTAGCTAGGCAGCCCAATTACTCCTTCACTTGACTTTGTTTCCTATTTTTTATGTATAAATAGAGGCTGAGAGGAATAGAAGAATAACACAGAAAAGGAAGAAAACACAGAGTGTATGTATTTGTAAGGTGAGAGTGTTATAGAGAGAGAGTGAGGTGTGAGTTGTAATCTCCCTCTGAGAAAAATTCTATAGTGGATATCTCTCCCGTGGATGTAGGCAATTGCCGAACCACGTAAATCTCTTGTGTTATTGTGTGTGATTAATTTCTGGTGTGCCTTGATCCTAACAAGTGGTATCAGAGCCTTGTCAGTCGCATTTTGAAAAAACAGAGTGCGATTTTTCGAAACTGCTAGAAATCAAGTTGCTCAAAATTCACTTTTAAGCACCCCAGGAACAAGCTCTTGCTAAGAGGAGTCCAGAACTGTAAAGAAGAAGCCCAAAATCATCACCACGCGCCCTCACGCGCATCCTACACAAAGCGCGTGAAACCCAATCTCTTACACATACTTCACGCGCCGTTAGCCTTGCTAGCGTGTCAGTCCAGACTCAGTCATGCTCCTCATGCGCGGGGAAAGTGGAAGATGAGCCACGTCAGCACCACACCAGAGTCGCGTCAGCCACGTATCTGACACGTCATCGACACGTCATCATACGCGTGTCACTACGTCAGTAGCCACGTGTCATTACATCATCAGCCACGTGTCACCAGAAAACTCACGTGTCTGCCACGTCAGCTCATCCCAGTTGACCAGTCAACTCGTCGGAGGAGTGATCCAGTGTTGTGCGGCTAAGGTACACTCATAGATCTGAATTTTCCAAACTGTTTTGGCTTGATCTGAGCCATTTGCAGTTCGATTTTGCCGATCCAATAATGGTTTTCAACTATTTGGAGCATTCTAGAGAGATTTGTATGGTTAGATTTTTTAGTCAAAATTTTTGTGAAAAGTAAAAAGACGATGGACGAATCTATTTCAACTTCAAGATCCATGATCAAGTTGAATCCTTTCAATTATGCAATCTGGAAGCTGCGGATGGAAGATATCCTATATTATAAAGACTTGTTTGACCCTATTGCTTTAAAAGGGGTTAAACTGGAAGAAGTGAATGATGAAGACTAGATAAAGATGAATCGGAAGACTGTTGGTTGTATCAGACAATGGATAGACCACAATGTGTTCCACCACGTCACCTAGGAGACAGATGCATATGTCCTTTAGACAATGTTAGAAGGAATGTACCAGTCAAAGACCGCCCGAAACAAAGCCTTGGTAATGAGAAGGCTTGTAAATCTGAAGTTGAAAAATAGTGTGTCTGTCGCTGAGCACACCAGTGAATTCAAGAATCTAGTAAATCAACTTATAACCATCATGAAGCCCTTGGACGATGAAATGCAAGTCGTACTACTACTCAGTTCTTTACCAGATAGTTGGAAGACATTGGTGGTTTCTCTCAGCAACTTTGCACCAGAGGGGAAGCTGACCATGAGCATGGTCACAGACGCCATGTACAATGAAGAGACAAGAAGGAAAGATATGGGAGGTAATCAGTCCCATGCTCTTGTCACAGAAGATAGAGACAGAGACAGAGACAGAGGTAAAAGAAGAGGCAGAGGTAGATGAAGAAGTAAAAGTAGAGGCAGATGGAACAACATGAGTAAATCCAGAGACAGTAAAAGTCAAGGTAACTCTAACTTCACTTGCTTTCACTGTGGCCAGGAGGGTCACATAAAGAGGAATTGCCCAAGTCGAAAAGATAAAGGCCAAAGTAGTAAGTCAAAGGGAGACGAGAACACGACAACCATAACAATTGATGAAATACTTCTTGCAGTTGGTGAAGAGGAAGATTGCCTTCACATGGCTGACCACAGCTGTACAAAGTGGGTGATAGACACAGCTACTGTAATGACCCCATCACGTATAACAATTAGCATTAAATTAATTAAGAGGATTTGAAATTTAATTGCTGAGTATTATAATTTATTTGGGATTTATGAGAATTGTGGAATCTGACTCTTATATGATTTTATTGAAGGTTTATTTCAGAATTAAAAATTAAGGGTCCAAATGGCTTAAGTAAGTGAAATTAAGAAGTCGAATTAATTTAATATTAATCATGGACCCATTTGGGAGTTTAATTAAATATCCGTTTTAGTTTATTAAAATTGAGATTCGATAAATTAGATCCTAATTGGGGGTTGATCAAGTTAATTAAATTATGAGGATCGAGGATCGTGATTATTGTGAATTAAATTTATTTATGGGGTGTCCTATTTAAATATGTAATTTAATTGACTTTAAACTTGGAGTCTGATCAGAAATTGAAGGCCTAAATGATTTAAGAAACCAAAATTGAGGTTGGAAATAAGTTCGATTTATTATTTGGAGCATTTTGGGAGTCTGATTAAAAATCTGATTCGGATTAATAAAATTTAAATATAATTAATTAGGCTCTAATGGGAATCGATTAGACTAATTAAATTATGAGAGATCTATGATTTGTTATAATTAATCTACTGATGTGCTAATTGAAATTTATTAAGACTAGGTGTTATTTAATTAAATTAATCATAACCACAGATTAAATTGTATAATGATTTAGAGTTGGGAATATATGTGGGGGTGTGTGCAGAGAAAGTCTGGTGGGTGTACTGAGAAACCAGATTTGTGTGTGTATGGGATGTGTTGGATGCCTAAGAGGAGTGCACGTGTGCCATGTGAGGCCAAGAAGTGAAGTATGTGTGTGTGTGAGTTAAGGTATTATCTGAGGCTCAACATTTAGAAAAGAGAAAGAGAGAGAGAACTTCATTGTTGTTGCATGCAAAGCCCAGAGAGAGAAAAGGAAAATGGGTTGAAGTCATGGTTTGCTGGAGAAGCTTTGGAGATGTGAATTCAAGACAACAAAGTGAAGAAAAGTGAGGAAGCTCATAAAGATTGGAGAAATTCATCAAATTGAAAGTTTTGGGTAAGAAATTAAAGCTTAATCTTGTTAATAAATTACTTACATGCTGAAATTAAGAGGTAAATGGGTTCAATTTCATATAATTAAAAGGAAATTAGCAAAAAGATGATGAAATTAAATTAGATTCATGATCATGGAAATTAATTTGGAAAGTAATTATATTGGGATTGATTTTTATAATCTTGCATGTTAAATCAAGTTGGGTTGAAAAACATGAGTTATGATCCTTTTAATTTGTTAAATTTGAGTTCAATTTTATATAATTGGGATGAAATTAGAAAATAAAGATTATTATGGAATCTAATTTGGATTTGGGGTTCTAAACATGAAATGGGTTGCATGCATGTGGATGATTTTGGAATAAATTTAAGAACTTATTTTCTATGGATTTGATGTGGTGATTTTTCATGAAAATGTTACATGCATGAGCAAATTAATGCTCTAATTACAATATATTTCATGAAATATGAAAAATCTAAATTTATTCAAGCTCATATTTGAGGAGAAAAAGGAAATGTTTGATAAGGATCAAGTTTATGAAAATTTAGAATGATAGATAAAGTTTTGGGTTCATAATTAGATTTTTAACCCATGCATGTAAAGTAAGTTAAGAAATTAATCCATAATTTAAAGAATATAAGTTTGTGGTTTGAGTTTTGGTGTAAATTAAGAGTTTAATTATGGTTGGAGCTTAATAAGGTAGAATTTGTGGGGTTTTTGATAAATGTTTTGTACATGCAAATATTCCTTTAAAGGAGTTTGTAATTTTAATCTCATGATTTAAGAGGAATTAGTAAAATAATGAAGAATTGGAGCTAAGATCAAGTTATGAAGGTTAATTAGAAATTAATTATTTTGGATTTGGTTTTCGGTTATAATTAAATCAAGCTCCATAAATTATATGTAATTTTATTGTGCATTTGATTTTGGAAAAAGGATTTTAAAATCATGAGTTCATGAGTTTTGATTTTATTATGAAAACTAGGAATTTGTTTAATCCATGCATGAGATTTAATTTAAAAGGTTTGTTCAATTTAAACACATTTTAGAACATCTATGATTATAAATTAAATATTTGGTTAAAAATTGAGTTAAGTTGAATTTCTAAGAAATTGATTTGTGTAATTCATAATTAAGTTGATTTTGTTATTAATATAAAATTGGACCTATTTGTATTGCATACATCATGGATTTTGAAGGATTTGGATTAATTCAATCTCATATTTTGAAGAGAAAAATGAAATGTTTTATGAACATCAAGTTTATGAAAAATTAGAATTAATCCTAATGTTAGATAAAGTGTTGATTTTATAATTAGATTTTAATCCATACTTGTAGTTTGAGATTAAACATATTTTGGGACATTTATGGCTAAGAATCAAATTGAGGTTATGAATTAAGTTAAGATTAAGATTATGGAAAATAGTTGGAAAAGAAAGACTTAGTAATGAAGGAATATGTTAAATAAGAACCCGGTTTATTTAAATGAGAAAGAATAAGCGTAGTAGAACTTCAGACTACAAAGACTAGAGACTTGAAAGGACAAGTTTAAGCAAGGGAGTAATATTGTATTTCAATGTGTATATGTTATATGTTTGTGTAGGTCACGCTACCATTGTTCCGCCTGATGATCCGATATATCCAAATCGTTCGACGGTTTCTACCCTCTGTGAGTAATAACTTTGTAAAGTTATGTTCAATGTTATGTATTTTCAGTATACTATGATACGAAATGATTGATTCTTGAAAAGATATGATATGTTGGAAATGAATGAATGAATGTCCAGTTTTCTGAAAAGTAATTGTGGCACCCTTAGTATCTGGCCCTTACCCGGGGGATATAATACCGTGGATCTGGACCTTACCCGGGGGATATAATACCGTGGATCTGGCCCTTACCCGGGGGATATAATATCGTGGATCTGGCCCTTGCCTGGGGGAAATAATACCATGGCTACTTGCGCGCAAGATATGGACCCTCCTGGTCATTGGTACCAACTCTGTTTGTGGTCTCTAGACCAATCTGATCTGTTAGCTAATGGGTGTACCACATATGATCTTATGCAAAATCTGTATATGAGTATGAGTATGAATATGAAAACGAGTATGTATCTGAATCTGTTTCTGATTTGAAATATGAAATTGCATAAGACTCTATTTCTGATAAGATTGTGTTTATGAAATAAACTCTGATTTCTAACTCTGTGATGGACATCATTCATTAAACCCTTTACTCTGTTATTATTCACTGGGCTTTAGCTTACTGTATTATTTATGTATGTAGGTGATCAGGCGCGTGGCTAGGCTAGAGGCTTCTGTCTAGTATTTGTTTTGTCAGCCAACCTATGTGCCTCTCGTGGAGGTTCCGGATATGCTAAGTGTTGTCGTTATGTGATGTAAAGTTTAAGTTCAGTTATGTTTTCTTGCTTGGTTCTTCAAGTCATGTGTATATATATGTAAATAAAAAGCTTAAAATTTTTTCTGTCTCATATAAGTCTACACAGCTCAATGGACGTTGTATATTATTTTTTGCTTTCGCTAGCCCCTAATATTCTGTTAATCTGTTCAGAGGCCGTAGGTAATCCTCGGATTACTGGCCGGTTACGGTGCCAAACCTATAGGGGCGGGATTGGCACGTATAACAATTAGCATTAAATTAATTAAGAGGATTTGAAATTTAATTGCTGAGTATTATAATTTATTTGGGATTTATGAGAATTGTGGAATCTGACTCATATATGATTTTATTGAAGGTTTATTTCGGAATTAAAAATTAAGGGTCCAAATGGCTTAAGTAAGTGAAATTAAGAAGTCGAATTAATTTAATATTAATCATGGACCCATTTGGGAGTTTAATTAAATATCCGTTTTAGTTTATTAAAATTGAGATTCGATAAATTAGATCCTAATTGGGGGTTGATCAAGTTAATTAAATTATGAGGATCGAGGATCGTGATTATTGTGAATTAAATTTATTTATGGGGTTTCCTATTTAAATATGTAATTTAATTGACTAAACTTGAGTCTCGATAAATTGAAGGCCTAAATGATTTAAGAAACCAAAATTGAGGTTGGAAATAAGTTCGATTTATTATTTGGAGCATTTTGGGGAGTCCGATTAAAATCGATTCGGATTAATAAAATTTAAATATAATTAATTAGGCTCTAATGGGAATCGATTAGACTAATTAAATTATGAGAGATCTATGATTTGTTATAATTAATCTACTGATGTGCTAATTGAAATTTATTAAGACTAGGTGTTATTTAATTAAATTAATCCTAACCATAGATTAAATTGTATAATGATTTAGAGTTGGGAATATATGTGGGGGTGTGTGTAGAGAAAGTCTGGTGGGTGTACTGAGAAACCAGATTTGTGTGTGTATGGGATGTGTTGGATGCCTAAGAGGAGTGCACGTGTGCCATGTGAGGCCAAGAAGTGAAGTATGTGTGTGTGTGAGTTAAGGTATTATCTGAGGCTCAACATTTAGAAAAGAGAAAGAGAGAGAGAACTTCATTGTTGTTGCATGCAAAACCCAGAAAGAGAAAAGGAAAATGGGTTGAAGTCATGGTTTGCTGGAGAAGCTTTGGAGATGTGAATTCAAGACAACAAAGTGAAGAAAAGTGAGGAAGCTCATAAAAATTAGAGAAATTCATCAAATTGAAAGTTTTGGTAAGAAATTAAAGCTTAATCTTGTTAATAAATTACTTACATGCTGAAATTAAGAGGTAAATGGGTTCAATTTCATGTAATTAAAAGGAAATTAGCAAAAAGATGATGAAATTAAATTAGATTCATGATCATGGAAATTAATTTGGAAAGTAATTATATTGGGATTGATTTTTATAATCTTGCATGTTAAATCAAGTTGGGTTGAAAAACATGAGTTATGATCCTTTTAATTTGTTAAATTTGAGTTCAATTTTATATAATTGGGATGAAATTAGAAAATAAAGATTATTATGGAATCTAATTTGGATTTGGGGTTCTAAACATGAAATGGGTTGCATGCATGTGGATGATTTTGGAATAAATTTAGGAACTTATTTTCTATGGATTTGATGTGGTGATTTTTCATGAAAATGTTACATGCATGAGCAAATTAATGCTCTAATTACAATATATTTCATGAAATATGACAAATCTAAATTTATTCAAGCTCATATTTGAGGAGAAAAAGGAAATGTTTGATAAGGATCAAGTTTATGAAAATTTAGAATGATAGATAAGGTTTTGGGTTCATAATTAGATTTTTAACCCATGCATGTAAAGTAAGTTAAGAAATTAATCCATAATTTAAAGAATATAAGTTTGTGATTTGAGTTTTGGTGTAAATTAAGAGTTTAATTATGGTTGGAGCTTAATAAGGTAGAATTTGTGGGGTTTTTGATAAATGTTTTGTACATGTAAATATTCCTTTAAAGGAGTTTGTAATTTTAATCTCATGATTTAAGAGGAATTAGTAAAATAATGAAGAATTGGAGCTAAGATCAAGTTATGAAGGTTAATTAGAAATTAATTATTTTGGATTTGGTTTTCGAAGTTATAATTAAATCAAGCTCCATAAATTATATGTAATTTTATTGTGCATTTGATTTTGGAAAAAGGATTTTAAAATCATGAGTTCATGAGTTTTGATTTTATTATGAAAACTAGGAATTTGTTTAATCCATGCATGAGATTTAATTTAAAAGGTTTGTTCAATTTAAACACATTTTAGAACATCTATGATTATAAATTAAATATTTGGTTAAAAATTGAGTTAAGTTGAATTTCTAAGAAATTGATTTGTGTAATTCATAATTAAGTTGATTTTGTTATTAATATAAAATTGGACCTATTTGTATTGCATACATCATGGATTTTGAAGGATTTGGATTAATTCAATCTCATATTTTGAAGAGAAAAATGAAATGTTTTATAAACATCAAGTTTATGAAAAATTAGAATTAATCCTAATATTAGATAAAGTGTTGATTTTATAATTAGATTTTAATCCATACTTGTAATTTGAGATTAAATATATTTTGAGGCATCTATGGTTATGAATTAAACTGAGGTTATAAATTAAGCTAAGTCCAAGGTTATGGAAACTTGTTGAAAAATTTATAAGAATATAAAACTAGTAATTTTGATGTCAATTTCATGCATGTGAATAATGTTCTAAGGAATTTATGAAAGAATAATAAGCTACTAATCAACATAGATTAGTTAGTTAAAGAATGAATCCTTGATCTAGTGGTAATTGTTTAATAAGCCAAGTAAAGGATCAATCTATTTGGAAAAGAAGGACTTAGTAATGAAAGAATATATGAAATAAGAACCCGGTTTATTTAAATGAGAAAGAATAAACGTGGTAGAACTTCGGACTATAAAGACTAAAGGCTAGAAATGACAAGTTTAATCAAAGGAGTAATATTGTGTTTCAATGTGTATATGTTATGTGATTGTGTAGGTCACGCGCCATTGTCTGCCCGATTTATCTGATATATCCAGTCTGTCTGATTTGCCTCTGCAGCCCTCTGTGAGTAATAACTTTGTAAAGTTATGTTTAGCTTTAAGTATTTTCTGACTGATATGATATGAATTGTTTTTCTGAAATGCTACTTTATGAGTTATGAATGAATGTCCAATTTTCTGAAATGTATTGTGGCACCCTTAGTTCATAAGGGCCTCGCCCGGGGGATATAATACCGTGGCATAAGGCCCTCGCCCGGGGGATACAATACCGTGGCATAAGGCCCTCGCCCGGGGGATACAATACCGTGGCAAAAGGCCCTCGCCCGGGGGATATAATACCGTGGCTACTTGCGCGCAAGATATGGACCTTTGTGGTTGTTGGTACCAACTCTGTCTGTGGTCTTTGGACCTATCTGATCTGTTAGCTAATGGGTGTACCACATATGATCTTATGCAAAATCTGAATATGGAAATGATTATGAAAATGATTACGAAAATGATTTGGAATCTGAAAATGCATAAGACTTTATGTTCGATATGTTTATGTTATCGTTATGTAATGTAAAGTGTTTTATGTTTTGGTTTCAAGTCATGTGTATATATGTAATAAAAAATTTAAATTTTTTTTATAAGTTTATGTTTCAAGATGTAATATTAGTTTTGCTTCCGCTAGCCTCTAATATTTTGTTAACTGCTTGGAGGCCGAGGTAATTCCTGACATCGTCAAACCCACCCCTATAGGTGGTGGCACAGAATCGCCAAGAATCCGAGGATTACCTACGGCCTCAACAGTATTAACAAAATATTAGGGCTAGCGAAGCAAATAATAATATACAACGTCCATTGAGTCATAGACTTATATGAGACAAAAAAATTTTAAACTTTTTATTTACATATATATACACATGACTTGAAGAACCAAGCAAGAAAACATAATCAACTTAAACTTACATCACATAACGACAACACTTAGCATATCCTAACTCTCCAATGAGGCACATAGGTTGGCCGACAAAACAAATACTAGACAGAAGTTCTAGCCCGCCACGCTACCGATCACCTACATACATAAATAATACAAGAAGCTAAAGCCCAAAGGAATAATAACAGAGTAAAGGGTTTAATGAATGATGTCCATCACAGAGTTAGAAATCGAGTTTATTTCATAAACACAATCTTATCGTAAATAGAGTCTTATGCAATTTCATATTTCAAATCGTAAATGATTCAGATACATACTCGTTTTCATATTCATACTCATATTTATATACAAATTTTGCATAAGATCATATGTGGTACACCCATTAGCTAACAGATCAAATTGGTCTAGAGACCACGGACAGAGTTGGTACCAACGACCAGGAGGGTCCATATCTTGCGCGCAAGTAGCCACTAGATATTTCCCGTGCAAGGGCCGATCCACAGATATATCCCCGTAAGGGCCGATACTAAGGGTGCCACAATTACTTTTCAGAAAACTGGACATTCGTTCATTCATTTCCAACATATCATAGCTTTTCAAGAATCAATCATTTTGTATCATAGTATACTGAAAATACATAACATTGAACATAACTTTACAAAGTTATTACTCACAGAGGGCTGTAAAGGCAAATCAGACAGACTGGATATATTAGATAAATCGGGCAGACAATGGCGCGTGACCTACACAAACATATAACATATACACATTGAAATACAATATTACTCCCTTGCTTAAACTTGTACTTTCAAGTCTCTAGTCTTTGTAGTTTGAAGTTCTACTACGCTTATTCTTTCTCATTTAAATAAACCGGGTTCTTATTTCACATATTCCTTCATTACTAAGTCCTTCTTTTCCAACTATTTTCCATAATCTTAATCTTAACTTAATTCATAACCTCAATTTGATTCTTAACCATAGATGTCCTAAAATAAGTTTAATCTCAAATTACATGTATGGATTAAAATCTAATTATAAAATCAACACTTTATCTAACATTAGGATTAATTCTAATTTTCCATAAATTTGATGTTCATAAAACATTTCATTTTTCTCTTCAAAATATGAGATTGAATTAATCCAAATCCTTCAAAATCCATGATGTATGCAATACAAATAGGTCCAATTTTATATTAATAACAAAATCAACTTAATTATGAATTACACAAATCAATTTCTTAGAAATTCAACTTAACTCAATTTTTAACCAAATATTTAATTTATAATCATAGATGTTCTAAAATGTGTTTAAATTGAACAAACCTTTTAAATTAAATCTCATGCATGGATTAAACAAATTCCTAGTTTTCATAATAATATCAAAACTCATGAACTCATGATTTTAAAATCCTTTTTCCAAAATCAAATGCACAATAAAATTACATATAATTTATGGAGCTTGATTTAATTATAACTTCGAAAACCAAATCCAAAATAATTAATTTCTAATTAACCTTCATAACTTGATCTTAGCTCCAATTCTTCATTATTTTACTAATTCCTCTTAAATCATGAGATTAAAATTACAAACTCCTTTAAAGGAATATTTGCATGTACAAAACATTTATCAAAAACCCCACAAATTCTACCTTATTAAGCTCCAACCATAATTAAACTCTTAATTTACACCAAAACTCAAATCACAAACTTATATTCTTTAAATTATGGATTAATTTCTTAACTTACTTTACATGCATGGGTTAAAAATCTAATTATGAACCCAAAACTTTATCTATCATTCTAAATTTTCATAAACTTGATCCTTATCAAACATTTCCTTTTTCTCCTCAAATATGAGCTTGAATAAATTTAGATTTTTCATATTTCATGAAATATATTGTAATTAGAGCATTAATTTGCTCATGCATGTAACATTTTCATGAAAAATCACCACATCAAATCCATAGAAAATAAGTTCCTAAATTTATTCCAAAATCATCCACATGCATGCAACCCATTTCATGTTTAGAACCCCAAATCCAAATTAGATTCCATAATAATATTTATTTTCTAATTTCATCCCAATTATATAAAATTGAACTCAAATTTAACAAATTAAAAGGATCATAACTCATATTTTTCAACCCAACTTGATTTAACATGCAAGATTATAAAAATCAATCCCAATATAATTACTTTCCAAATTAATTTCCATGATCATGAATCTAATTTAATTTCATTATCTTTTTGCTAATTTCCTTTTAATTACATGAAATTGAACCCATTTACCTCTTAATTTCAGCATGTAAGTAATTTATTAACAAGATTAAACTTTAATTTCTTACCCAAAACTTTCAATTTGATGAATTTCTCCAATCTTTATGAGCTTCCTCACTTTTCTTCACTTTGTTGTCTTGAATTCACATCTCCAAAGCTTCTCCAGCAAACCATGACTTCAACCCATTTTCCTTTTCTCTTTCTGGGTTTTGCATGCAACAACAATGAAGTTCTCTCTCTCTTTCTCTTTTCTAAATGTTGAGCCTCAGATAATACCTTAACTCACACACACACATACTTCACTTCTTGGCCTCACATGGCACACGTGCACTCCTCTTAGGCATCCAACACATCCCATACACACACAAATCTGGTTTCTCAGTACACCCACCAGACTTTCTCTCCACACACCCCCACATATATTCCCAACTCTAAATCATTATACAATTTAATCTATGGTTAGGATTAATTTAATTAAATAACACCTAGTCTTAATAAATTTCAATTAGCACATCAGTAGATTAATTATAACAAATCATAGATCTCTCATAATTTAATTAGTCTAATCGATTCCCATTAGAGCCTAATTAATTATATTTAAATTTTATTAATCCGAATCAGATTTTTAATCAGACTCCCAAAATGCTCCAAATAATAAATCGAACTTATTTCCAACCTCAATTTTGGTTTCTTAAATCATTTAGGCCTTCAATTTCTGATCAGACTCCAAGTTTCCGTCAATTAAATTACATATTTAAATAGGACACCCCATAAATAAATTTAATTCACAATAATCACGATCCTCGATCCTCATAATTTAATTAACTTGATCAACCCCCAATTAGGATCTAATTTATCGAATCTCAATTTTAATAAACTAAAATGGATATTTAATTAAACTCCCAAATGGGTCCATGATTAATATTAAATTAATTCGACTTCTTAACTTCACTTACTTAAGCCATTTGGACCGTAACCGGCCAGTAATCCGAGGATTACCTACGGCCTCTGAACAGATTAACAAAATATTAGGGGCTAGCGGAAGCAAATAATAATATACAACGTCTATTGAGCTGTGCAGACTTATATGAGACAGAAAAATTTTAAACTTTTTATTTACATATATATATACCTGACTTGAAGAACCAAACAAGAAAACATAACTTAAACTTTACATTACATAACGATAACACTTAACATATCCGGAACTTCCACAGGAGGCACATAGGTTGGCTGACAAAACAGATTCTAGACAGGAGCCTCTATCCTGGTCACGCGCCTGATCACCTACATACATAAATAATACAGTAAGCTAAAGCCCAGTGAATAATAACAGAGTAAAGGGTTTAATGAATGATGTCCATTACAGAGTTAGAAATAAGAGTTTATTTCAGAAACATAATCTTATCAGAAACAGAGTCTTATGCATTTTCAGATTCCAAATCATTTTCGTAATCATTTTCATAATCATTTCCATATTCAGATTTTGCATAAGATCATATGTGGTACATCCATTAGCTAATAGATCAGATAGGTCCAAAGACCACAGACAGAGTTGGTACCAACAACCACAAAGGTCCATATCTTGCGCGCAAGTAGCCACGATATTATATCCCCTGGGCGAGGGCCTTATGCCACGGTATTGTATCCCCCGGGCGAGGGCCTTATGCCACGGTATTATATCCCCCGGGCGAGGGCCTTATGCCACGGTATTATATCCCCCGGGCGAGGGCCTTATGAACTAAGGGTGCCACAATACATTTCAGAAAATTGGACATTCATTCATAACTCATAAAGTAGCATTTCAGAAAAACAGTTCATATCATATCAGTCAGAAAATACTTAAAGCTGAACATAACTTTACAAAGTTATTACTCACAGAGGGCTGCAGAGGCAAATCAGACAGACTGGATATATCAGATAAATTGGGCAGACAATGGCGCGTGACCTACACAATCACATAACATATACACATTGAAACACAATATGACTCCTTTGATTAAACTTGTCCTTTCTAGCCTTTAGTCTTTATAGTCCGAAGTTCTACTACGTTTATTCTTTCTCATTTAAATAAACCGGGTTCTTATTTCATATATTCTTTCATTACTAAGTCCTTCTTTTCCAAATAGATTGATCCTTTACTTGGCTTATTAAACAATTACCACTAGATCAAGGATTCATTCTTTAACTGACTAATCTATGTTGATTGGTAGCTTATTATTCTTTATTAAGTCATAATTCCTTAGAACATTATTCACATGCATGAAATTGACATCAAAATTACTAGTTTTATATTCTTATAAATTTTTCAACTAGTTTCCATAACCTTGGACTTAGCTTAATTTATAACCTCAATTTAATTCATAACCATAGATGCCCCAAAATATGTTTAATCTCAAATTACAAGTATGGAGTAAAATCTAATTATAAAATTAACACTTTATCTAATATTAGGATTAATTCTAATTTTTCATAAACTTGATGTTTATAAAACATTTCATTTTTCTATTCAAAATATGAGATTGAATTAATCAAAATCTTTCAAAATCCATGATGTATACAATACAAATAGGTCCAATTTTATTAGTAATAACAAAATCAACTTAACTCAATTTCTAACCAAATATATAATTCATAATCATGGGTGTTCTAAAATGTATTTAAATTGAATAAAACTGTCAAATTACATCACATGCATGGATTTAAATTAATTTCTATCTTTCATAATAAAATCAAAACTCATGCACTCATGATTTTAAAATCCTTTTTCCAAAATCAAATGCACAATAAAATTACATATAATTTATGGAGCTTGATTTAATTATAACTTCGAAAACCCAATCCAAAATAATTAATTTCTAATTAACCTTCATAACTTGATCTTAGCTCCAATTCTTCATTATTTTACTAATTCCTCTGAAATCATGAAATTACAATTACAAACTCTTTTAAAGAAATATTTGCATGTGTGAAAACATAATCAAAATCAAACCATCTACATCATAATCCCTTTCATTCAAAATTAAGCTCAAATGTTCATGAATTAATTCTTTAATTTTTCTAAAATTACATGCATGTAGTCATAAGATTCAAATTCATATAAAAATAATTGATTTTATCCAAAACATTTTCTAAGACAGTTTTACACCCCCATTCCATCCTAGGCATTCCTAGGCCATGCTTAAGATTCCTTAATAAGGATAAGAGGTTAGATACATACTTAGAATCATGGATGTGAGTTTTGTACAATTGAAGTGCATGTTTCAAAGTGTGTACCCGTAATGTGTTATGTAGGTCCCGTGCCGCAATCTGTTGACCCTTTGACTTCGTCTACTTGTATCAACGCCCACTGTGAGTAATAACTTTGTAAAGTTATGTTCAATGTTATGTATTTTCAGTATACTATGATACGAAATGATTGATTCTTGAAAAGCTATGATATGTTGGAAATGAATGAATGAATGTCCAGTTTTCTGAAAAGTAATTGTGGCACCCTTAGTATCTGGCCCTTACCCGGGGGATATAATACCGTGGATCTGACCCTTACCCGGGGGATATAATATCGTGGATTTGGCCCTTGCCTGGAGGAAATAATACCATGGCTACTTGCGCGAAAGATATGGACCCTCCTGGTCGTTGGTACCAACTCTGTATGTGGTCTCTAGACCAATCTGATCTGTTAGCTAATGGGTGTACCACATATGATCTTATGCAAAATCTGAGTATGAATATAAAAAACAAGTATGTATCTGTATCTGTTTCTGATTTGAAATCTGAAAATGCATAAGACTCTATTTCTGATATGATTGTGTTTCTTATATGAACTTTGGTTTCTAACTCTGTGATGGACATCATTCATTAAAATCTTTACTCTGTTATTATTCACTGGGCTTTCGCTCACAGTTTATTATATATATGTAGGTGAGTCGGCACAAGACCCTGGCCAGAGTTGATGGCCCTTTGTTTCGTTTTGTTTTGGTCAAGTCACCAGTTGCGCCTCCCGAGGAGGTTCCGCTTGAAGCCTGATGTTTGGGCAGTTTTGCACTTCATGCTAGTTGATGGTTGTGTTTTTGTAATGTCGGATCTTGGGAGTACTTGATGTAAATATTTTGTACATATGGGTGTATCTGACTAGCATGGTTATGTATATAAATAAGTTTTGAATTTCCTATCCCATGTATGTCATCACAGCTCATTGGACCTTGTATATTTTACATTATTGCTTCCGCAGCCCCCTCAATATTTGTTAATGTCTTCTGAGGCCGTAGGTAATCCACGGATTCTTGGCGATTCTGTGCCAAACCTATAAGGCGAGGTTTGGGTCGTGACAGAGTGGTATCAGAGCACGAGTTGTACCACACACATAAGTCCCTATGAGCTTAGGATGTCCTAGTAAGAATTAGGGGCATTCCATTTGCATGTGTGAGTGTGTGGTAATGCAACTGAATATTGAAACTGAATGTACATTTGAATATATAAAGTCTTGTTTATCTATAGCCATGGACAATGCAAGGAATGATGATCTGCGAGGTCTTCGATGCGAATGGATAGAATGGAACAAATGTTGGCAACCTTGGTGAAGTGGTAATGCAAGAACAGAGACAACAACCCTTACCCTCCACCTCCAAGATGGTGAAGCCGATAATGATGAAATCATTAATCTGACACATAAATTCCTGAAAATGAAACCGCCAATGTTCTACGGTGGGATTGAGCCCCTGAAAGCTGAAACATGGTTGCTTGAGATGGAGAAGTTGTATGAGGTGTTCCCTTGCTCTGAAACTCAGAAAGTTTTGTTGGCTACCTACACACTGAAAGATGAAGCTCGCAGGTGGTGGTTACTGATTCGAAATGGTCACGAAAATATGACATGGACCTAGTTCAACGCAATCTTTTATGATAAGTATTTTCCCCAGTGCTTTCGAAACTGGAAAGTCTCAGAATTTCAGGAACTTAAACAGGGCAAGATGTGCAGAGCCCAAGATAAGGCCAAGTTCATCGAGCTAGCTGGTTTGCTCCCATATGGTGGACACAGAAGACAAAAAGGCCCGCAAGTTTGAGGATGGATTGGATCTGGACATACTGGATAGGGTGGGAGTTCTGAATCTACCCACATATGTGAGTGTTTTGGACAGGGCATTAATGGCAGTATCCATTCTAGCAGCAAAGAAACACACTTCCGCTCCAATTTGAGTGGACAGGAAAAGATCAAGAATAATTTTAAAAAGGGCCGTTCATTTTCTGGGAATAAGAAGCATAACACAGGGTCTTACAGTAACTCAAGCCAAGGTAATGACTCTACGCCAAATTGTCCAAATTGTGGGAATAAGCACGGAGGTACTTGTTACCGAACATCGAGCATGTTTCCATTGCGCCGAAAGGCCATATGGTGAAATTGTCCGCTTAGAGTGAGACTACCAACAGACTGCGGCAAGTTCGTGAGGTCCGCTTTGGCCAAAACCAACGCCAAAGCCAATGCAGAAAAGGCAGATTAAGACAAGGCCGAGTGTTTGCTTTAGTGCCTAGTGACGTACCGAACACCTATACCGTGGTGTCAGGTGCACTTTCTGTATGTTCTCAATATGCATATGTGTTGATAGATTCTGGTTCTACGCATTCCTTTGTGTCGCATGCCTTTTCTCAAAAATTGACTAGGCCACTAGAACATATGACATGTGTATTATCTGTATCTACACCTTCTGGGGATTCTATGATGTGTACTCATGTTTATCCAGCATGTGATGTTGTGGTGGATGATATGACGTTGTATGTGAATTTATTGCCGTTGGACATTCATCATTTTGATTGCATTTTGGGGATGGATTGGTTGACTAAGTACTGTGCTACTATTGATTGTGCAAACAAAACTATGGTGTTTAGACCGCCGGGTATGCCTGAATTTACCTTTAGAGGAAATGGGGTAGTCCCTCTCCCATACTTAATTTCGGCTATGAAAGCTGTAAAACTACTTAGGAAGGGTTGTAGGGGTTATCTGTGTTGCATATTGACTACATCATTTGACAGTCCTACTGTAGAAACAATCCCTATTGTTTGTGACTTCCCTGATGTATTTCCAACTGATTTACCGGGGGACTTGGTGGATAGAGAGATTGAGTTTACTGTTGAGGTGTTGCCGGGGACACAACCTATTTCCAAAACTCCCTATAGAATGTCTATTTCTGAATTGAGAGAATTGAAAACCCAACTTCAGGAACTGTTAGACAAGAACTTTATCCGTCCGAGTACTTCACCTTGGGGTGCTCCAGTGTTATTTGTTAAAAAGAAGGATGGGTCTTTGAGATTGTGTATAGACTATCGGGAATTGAACAAAGTGACTATCAAAAACAAATATCCTTTACCCCGAATAGATGACTTATTTGACCAACTTCAGGGTGCCCAAGTGTTTTCTAAAATTGACCTCAGGTCTGGGTATCATCAGTTAAAGGTTAGGGCCGAAGACATTGAGAAAACTGCATTCCGAACTAGATATGGACATTATGAATTCTTGGTAATGCCGTTTGGGATGACAAATGCACCTGCTGCTTTCATAGATCTTATGAATAGAGTGTTTAAATCGTATCTGGATGACTTTACTGTTGTATTTATTGATGATATTCTGATATATTCTAAAGACAGGGAAGAACATGAAAAGCATTTGAGAACCGCCTTGCAGATATTGAGAGAAAAGAAGTTGTATGCTAAATTGTCTAAGTGTGAATTCTGGCTGGACAGTGTAGCATTTCTGGGCCATGTGATTGACAAAAATGGTGTTTCTGTAGACCCTCAGAAAATTGAAGCTGTTGTGGATTGGCCGAGGCCTACAAATGTAATGAAGTATGAAGTTTTCGGGACTTGCAGCTACTACAGAGATTTGTGAAAGACTTCTCAAAGCTCGCCTTGCCATTGACTCGATTAACTTTCAAAAACAGGCCATTTGATTTGGAATGATCAAAGAGATGACTTTCCAAGAGTTGAAAACCAAGTTAGTGACTGCACCAATCTTAACTTTGCCAAAAGGTACTGATGGGTTTCAAGTGTACAGTGATGCTTCATATAAAGGCTTAGGGTGTGTACTAATGCAAAATGGGAAGGTGATTGCTTATGCTTCTAGACAACTCCGACCTCATGAAAAGAATTACCTAACACATGATCTTGAATTGGCAGCCGTAGTGTTTGCTTTGAAAATATGGCGTCATTACTTGTATGGGGTAACTTGCGAAGTGTACACCGACCATAAAAGCTTGAAATATTTCTTTACCCAAAAGGAGTTGAATATGAGACAAAGACGTTGGATGGAACTAATCAAGGACTATGACTTGCAAATCTTATACCATCCGGGAAAGGCTAATACTGTGGCAGATGCTTTGAGCCGAAAATCTGGTGCAACTGTGTCGTGTTTGTTATCTAGCCAAAAAGACTTGTCAACTGACTATGAACAAGATGGATTGATGTCTGCTATCTCTGCTCGACCTGCTATTCTTGATGAGATTAAACAGAAACAATGTGAAGATGAACATTTGAAAAAGATCATAGAGGAGTTTGATTCGAAACTGAGGCCCGAATTTGTGTTTGAAAATGGTGTGCTGAAATTTCAGAACCGTCTTTGTGTGCCTGATTGCTATGATTTGAGAAAACGTGTTATGACCGAAGCTCACAGTAGTAAATTTGCTATGCATCTGGGGAACACGAAGATGTACCACAATTTGAAACAGAATTTTTGGTGGCCTGGAATGAAGAGGAGTATTGCAGACTTTGTGGCTAGATGTCTACATTGCCAACAAAGTTAAAATCGAACATCAACGACTGCCGATGCAGTACAACCACTCCGATACCGTAATGGAAATGGGAGCACATCACCATGGACTTCATTGTGGGATTGCCTCGTTCTTCCCGAGGTATGGACTCTATTTGGGTTATAGTTGACCGTTTGACTAAGTCTGCACATTTTACTTTGTTAAAACTATTTATAACGTTGATAGGTGGCTAACATCTATATGGTCGAAATTGTGAGGCGCATGGAGTGCAGTGTCTATTGTATCTGACGAGGACTCGAAGTTTGTGTCAAGATTTTGGCGAGTTTGCACGAGCATTGGGGAATGAAATTGAGATTGAGCGGTGCTTACCACCCTGGTGATGATGGCCAAATGAATGAACTAACCAAACTCGGAGGATATGCTCGAGAATGTGTGTGTTAGATTTCAGAAATTGGGAAACCTACTTGCCATTAGGAGTTTGTGTACAACAACATTATCACTCAAGTATTGGGATGGCTCCTTCTGAAGCTTTGTATGGAAGAAAGTGTCGATCTCCAATATGTTGGTGAAGTCGGTGTGAGACCTTTGTTGGGACCGAACTTGTGCAAGAAACAAGCGAGAAAGTGAAACTGGCGTTGAAAATCGTTTGCAGTAGGCAAAAGAGAGTTATGCCGATGTTCGAAGAAGAGAAAGGGAATATGAAGTGGGGGACCATGTGTTCATCAAAGTGACCCCGATGAAGGGTCAAACCCGATTTGGTGTTAAAGGGAAATTGGCTCCGAGGTATATTGGACCCTATGAAGTTCTCGAAAAGATCAATCCGGTGTCCTACCGAATAGCTTTACCTCCGGTGATGGAACATATGCACAATGTCTTTCATGTATCGATGCTTCGGGAATATTTGAGAGATCCACTCCACGTTATCGAACCGACACATGTACTTTTGAAAGATGACTACACCTATGAAGAGAGGCCTATTCAGATTGTGAATCGAAGAATTAAAAGGCTGAGAAACAAAGAAATACCGTTGGTGAAGGTTGATTGGTAGAACCACGGGGGAACCTATGCAACTTGGGAAACCAAGGAAGACATGAAGAAGAGATATCCAGATTTGTTTCCTCTAGACCCGACATTGGCTTCGAATGAAGGTAACTTGAGTTTGGGGACCAAACTCTTTTAAGAGGGGAAGACTGTAATAACCCCAACCCTGATTAACACTAATTGGAACTTAATTAAGCCTAATAATAATTAAGAGGAAATCTGGAATTAACTTGCATGTACATTGCATGAATTATGTGTTTCTATCTGTTCGGTGTCAAAACATCTGTTTGTGTTTGAAACTTTAAATTGTAAATTGAAAGCCTTATCGGCACCCGATTCCGAAATTGACTAATGTTTTGGACTAGTTAGATTTTATGTGATTTTATGGTAGGTTCAATTAAATTTCGATTTGGAATGTTTAACTCTGATTAAATAACATTTTAATAATGAATCTAGTGTAATTACCATTATGCCATTGTTAGAGGGTCTTGTAGGCAACTTGTATTGAGTTTATTACACTTAAACAAAAACTTTCTCCTCAGCCATTCTTGACTCCAAAACCGACTAGAGGGAGAGGGAGAGTAGGAAATTTGAGTTCAACAAGTTCTAGCTTGGAATTGGAGGAGATTGTAGGCAACTTGAAAGAATTAAGCTTCTAAGCTTGATATTGAAGAGTTAAGGTAGGAATTCATCCTTTCATTCATGCAATTGAACAAGTATTTGCATATTTCTTGACCCATTGTAGATTAGAGGCTAGATTTAGCTTGAAATTGTGGAATTGGGTAGTATACTAGGCATGCATGTTTATACTCTTGCCATTTGAGCTTGTTTTCATCACAACTTGACATGCATGCCCATATTTTTGTTAGAGTCCATGTATTCATCATGTTTTTCCACCAAATTGACCATTTGATCATTTTTTGGAGCTTTGGAATGAAATTAAACTCATGCATGTGTGTTTAAACTTGGTTCTTGGAAATTTATGGAAATGGTGCTCAAATGGACTCACTTTTGGGCAATGATTTTATAAATTGGCTTTTAAAACTTGTTGTACTATGAGTTTGAAATGTTTTCCCAGAATTTGGGCCCAAGAGGTTGAGTTTTTGGTTGAAGAATGCTTGGTTCGAACTTGGAAGACAAATCTGGAAATTTCAGATTTTGCTTCCTCGCTCGAGCGAGCACCTTTGTCCAGGGCTCCGCTCGAGCGAGCATCGAGCGACCATCGCGCGTAAAATTTCAACATCCAGTATTTTTACTGTTTCATCAGACCGCTCGAGCGAAGCAAGGTTCGCTCGAGCGAAGCCTTTGATTTTGGAAGCTCGCCCGAGCGAAGGAAGGCTCGCTCGAGCGAAGGAAGGCTCGCTCGAGCGAGGCCCCTGTTTTCAGCAACTTTTGAAAAACATTTTCTAAGACATTTTTACACCCCCATTCCATCCTAGGCATTCCTAGGCCATGCTTAAGATTCCTTAATAAGGATAAGAGGTTAGATACACACTTAGAATCATGGATGTGAGTTTTGTACAATTGAAGTGTGAAAACCCGAATATAAAAATTTAATAAATAATTAGATAATAATAATTTTACAAATCTCAAATATTTTGATGGTGAATCTTAAAGTGCAAATTACATATTTAGAAGGTCTTTTAATTAATTTTAAATCCGAAAATAAATTATGGTGAAAGTCTTTAGTTTGGAGGCAAAATTTATTATTAAAAAAAAAAGAAAAAAAGAGAAGAGGGTGTGACTTGAACTTTAGACCACAAAATGAATAAATAAGGCTCTTACCATTTGAGTTACATCTAACTTATATATATATATATATATATATATTTTGTATATTTATCCATTTATTTGACCCACAACTAATATAAAATAAAATATATACAAAACCTACAAAACCCTAATTCTCTTATTAGTTTACAAAACAATATAGCGGCAGCCAGGGGAAGGAATTGAGAGAAGAAGAAGAAGAAGAAGAAGAAGAAAAAAAAAAAGAATTGCAAAGAAGGAAGGATTTTTGGGTGTGTAGTAAGTATTTATCTTTCTTCTGCCTTAAGGTTTTGTTCTTTATCCATACTCTATGATTATTTAGTTCATTGATGGAGAGGTTGTAGGTTTATGTATTTTGTATATAGATATCCTATTCAGAAACTTGAGGAGCTAAATTTATGTGTAAAGATTGGGTGTAATTCTTAGTTCAAAAATTCTGCACAGAATCGCAAACTTTAAAAATCAAGAAACTATATCAAATGGATGAATTTTAATCTGAAATTTTCACAGTAGATTAATTACATATTGAATTACATATCTGAATTTTTTCATAATTTTTGGGAGTCAAAATCCATATAAACTGAGGTGTTCAAATCTGTCCAGGAAACCATTCCTAAACAGTAAATTCGGGAGTGTTGTTCTCTTTGGGTATAAATCCAAAAATTATCAAATCAGCGTCATTAGAACCGGTTACGAGTCTAGTTTCTTGCATTTTTGGCCTTGCATTGATTGCTCCTATATATTAAGAGAACCGTCAATTTCTTTAAAGTGCTGCAGAAAATAACCTGTTTGGATCTAATAAATTGTAGATAATTATTTTGATAAGCAAATCAAGTGAAACCAATTGGATTTGAAACTTAGGATATATTAGATCATATCTGGAGGTTATTGGAATTTTTCGAATAGCGTGGAGTGGTTTTTGTAATTTTCAAAGTTAGCGAATAGGTTGGGAAGGCTTGTTTGAAATTCTGTTTTATCTTAAAGTTGCAATTAATTAAGTTTTGACCGGAACCCATGTCTTGGGTGATTTTAAACCTTGAAGAACATGAACTTAGGTAATATTTAAGAGTAACGGTGAGTTGGGTTGAGCCGTGTTAGTGCGCTTTAGTTGAGGTTACTTAGTTCCTATTTTTTTTTAGTATTTTTAAATTAGTTGTGACGTGTAGTTTTTATACTTGGTTCAGGGCACTAATTGGACTTTTACACTCTATTCGATTCAAGGATTATATTATTTCGTTTCAGGTGAGTAGTTTCATGCTACATATTTTTATAAATGTTCCCCTACCCTGAACTGTTGGAAAATTAAATTGTTGTTTCATGACTAAACTGTTTTGATAAATTATTATATTATCAATGGAATCAAATTATTTCTGAAACATGTGTGAATTTGGCATACTGTAAGTTATTTGTTTTGGTCTCTTGTTTATAATGATGAACTACCATGTTTTGCGAAACTAATGTGTATTGATTATTGGGACCATATGTGTATTTAGTCCAGGGAACTTATTCCACTGTGTGTGGTGACTCTGGCCATTAGGGAACAGATCCGGGTTGGGCCGTGATGACTCTAGTGCTCAACGATTGTAAGGAAAAGACCTTTAAAAACAATTAGGTGACCTTCAATCGGATCGTCTTTGAGAAAAGGCCCAGGTGCCACCCTGAGAATGACTCTTAGTTCGGTATTGGATCCAACGGGGCTTATAGCCTTGAGAATTGTGTGGCATATTATTGTTTTTATTGGTACCCAGAAAATTATTGGTGTTCATGTTATAATCTGTTTTAAGTGGAAAATGTTGTTTATCATGTTCTTGCGAGACATGAGTATTTTAAGTGTTGAACTGTGGAACCTTCTTTTGAAACAGATTGTATTTACCAGACTGTATGCCAATCTAGTTTCTGTGATATGTATATCTTATTTTGGAATTTATCCCTGTTTTCAAAACTGTATTTACTATCCATGTTGCTACTCCGAGCTATCGGTGACTTAGTTGTTTACCATTTCCAGGTGTTAGAAGGACTTAGAGTGGACTCATGGCGTAGCAGGGACTCTATTTCATGGACCTCTAGGGCATTTATTTAATTTGTTTTAGGTTGCTAGTTGAGTTTGTGCATATTTATTTATTTATTTTTTTTAATTGAAATTCATTTAGGATTATTTTTGATATGTGGGTTGTTTATATCCCATAAGTTTGGATGGGTTTGATTACGGTTGATTTTGCCGTTTACAATTGTGGCATGTATGGATTGAGTTTTGGTTATTTATTATTGGACTATTGTTTAGTTGTTCAATGTGATTATGGATTCGTGTTTTAGGCTTACGTGTGCCTTGGGCTAAGGCCTTGTGGGCCACGGCCGGTCATACCCGAGTTTGGGGTGTGACAATTGTGGTATCAGAGTGTTTCAAAGTGTGTACCCGTAATGTGTTATGTAGGTCACGTGCCGCAATCTGTTGACCCTTTGACTTCGTCTACTTGTATCAACGCCCACTGTGAGTAATAACTTTGTAAAGTTATGTTCAATGTTATGTATTTTCAGTATACTATGATACGAAATGATTGATTCTTGAAAAGCTATGATATGTTGGAAATGAATGAATGAATGTCCAGTTTTCTGAAAAGTAATTGTGGCACCCTTAGTATCTGGCCCTTACCCGGGGGATATAATACCGTGGATCTGGCCCTTACCCGGGGGATATAATACCGTGGATCTGGCCCTTACCCGGGGGATACAATACCGTGGATCTGGCCCTTGCCTGGGGGAAATAATACCATGGCTACTTGCGCGCAAGATATGGACCCTCCTGGTCGTTGGTACCAACTCTGTATGTGGTCTCTAGACCAATCTGATCTGTTAGCTAATGGGTGTACCACATATGATCTTATGCAAAATCTGAGTATGAATATGAAAAACAAGTATGTATCTGTGATATGAATACCGTGGATCTATGTTCTTATGCAAAATCTGTATATGAGTATTAGTATGAATATGAAAACGAGTATGTATCTGAATCTGTTTCTGATTTGAAATATGAAATTGCATAAGACTCTATTTCTGATAAGATTGTGTTTATGATATAAACTCTGATTTCTAACTCTGTGATGGACATCATTCATTAAACCCTTTACTCTGTTATTATTCACTGGGCTTTAGCTTACTGTATTATTTATGTATGTAGGTGATCAGGCGCGTGGCCAGGCTAGAGGCTTCTATCTAGTATTTGTTTTGTCAGCCAACCTATGTGCCTCCCGTGGAGGTTCCGGATATGCTAAGTGTTGTCGTTATGTGATGTAAAGTTTAAGTTCAGTTATGTTTTCTTGCTTGGTTCTTCAAGTCATGTGTATATATATGTAAATAAAAAGTTTAAATTTTTTTCTGTCTCATATAAGTCTGCACAGCTCAATGGACGTTGTATATTATTATTTGCTTCCGCTAGCCCCTAATATTTTGCCCGTCGGTGGCTGACCCGAAATCGATTAGACAAATCCACCCGTTCATAGACCGTCGGTGGTACCATCCGTACATGACCGTCGATGGCAAAGAGATAACTCAACAAAGGTGCTACATAAGCTTAACGTCCCCTAGCACAAAAGGACTTTTCAAAAATGTCATCAAAACAAAGCTAAGGCTTGACACAGAAACTAATGGGTACTTATTCAAGTTAGACCAAACATCTTTCCAAAACAAGGCAAAGCAAGGCCTTATCCAAAACATCATAACACAGTTTTATGAAAACACCACTTACACATAAACTGTTAACTTCAAGCAGTCCTACTTGTATTTAAGGACTATCCTTAACCAATTAAATTATTTGAGCTTTCTCTTAGGTTTGGGATAATCTTTTATTTGATACTCAACTTCTCATATTTCCAATAATTCGATGACACAGTCCTCGATGAATCTTGTGACATATTGACATACTAGAGTAACTTACTTCTCTTACAACCTTGCCTAGAATTACTCATCTTTCTTACCACAAAATTCTTAGTTTTCTTCTTTGACCCACTTTTCACTTCCACACTTAATTCTTCTTTTTGATCTTGCCCTGTGTGGTAGGATTATAGCTTTCATCATATTCTCTAGTACCTCTCTCTATTTTACCCAATCACTCCGATAAAGACTCAATTCCCACTCCATTCACACTTTCACTATCCATTCCTAATGATGGAAGAAAAGGGTTAAACACAAGAAGAGGGTTGGCAACACTTGGGTTAACTTAGTTGACTTAAATTATAACACAAGGCACATATCATATACAAGTAGACAGACACATATAAGCATATAAGGACACTGGTAGGGTAACCTATTCATTCCCCAGGAATTTACCAAGAATTTTCGATTCGAAGCAACGCTTGGCCAAACGTGATTCCAATCAGACTTTCAAGGTCATTCTACAAGGCATGAGACTCCACGGTTTAGCATTCCACATAACAGGTTCCCACCAAAATGTACTATCTTACATGTCAAATGACTTTTCTCGTCCTCAATTACCATAGTTCCACATATTTCATTGATCAACAACTTCCTCAATTTCTAAATATTCTCATAGTTCAATTTAACATACAACCCATCTAGCTTCCATGACTTTCATCAAAGATTCTAATTCTGCACAATACTATGTTTCCACAAATTAACATACTCATTCTCACCAAGGTACTAGTCAAATATTCCGATTTCCTTAGAACATTTGTAATTCCTCAATATCTCAATAAGTCTTAGCCTTCAGCCTCAATGCTAAACTGATTAAACACCTTCCAGTTTCCTTATAATCGCCACAATCCCATAATAGCTCATAATACTTAGTTCCAATACCTAAACATATTACACAACCGTATATACATATTCTTCTATGCAAAACTTCTTACTTACTTACTAGATGCATGAAACTTAGATCCGTTGTAAACATTCTAATGCTCAATGGACACGTGCGTGAGATATTAACTCGTGCTCTGATACCACTCTGTCACGACCCAAACCCGCCCCTATAGGTTTAGCATCGTAACCGGCCATTAATCCTGGGATTACCTACGGCCTCTGAGACAAATTATCATAATATTAGGGGCTAGCGGAAGCAAATAAGAATATACAACATCTATTGAGCTGTGCAGACTTATATGAGACAGAAAAATTTTAATCTTTTTATTTACATATATACACATGACTTGAAGAACCAAACAAGACAACATAACTTAAACCTTAAATTACATAACAATGACACTTAGCATATCCGGAACCTCCACGGGAGACACATAGGTTGGCTGACATAACAGATTCTAGACAGAAGCCTCTAGCCTGGTCACGTGCCTGATCACCTACATACATAAATAATACAGTAAGCTAAAGCCCAGTGAATAATAACAGAGTAAAGGGTTTTAATGAATGATGTCCATCACAGAATTAGAAATCAGGGTTTATATCAGAAACATAATCTTATCAGAAATAGAGTCTTATGCATTTTTAGATTTCAAATCAGAAACAGATTCAGATACATGCTCATATTCATATTCATATTCATAATCAGATTTTGCATAAGATCATATGTGGTACACCCATTAGCTAACAGATCAGATAGGTCCAAAGACCATAGACAGAGTTGGTACCAATAACCATAAAGGTCCATATCTTGCGCGCAAGTAACCACGGTATTGTATCCCCCGGGCGAGGGCCTTATGCCATGGTATTATATCCCCCGGGCGAGGGACTTATGCCACGGTATTATATCCCCCGGGCGAGGGCCTTATGCCACGGTATTGTATCCCCCGGGCAAAAGCCTTATGCCACGGTATTGTATCCCCCGGGCGAGGGCCTTATGGACTAAGGGTGCCACAAATACTTTTCAGAAAAACTGGACATTCATTCATTCATTTCCAACATATCATAGCTTTTCAAGAATCAATCATTTCGTATCATAGTATACTGAAAATACATAACATTGAACATAACTTTACAAAGTTATTACTCACAGAGGGCTGCAGAGGCAAATCAGACAGACTGGATATATCAGATAATTCGGCCAGACAATGGCGCGTGACCTACACAAACATATAACATATACACATTGAAATACAATATTACTCCTAAATTACATCACATGCATGGATCCAAATTTAAAATTAAACTAATTTCTATCTTTCATAATAATATTCAAAAACCTTGTCTAACATTAGAATTAACCCCAAATTCCCATAAACTTGATTTTCTTTTTATAAAATTCTTCCATCTCTTCAAAATATAAAATTGCATGGCTTAATTCTTAAAACCTTCATTGTGCATGTAATTATTTTCATAAGGATCAACCCCAACCAAGTTCATGAATTAATTCTTTAATTTTTCTAAAATTACATGCATGTAGCCATAAGATTCAAATTCATATAAAAATAATTAACTCTAAATTAATTTCCATAATCATGAACCTAACTCATTTTTTTGCTAATTTATTTTTTTGTTTACATAAAATTGACTTCAAACTCCTTTCTATGATGAAATTAAAATTAGAATTTTCTTAGATAATTATTTGCATGTATGAAATTAAGACCCAAAACTAACTATTTTATATTTTCAAATCAAAGTTTTATTTCTTGACTAGTTCTAATTTAGGTTTTTATTACTTTTCTTCACATCCAACTTAATTCAAGCTCATAAACCTATAAATCATGAATTAAAGCCTAGAATCTTGGAAATCCACAGTGCATGTGAGGTTAGACTTCAAATTTATGAAGGATAACAAAGATCAAACTTAAATATTACATTACAACATCAATTTCTTGATTATCCAACCTATCTCAAATTTTCTTCATTCTCTTCCTAATTCTTTCTATTTCCATGAAATTAAACCCATTTACTCCTTGATTTTGGTTGTTAAGAAATCAATCTATAAGGATTAAGCTTGAATTTCTTACCTAAACTCTTGAATTTGATGAACCTTTGATAAATTCTTGAGCTCTCCTTTAATTTCACACCTTTCCTAGCTTTTCCTTCCTTATTTCTTCCTCTTCTTGAACTCTTGAGCTGGGTTCCAGCAGCCACCTCTCTCTCTTGGTCCCTCTCCCTCTCTCGGTCCTCTTTCTCTTTCTGCCGTGCATTTCCAGCCAACACACATGCATCCCTTTTTTTTTTTTTTGTTTCTTTTTGATTTCATTCTACCCTTTTTCTTTTTCTAATTTTGATTCCAACAAATAGAGGGCCTCATTACACGTGCACACACACACACACTCTCAAGGCACTTCCAGCACAACACTTAACATGCACACACCAACAGAATTTTCTTTACACACCCACACCCAAATACACCCTCAATTCTAGATTGTTTTATAAGACAATTTATGCTTAGGATTTATTTAATTAAGCAACACTTAATCTTAATAACTTTCAATTAGCACATCAGTAAATTAATTATAACAAATCATGGATCTCTCATAATTTAATTAATCTAATTGATTTCCATTAGAGCCTAATTAATTATATTTAAGTTTATTAATCCGAATCAGGTGTTTAGTCAGACTCCCAAAAGGCTCTAAATATTAAATTAAATTTATTATCAATATAAATTTTGATTTCCCAAACCATCTAGGCCTTCAATTTCTGATCAGACTCATATTCTCATCAATAAATCATATATTCAAATTGGGCACATCATAATTAAATTTAATTTATAATATCTACAATCCTCAATCCTCATGACTTAATCGACTCCAATTAGGACCTAATTAATCGAATCTCAATTTTACTAAACTGAAACGAATATTTAATTAAACTCCCAAATGGGTCCATAATTATGATTAAATTGATTCGACTTCTTAACTTCACTTCCTTAAGCCATTTAGACCCTTAATTTCTAATTCCAAATAAATCCTTGATAAGACCATATATGAATCAATCTCCATAATTGTCGTGAATCCCAAATTAAATTATAATAATTGGCAAATAAATTTCCAAATCTCCTTAATTAATTAAATGCTAATTGTTATACGTGATGGGGTCATTACAGCCTTCCCTCCTTAAGAAGTTTGGTCCTCCAAACTTAAGATACTAGTACCGAAAATCAGTCACATAACTTGGTTTCATTCCATTTCCTTTCCTACGTAACCTCCTTTTTCCTTGGATTTCCTTCACAGATATTGGACTCACTTCCCAATCACTTAACGGTTAATAATCCAAATTGGTGATTTGTCATAAACTATGCCGGCTTCAAAATATATCCTGACATTAATCCCATAACTTCAAACATGCAATACAATAATACTAAATTAATCAATCACATGATTCACACAACTTTGTCTAACTACAGTTCACATATTCTCAAATAGTTGAAAAGGAAGTTCATGATTCTGCTTGCTTTTTCAAATAAATTGAAATATTCTGCTAATGTCGTTTTATATAGGATTTCAGAATTAAGTATTGATACATTACTAATAACCAATACAACTTCTTGATCTTTCAAGTCTATTGACTATAATAGCCCGACACACCCTCCTTTTTTTTTTTTTTTTACACAAATCGTGTTTCATTAATTCCCAAAAGAACGGTCATTTAACTTTCATTGACTATGTCAAAGGTTCTTAAGTTACGCATATAATGTGGTATTCCCAAATAAGGTTTCACGTGCCAATCTATCACAGAAATTTCTAAATTACGCAGGGATTTATTCACATATTAATGATTCCAATTTCAAATAAACATCTTGGATACCAATTTATATAAGTCATTTCGAAATAGAGGGACACATCGGATTCAGAACAGAAGCGTATCAGAGTCGTAACAGAAGTATATCTTGCAAAAACTCATTAGCCTTGTTCAAAAGCGACGGATGTTAGGCTGTATTCGAGTAACATTAGACTCACATACTGATTGGAGCAGAACTGATACACTTTCAAATAAAGATCATACTCACATAAGTAATTTAAATTACATTGTCTTCATACTTATCCCAATCCGTAGATCTATAGAGATATATTCATTAACTTTCGTAAATTGACACACGATAACTTAGGGCTAATTTTTTTTTTATTTTTTTTTATTTTTTATTATTATTTTTTTTTAAGCTTTCTCAAACCGCTACAATTAGCAGACTAAAATTCTTACGTTCTCAAATGTTCTTTAAGGAATATATGTTTGTCATCCTAACAAAATTCATTTTTAACCATTATGCCGATAGGGAGTTATTGTGCTTTCCTTTCTAACTCTCATAGGTTTCAGTCTCCTAATATAAGTAATGGTAATTGAGCCCCCTCACTTATGTATCAAATTACTCTATTATGTTGGAAATGAATGAATGAATGTCCAGTTTTCTGAAAAGTAATTGTGGCACCCTTAGTATCTGGCCCTTACCCGGGGGATATAATACCGTGGATCTGGCCCTTACCCGGGGGATATAATACCGTGGATTTGGCCCTTGCCTGGGGGAAATAATACCATGGCTACTTGCGCGCAAGATATGGACTCTCCTGGTCGTTGGTACCAACTCTGTCTGTGGTCTCTAGACCAATCTGATCTGTTAGCTAATGGGTGTACCACATATGATCTTATGCAAAATCTGTATATGAATATGAGTATGAATATGAAAACGAGTATGTATCTGAATCTGTTTCTGATTTGAAATATGAAATTGCATAAGACTCTATTTCTGATAAGATTGTGTTTATGATATAAACTCTGATTTCTAACTCTGCGATGGACATCATTCATTAAACCCTTTACTCTGTTATTATTCACTGGGCTTTAGCTTACTGTATTATTTATGTATGTAGGTGATCAGGCGCGTGGCCAAGCTAGAGGCTTCTGTCTAGTATCTGTTTTGTCAGCCAACCTATGTGCCTCCCGTGGAGGTTCCGGATATGCTAAGTATTGTCGTTATGTGATGTAAAGTTTAAGTTCAGTTATGTTTTCTTGCTTGGTTCTTCAAGTCATGTATATATATATGTAAATAAAAAGTTTAAAATCTTTCTGTCTCATATAAGTCTGCACAGCTCAATGGACGTTGTATATTATTATTTGCTTCCGCTAGCCCCTAATATTTTGTTAATCTGTTCAAAGGCCGTAGGTAATCCTCGGATTACTGGCCGGTTACGGTGCCAAACCTATAGGGGCGGGTTTGGGTCGTGACAGAGTGGTATCAGAGCACGCGTTAATACCTCACACACGTGTCCATTGAGCATTAGAGTGTCTACAATAAATTTAAGTTTCATGCATCTAGTAAGTAAGTAAGAAGTTGTGCATTTGAGAATATGCATATATTTTTGTGTAATGCATTTAAGTATTGAAATTGAGACTTATGAGCTATTATGGAATTGTAATGATTATAAGGGAATAGGATTGTGTTGAATCAATTTAGCAAGGAGGCTAGAAGCTAAGAACTGTGGTGGCATTTCTGAAATCTCTACTCTTATAAGGAAATCAAAATATTTGACTAGTACCTTGGTGAGAATGAGTATGTTAATTTGTGGAAACTTAGTATTGTACAGAATTAGAATCTTTGATGAAAGTCATGGAAGCTATATGGGTTGTATGTTAAATTGAACTACGGGAATATTTTGAAATTGAAAAATTCGGTGATCAATGAAATATGTGAAACTATGGTACTTAAGGATGAGAAAAGTCATTTGATGTGTAAGATAGTACATTTTGGTGGGGATCTATTATGGGGAATGTTAAACCGTAGAGTCTCATGCCCTTGTAGAATGACCTTGAAAGTCCGATTGGAATCACGTTTGGCCAGCGTAGCTTCGAATCGGAAATTCTTGGTAAAAATTCCTTGGGAATGAATAGGATACTCTACCAGTGTCCTTATATGCCTACATGTGTATGTCTACTTGTATATGATATGTGCTTTGTGTTATAACTTAAGTCAATTAAGTTAACTCAAGTGTTATCAACCATTTTCTTGTGTTCGACCCTTCTTTTCCGTCACTAGGAATAAATAGTGAAAGTGTGAATGGAGTGGAAATTGAGTCTTTATCAGAGTGATTACGTAAAATAGAAGAAGTACTAAAGAATGTGGTGAGAGTTGTGAATTCCACTCTACATGGCAAGATCAAAAGAAGAAGTTAAGTGTGAAGGTGAAAAGTGAATCAAAGAAGAAAACTAAGAATTTTGTGGTAAGAAAGACGAGTAATTTTAAGCAAGGTTGTAAGAGAAATAAGTTATTCTAGTATGTCAATATGTCACAAGATTCATCCGAGACTGTGTCATCGAGTGGCTGGAAATGTGAGAAGTTGGGCATCAAATAAAAGACTATCCCAAATCTAAGAGAAAAGCCCAAATGATTTAATTGGTTAAGGATAGTACTTAAGTACAAGTGGGACCGCTTGAAGTTAATAGTTTATGGGTGAGTGGCTTTTCTTTTTATAAAGCTATGTTATAGTATTTTGATGAAGCTTTGCTTTGCTTTGTTTTGGATAAAGCTTTGCTTTGCCTTGTTGTGGAAAAGCATTTGGTTTAACTTGAATGATTATCCATTAGTTTCTGTATCAAGTCTTAGTTTTGTTTTGATAACATTCTCGAAAGGTCCTTTCGTGCTAGGGGATGTTAAGCTTATGTAGCACCTTGTTGAGATATTTCTTTGCTATCGACGGTCTATGAATGGATAGCCCCACCGACGGTCTATGAACGGGTGGATTTGTCTAATCGATTTCGGGTCGGCCACCGACGGTCTATGAACGGGTGTGCTCGATTCCGAGGCGATTATTCATTTGTTTTGTCTGGAATGTCATCACCCCAAGTATTATGTAGATGCTGTTAAACATCCCAAGAAATTTTGAAAGATTTGATTGATGAACTTGATTCATCCCATGTTTTGTTACAAGCTATGTTATGTGTTATTTGATTAAGGTGGAACCCATTTGTTGGATCATTTAGAACTCAACCTGAAATTGCTAAAATGATTAAAATAACACTAAGACTTGACCAGTTGATGAATATGGAAAATAATTGGGATTTCTGTTTAGTCTAGCAAAGCTATATGTTTTTGGGACCTTGTTTGAATATAAAGAAAATTGTACTCCACATTAGGAGACTGAAACCTGTGAGAGTTAGAAAGGGAAGACCTAATTTACAAAAATCGTATCACTACTGAATCTTCTAATGTTGAAAGAAACATTTATAATTATCTTAAGTTACAAAGTCAAAGTATAGACTTCTAGAAAGGAAAACACAATAATTCCCGATTGGAATAGCGATGAGTAATGAATGGTATTATGATCTTGTGGGCATAATTAAATCTAGAGTTTGGATCCGACATTAGAAAGCTTAACCTATCGCAAATAAATTCAATTCTAGTGACGAACGGAAGAAAGAAAATGTGATAGGAAATAAGGAAGCAAAAATCGTTAGAATAACAAGCGCATACTTCTTAAGGAACCTTTGGGAACATAAGAATTTGGATTGGCTAATTATAATGAGTTGAGGAAAATTTAAAAGTGTAGCCCTAGACTACCATGTGACTATTGATCAAAGTTAATGAATTTCTGTGAAATATACTTCTGTTTGAACTCCAATGTGCTTCTTTGTTTTGAAATTATCACCATAATTGTCATCCAAGATGTCTTCCAGAAGTGGGACCATTAATATATGATTACGTTTCCATATAATTCGAAAATTTCTGTTATAGATTAATATATGGAACCTTCTTTGGAAAAAGTACGTTATGTGCATAACTTAAGAACCTTGACCATAGTCAATGAAAGTTAATGTTTGTTCTTTTGGGATATGATGAATTACAGATTGCATAGCAATAATGTCAGGATTATATTTTTTAATAGGACTGAAGGATCGAGAAGTTGTGTTTGCTATTAGTAATGCATGGGCTATTAAATTTTAATTTGAGGAATCTATCATGTCAACAGCAAAATATTTTGATCAGTTTGAAAATAGGGAGAATCATGAACATCCTTTAAGAGAAATCTCCTATTATTGGAAGTATATAAACTATGGATTGATAAATTAAAGTATATGAGGTGTATGATTGATGTTAATAGTGACGATAATGAATTGCCAATTTGGGTTATTAACCATTAAGTGATTGGGAGTAAGTTCAGGCTACATGAAGAAGTCCAATGAAAAGGAGTTACCTACAGGAGGAAATGAAGTGAGACTGATTATGTAACTGATTTTCTGTACAAGTATCTTAAGTTTGGAGGACCAAACTTCCTAAGGGGGAAAGGCTGTAACAACCCCATCATGTATAATGATTAGTACTTGATTAATTAAGAAGATTCGAGAATTGATTGCCGAGTATTATAATTTATTTGGGATTTATGAGGATTATGGAATCTGACTCGGATATGATTCTATTAATGATTTTATTTGGAATTAGAAATTAAGGGTCCAAATGGCTTACGGAAGTGAAGTTAAGAAATTGAATCAATTTAATCTTAATTATGGACCCATTTGGGAGTTTAATTAAATATTCGATTCAATTTAGTGAAATTGAGATTCGATTAATTAGGTCCTAATTGGAATTGATTAAGTCATGAGGATTGAGAATTTTGGTTATTATAAGTTAAATTTAATTATGATATGCCCAATTTGAATATGTAATTTATTGATGGAAATTTGAGTCTGATCAGAAATTGAAAACCTAAATGATTTGGGAAGTCAAAATTAATAATGATAATAAATTCAATTTAATATTTGAAGCCTTTTGGGAGTCTGACTGAAAATCTGATTCGGATTGGTAAATTTAAATATATTTAATTAGGCTCTAATGGAAGTCAATTAGACTAATTAAATCATGTGGGAATTGTGATTATTTATGATTAAATAAGTTATGTAGTAATTGAGAATAATTAAGACTAAGTGGTGATTAAATTATGTTAATGTGTAATTGGTATGTCTAACCAATCCTAATCAATTAATAAAATATAAACATAATAAATAAACAAAAGAATGAAAGCTGGGAAGTTTCTAGGACTTGAGGAGGATGATCACAAATATATGTAATATATATTGAAGCTTTTCATTTGTTTGCTTGGGTTGGAGAACCGTACGGCTAAGAGAGGGAGATAGTGCCGAGAGAGAGAGAGAGAGAGAGAGAGAGAGAGGGAGGGCTCATTCTATTTCTACTGGAAAGGAATTTGATGAAGGATTCAAGGGAAAAGCTAAGGATTAAAGAAAAAGAAGAAGAAAAGAAAGGGAAGTAGGGGAAAATCAACCAAACATGTTGAAAATTGAAATTAAAGGTATGAAATCATGCTAATTTTTTATAGAATCTTTATATTACACTTGAAATTAAAGATGTAATTAGATTCAATGTCATGCAATGGAAAATAAATTAGCAAGATGATGAATAAATGGAATTAGACTCAAATTTATGGAAAGTGATTATTTGGGTTTGATGTTGTGGGTTTGCATGAAATTATGCCGAAATACTACATGTAAGGAATGAATCTACAAGATTAATACTTTAATTAGACATGCATTATAAAATTTTAAGGACAAATTTAATCAAGGGAGTAATGTTGTATTTCAATGTGTATATGTTATGTGCTTGTGTAGGTCATGCGCCATTGTCTGCCTGATTTTTCGATGTGCCCAGTCTGCCTGATTTGCTTCTGCAGCCATTTGTGAGTAATAACTTTGTAAAGTTATGTTCAATGTTATGTATTTTTAGTATACTATGATACGAAATGATTGATTCTTGAAAAGCTATGATATGTTGGAAATGAATGAATGAATGTCCAGTTTTCTGAAAAGTAATTGTGGCACCCTTAGTATCTGGCCCCTTACCCGGGATATAATAGTGGATCCGCCCTTACCGGGGGATATAATAGTGGATCCGGCCTTGCACGGGGAAATAATACCATGGCTACTTGCGCAAGATATGGACCTCCCGGTCGTTGGTACTAACTCGTCGTGGTCTCTAGACCAATCTGACCGTTAGCTAATGGGTGTACCACATATGATCTTATGCAAAATCTGTATATGAATATGAGTATGAATATGAAAACGAGTATGTATCTGAATCTGTTTCTGATTTGAAATATGAAATTGCATAAGACTCTATTTCTGATAAGATTGTGTTTATGATATAAACTCTGATTTCTAACTCTGTGATGGACATCATTCATTAAACCCTTTACTCATTATTATTCACTTTGGGCTTTAGCCATCAGATTATTTATGTATGTAGGTGATCAGGCGCGTGGCCAGGCTAGAGGCTTCTGTCTAGTATCTGTTTTGTTAGCTAACCTATGTGCCTCCCGTGGAGGTTCCGGATATGCTAAGTGTTATCGTTATGTGATGTAAAGTTTAAGTTCAGTTATGTTTTCTTGCTTGGTTCTTCAAGTCATGTAGTAGCCTGCAAGTCCCAGAAAACTTCGTACTTCTGTCACATTTGTAGGGCTCGGCCAATCCACAACAGCTTCAATTTTCTGAGGGTCTACAGAAACACCATTTTTGTCAATCACATGGCCCAGAAATGCTACCATCGTCCACCAGACTTAGACAATTTAGCATACAACTTCTTTTTTCTCAATATCTGCAAGGCGGTTCTCAAATGCTTTTCATGTTCTTCCCTGTCTTTAGAATATATCAGAATATCATCAATAAATACAACAATAAAGTCATCCAGATACGATTTAAACATTCTATTCATAAGATCCATGAAAGCAGCAGGTGCATTTGTCATCCCAAACGGCATTACCAAGAATTCATAATGTCTATATCTAGTTCGGAATGCAGTTTTCTCAATGTCTTCGGCCCTAACCTTTAACTGATGATACCCAGACCTGAGGTCAATTTTAGAAAACACTTGGGCACCCTGAAGTTGGTCAAATAAGTCATCTATTCGGGGTAAAGGATATTTGTTTTTGATAGTCACTTTGTTCAATTCCCGATAGTCTATACACAATCTCAAAGACCCATCATTCTTTTTAACAAATAACACTGGAGCACCCCAAGGTGAAGTACTCGGACGGATAAAGTTCTTGTCTAACAGTTCCTGAAGTTGGGTTTTCAATTCTCTCAATTCAGAAATAGACATTCTATAGGGAGTTTTGGAAATAGGTTGTGTCCTAAACACCTCAACAAGAACTCAATCACTCTATCCACCAAGTCCCCCGGTAAATCAGTTGGAAATACATCAGGGAAGTCACAAACAATAGGGATTGTTTCTACAGTAGGGCTGTCAGATGATGTAGTCAATATGCAACACAGATAACCCCTACAACCCTTCCTAAGTAGTTTCTGACTTTCATAGCGAAATTAAGTATGGGGAGGACTACCCCATTTCCTCTAAAGGTAAATTCAGGCATACCCGGCGGTCTAAACACCACAGTTTTGTTTGCACAATCAATAGTAGCACAGTACTTAGTCAACCAATCCATCCCCAAAATGCAATCAAAATGATGAATGTCCAACGGCAATAAATTCACATACAACGTCATATCATCCACCACAACATCACATGCTGGATAAACATGAGTATACATCATAGAATCCCCAGAAGGTGTAGATACAGATAATACACATGTCATATGTTCTAGTGGCCTAGTCAATTTTTGAGAAAAGGCATGCGACACGAAGGAATGCGTAGAACCAGAATCTATCAACACATCTGCATATTGAGAACATACAGAAAGTGTACCTGACATCACGGTATAGGTGTTCGGTACGTCACCAGGCACTAAAGCAAACACTCGGCCTTGTCTTAACGGTTCCTTTCCTGCATTGGCTTTGACGTTGGTTTTGGCCACAGAAGCGGACCCCGCTGAACTTGCCGCAGGTCGGTTGGTAGTCTCAGCTCTAAGTGGACAATTTCTCACCATATGGCCTTTCTGGCCGCAATGGAAACATGCCCCCGATGTTCGGTAACAAGTACCTCCGTGCTTATTCCCACAATTGGGACAATTTGGCGTAGAGTCATTACCTTGGCTTGAGTTCTCAGAAGACCTGGTTATGCTTCTTATTCCCGAAAAATGAACGGCCCTTTTTAAAGTTATTCCGGATCTTTTCCTGTCCCACTCAAATTGCGGAGCGGAAGTTTGTTTCTTTGTCGCTAGAATGGATTCTCGCCATTAATGCCTGTCCAAAACGCCACATATGTGGGTAGATTGAACTCCCACCCTATCCAAAGATGTCCAGATCCAATCCATCCTCAAACTTGTGGCCTTTTTTGTCTTCTCAGGTCCACCATATGGGGAGCAAACCCGCTAGCTCGTGAACTTGGCCTCATCTTCGGGCTCATGGACATCTTGCCCTGTTTAAGTTCTGAAATTTCGAGACTTTCCGGTTCGAAGCACCGGGAAAATACTTATCATAAAAGATTGCGTTGAACGGGTCCATGTCATATTTTCGTGACCATTTTAATCAAGAACCACCACCTGCGAGCTTCATCTTTCAGTGTGTAGGTAGCCAACAAGACTTTCTGAGTTTCAGAGCAAGGGAACACCTCATACAACTTCTCCATCTCAAGCAACCATGTTTCAGCTTTCAAGGGCTCAATCCCACCGTAGAACATTGACGGTTTCATTTTTAGGAATTTCTGTGTCAGATTAATGATTTCATCATATTTCCGGCTTCACTTGTCTTGGCGGAGGTGGATGGGGTAAGGGTTGTTGTCTCTGCTTTGCATTACCACTTGACCAAGGTTGCCAACATTTGTTCCATTCTATCCATTCGGGCATCAGAAGACCCTGCTGTATCATCATTCCTTGCATTGTCCATGGCTATAGATAAACAAGACTTTATATATTCAAATGTACATTCAGTTTCAATATTCAGTTGCATTACCACACACTCACACATGCAAATGGAATGCCCCTAATTCTTACTAGGACATCCTAAGCTCATAGAGACCTGTGTGTGTGGTACAACTCGTGCTCTGATACCACTCTGTCTCATATAAGTCTGCACAGCTCAATGGACGTTGTATATTATTATTTGCTTCCGCTAGCCCCTAATATTTTGTTAATCTGTTCAGAGGCCGTAGGTAATCCTCGGATTACTGGCCGGTAACAGATCAGATTGGTCTAGAGACCACAGACAGAGTTGGTACCAACGACCAGGAGGGTCCATATCTTGCGCGCAAGTAGCCATGGTATTAGAATCATGGATGTGAGTTTTGTACAATTGAAGTGCATGTTTCAAAGTGTGTACCTGTAGACACCCCATTTTTGACCGTCCTCAAGACCTGGACGTCACCGCTTGAACACTCGGTGATTATCCATGATCGTGTTCGTTTGGAGTTCTCGGAGTTCTCGGCTACGCGCCTTGCCTCAGGACCTCCGAACTTGACCGTTTTGTGTCTGGTTTTGCACCAAACACTTGTGCTTTGCCTTGGAGGGGCAGGGAATGCCTTGTGAGGCATCCCCACACACCACCGGCAGTGGCTAGAGGCCACCGGTTGGTTGGTGTTGCCATCGGCACTATATTGTGCCGGTCGGCACTCTTTCGTGCCGATCGGCAATCAATTTTGTCAAAATGAAAATTTTGCCCTGCCAACTACTGTTCAGTTGCTTTTTGAGATATTTTGAAGCAGTTGTATAGCACTTGTTTCCCCTCCATACACGTGTATGGAGGGATGAGCCTTTGATTTGCTTAGCTTGTAAGCTTTGTTGCCTATAAGGGAAGGCTCTCTTCTCTTGGCTCAAGGGTTAGAAAAGTTAGACATTTTTAGAGAGAAAAGACAGAGAAGAAGCTCTGGTTCTAGGTTAGAATTTGTGTATCTATCCTATCTCTCTTTTCCTCTCTTGTTTCTATACTAGGTGCTTTAATCCATATTATTGCACACAAGCACCTAGTGTTTCACCTTCCTTCGGTTCCTGAGGTTCTAAGGGCTGGTTCTTGAAGTTTTTGGTTGGATTTGAGCTTAAGGAAGCAACAACATCAACCTTTGTGAAGGTGGTCTTTAAGAGTAAGAAACTACCTCTTTTTACCCCATTTTTGCACTCCATTTTTGCATAGTTTAGAACTGTTTTTGTGCTTGGCATTTAATACAAAAAAGTTCTGTTTTTTAGTCCTCTTTATTGTTGGTTAAGAGTGTTTTGTGCTTCGGGGAGGTTTGACCACCCTTAGGCCTTGAAAAGGCCTCATTTTGTGCTATTTTGTGAGAGCTCCGGGATTTTGGTGTTGGGGTCTCTTCACCACTGAAATCTTAAGGGATTTTAGTGGTAAAGATGATGCCTTGAAGTCCCAAGAAGGAGAGGGTCACCCCCTCTCCTTGTTGTCCTTGAAAAGGACCTATTTTGTCTCTTGAGGGAGCCCCATGTTTGGTTGTTTGTTGGTTATGCCATGGCTGTATTTTGTGCTCATATTGCCATATTATAACTTTGTATCATGTTGGTTTTAGTACTCTTTGCATGTTTTGCATAGATGCTTTGTAATGCCTTGTGATCCCTTAACATGTCTTAGGTTGTTAGCCCTAATTCGAACATGATTTAGGCTTAGACTTGTGAATGATTTGTGCTTATTTTGCCATGCTTTAGGCCTATCCATAGTCGTTTGGATTGATTTTGGCATGCTTAGTATAGCTCCTTTGCATTTGTGGCTTGTCGGGCTTGTATGCCTCAAGTATGTGAATGTATAGCATGTGTTTCTTGCATTATTTTGATGGTTTGGAACCACCCTACATGTAATTTCAGACCCTTTGGCATGCCCATATGATTGCCTCGCATGCCTCTTTGAGGTTTTGAAAGCATATGTTGTATGCCTAATGATTTGGTCATTGTGTGTGCCTTGCTCTAGAGCCACTTAGATGCCATCTAGGAGGTTCCTTTTGTATGGTCTAGGGCTGCCTTAGACCTGTTTTAAGCCTTCTTGGCCTTATGAGGCTTGGTTGACTTAACCATGGTTTAGGTCTCCTTTGGCTTGCCTTGGATACTTGGGCCATTTGTTGCATGCTTAGTCTATTTTGTTGCTTGGTTTGGCACCATGTCCAACATGATTTTAAAGCTTATATATGCATGTTAATATGTCCATGTTAGCCTCTTTCAAGTGTTCTTAAGAGTTGCTTGTTTATGCCTAAGTGTTGGATTATGTATGCTTGCATGTGTGCATGTATTGCCTATACCTTAGTCTTCACTCCTATGGCATTTGGCCACTGATTTTAGGCTTATTTAGAGTTGCCTAACCTATGTGCAAGTGCATTCTCTTGTTGCTTGCATATGCTCCTTGAGTGTTGTAATGTATTGGTAAGTAAATGCATGTTAGGATTAACATGATTGAATGAAGTCACATGCTTGTTTGCATGCTTGGACACCCACATTACACCTTGCATACTTGATGGTTGATATTGGTGTTTCATGCCTTGTATGTTTGTTAGCTTGTATGCTCCTTGGCATTAGCATGATTGCATGCTAGTTGACATGTCTAGGATTGCATCACATAAACATGCATGCTCTACCTCTTGACCAAGTCATGATAGAGGCTTAGCACCCTTGTGTGTTTGTTTGGTTTGCATGCATTTCAAATAGAAGTTGCACATTTGGTTCTTTGGGCCATCATGCATGGAAATGCGTGATTAGTGGCCCGAGAATCGAGGCATATGCCTCTTTGAGTCACAAATATGATAAGGGGCATGATTGGTGCACACATTGTTGGAATTACATTGCTATGCAAGTTTTTGCCCTCTGCTGCTGTGAGTTGCAGGTTCTGCAGGCATTTTGTGCCGACCGGCAGTGTTTAGTGCCGACCGGCATTCAATTATCAGCCGATGGATAAATTCTGTGCCGATGGCCACACATAGTAGCCGGTGACTATTCTGTTCAGCCGGTGGTGATCCCCAGTATCTAAGGAAGCAGTTCTGAGACTTTGGCAGTTTTCAGAAGGGCAGAGCAGGGAAAACAGAGGCAGGCTAGGCATGGCAGTGCGATTCCGAGCAAGACCCGAGCACGTGCTGCATTTGGCTCTCCTTCTGAGGCGGTTTACTGTTTTTCTTAGTTTAGTTAGTTTGTCAACTAATTAGGCTATCTGTAATATTTTAATTATCTTGCGTAGTTAATTAATTTGTATTATTATTTTGATCCCTCCGAGCGAGGGCATATCTGTAATAAGTGTGGGTGAGTGGTGTGTATGTCTTCCAACCCCCATTTCTTTCTTCCCTTTTATTTACCTGCTTATGATGGTAGATTAGGGCACGTTTATTTAAGCATACCTTATGCAATGCATGCGTGCATCCATACATTTGTTTACATGCACCGGGCTCGGTACATCATACAAACCGCATTGTATCTTCAATTTCCAACTTGAATACGTGCATCGAATGATCGCATTTCACATGCCATTTTAGGGTTAGCCGAGCCTACTCTAAATTGCATCCTTGCCTGTGTTGCATTAGTCACTCTAACATGAACTAGGACATGCATGTCTGCTAACTAGTTTTTTTGTTTTGGCACGGAGTACGATGTAAGTATTTATGCTTTAGCATATCGCATGCGTGTGGATGTTAACATAACAGTATGCTTACCATGCGGCTAAGTGTTATATGAGATAAACTGTTTGAATGCCTGTGGGTGAAGGTTGGATTGCTTGAGTTGGGAAAACTCATTGAAATCCGTGTTTTAGCCTACTTGCGAGTAGTAAAATCCGAAACGCTTTCAAAACGAACGGATATGCAATGTTTGTTTCCAAATTAGGCGATCTAGTCTATACTTGTTTGCTGCGCGCATAACATAGTAATTCTAGGCTAATAATTGGAATAAGAGCATGTAATGTTTTCAAAATCGGATATCACGGTTAGTAGAGGCCGGTCTTCGGACCGGGCGAAAGGGGGTGCTCATAGCTGACCTTCCCCGATCGTACCCAAGCTCCCGAGCCAAGACTACTTTGGTGATGATTTTACACGTTATTTTAAGACCGAGTCGTGGTTTCCTAAATTTCCCATTTTAAAAAAAATATTTAGGTGGCGACTCAGAATCTGCAAAGCACCATGTTTGGCACTACTTTTCAAAAAATCTTTTTCTTCAAAACGATTTGCGAGTTAGACTCTTTCGTTCAAGATGTAGAACCACAAACAAGAAGGGAGTCCGAATGTAGTAGCATCATTCCCCACGCGCGCTTACGCTTCTCGACTCATTGGGATTTTAGAGAGCTTGACTCGCACTCGTGATATCTGCTTTTGACTACACTTATGTGTTTCTTTGCATTGCATGTGCATTGTGCGCCTAGGACACCGTGTTGGCCATCCGCTATTCCCGAGCGGTTTCTTTGGAGGCTTGTCTTGTCAAGGCATGACCATAAGGTCGACTGGTGCTCGCCAAGATGGGGAACACAAACCCTGGTTTTACCGGGGCACCTTTTTCGACCATTCGACCTAGCTCATATTCGGATCCATAGTGACCATTCCAAACTAGGACAGGTTGCTTACCCGATATAGGTTGTTTGAAACCGCTGTGTGCGTAATGAAACCCTAGCTCCTGACAAAATATGACAGGGAAACCCTACCCCAACATAGGGGTGTATTGGCTCTCTTTTACCTGTTATGTGCTTTTAGAGTGTATCTCTGCAGGGAACGCATATATTAGTTTGCAAGTTTGGGTATCTAGCCTGAGGGCACCAGTATCAGTGTTGTTGAGAATCAGTTGTATCTGCAGGTACCGGTTCAGTTTTGAATAGTGATTCTGGGGAACAGTGTTCAGTAGTAGAGTGCAGTTGTTCGACTACACTCGTGTTTGATCTGTGTGGGGCTGAAATACCGCTTGTTTTCCGTTTCAGTTCAGAGATTCAGAGGGTCGATCCAGAACAGCTAGTACCTTCTCCTTGCTGAGGCAGGACTGAACATGACGCAGAACTCAGAAGAGATTGTGGTCATGACGGCCGCGTTGAGTCAAGAAATCACCCTGCAGCATGAAGCTACTGTTGACATACCGCATCCGCCTAGGTCGTCTGCCGCACATCCAATTTGGACCCCTCAACTATACCAGGCTCGCGAGCCTACTACTTTTGAACTAATGGGGATGATAGGTGATCTCCAAAGGTCTGTGGCAGATCTCGCCTATGGAATGTCAGCTTCACCGCCAGCTGCATCATACGCCGGAAGCTTTGTACCCCAAGAGCCCCCGCTGTTGGGCCGAATTGTCATCGAACTCAGCCAACCGGAGATGGCCTCTAGCTGTGGCAATGACGCATCAAACCAAGTTCTAAATCAGGCTGAGGCCGGAGACAAAGGCAAGATGAAGGCAGATGCTGACCCTATCGAACAACTGCTGTGGGCAGTAGAGGCTTTGAAAGCCGAGGGAATGAACAAGCAAAAGATATCCGCAGTTGTGTCGAAAGTTGTGGAGGACGCTTTCCCCACTCCGCCTGAGGGCAATTCCAGTCAATCAGAGGATCGGGATAGGCCCCGTCATGCCAAAGCAGTTCTTCCCCCTCCCAGCCTTGCATCCGGAAAGGATCAGAAACCCAAGGCCGCACCCGCCGATCCATTTGCTAGTGCGTCTAGCAAGAGTGCTTAGGCTCTGAAGTACCTGCCCCGAGGGCGCAGGGTCTTCCATGCTCTCTACATGCCACTGTCTAAGGCACTGCAAATCCTTGCTGAGAGGGGACACCTTAAACCCCTGGAGCCTCGGCCTCTCCCGAAGAATCTCCCGGTTACACATGATGCTGCCTTGTACTGTGCGTACCACCAGCAGACTGGCCACGCTACCGACAATTGTTTCCGCCTTCGGCACGAGGTGCAAGATTTGATTGATAACGAAGTTATCCTCCCCCCCACCTCAACAAAGTCCGTCACCACCCAGTTGTTAGATTTTGAGGATACAGATACTGCGAGTATGTAATTAGAAGATGGATCGCCTGCGGGCAGTACCTGGCACATTTTTGGATGTGGTGTTTGGCACGTATTTTTGGGCATCTGTTAATGATAATTTTGTAAATTCTGACTTGGGTGTCGAGTCAGTCTTTTGTTTTGTTTTGAGTCTGTCTCTCTGTATTGAGTCAGTCTTTTGCTTACAAGGTCTGTCTTGTTGTAATGAGTCAGTCCCTCTTGTATATTATATCAGGTGATTTCGGGGTTGTTGCCTCAAACACCGTTTTGTCTTGTAAATATTCGCTTTTGAGTCTGTTACTGCCAAGGAGCCGGTTATATCAGGGCATCTGAATGAAACAGCTGTGGCTATCACGTTCCATATTTGTTGCTATTTGAGTTAGCCGCGCCAGAAGATGTGAATGGAACGACAGTACATACCACCTACTCTCTTGTGCCTTAAACATCGTCGTAATGACCTAAGCTTTTCATAAAAACCCTTTTCGAACACTGCGGTAAGAAAAACGAAGAGGAAGGAATTCCTCGGGTGTTGTAAAATTTTGGTCATTTTGAGGGAAAGAGAGGCCTGCTAAGCTTTTAATGAATGAAATCATGCTTGTCGGCGTGAGTACTGAGAAGGATCCTGGTTCGATCCAGACTGGTTCCACACTATCTTCAACGCGAATGATTTGTCGCTTTCTTAAAAACTTTCAAAAATAAAACATTTTGCGCAGTCTTGCGAAGACCTGTGTGGAATCGCTCTTGAGATGGTGCAGCCTAGGATCGCTCTCAGCCTCGAGATTTGATTTATCTGTTGCAAACCGAAATCTGTTCAAAAACATTCAGTGCCATGAAACGCCTGTGTGGCGATTTGGAAGCATTTCTAACAAGAGGCACCAAAGCCAGATCAAGGAGATCAGATCCCGCCAGGCAAAGCTCGAGAAGCAACCATGATGGACTTTTCCTGCAAATCAACACAACAGTCGCTCTCCTGGATACGGAGAGGTTTTAATCTCAAAACCATTTGGCATGGGGCTTGCTCCACTTTTACCCTTTGAGAGGCTCGCTGGACCGAAAACCCGGAAGGGCGGCCCAGGCAAAAATTAGAGCAAAAAAAATAATACAAAAAGAAAAGAAAAAATGAAAAAAAATGCAAAAGAAAAGAAAAAGAAAAAAAAAGAAGAAAAACAAAGCTCGCAAGGTCGAAAACCTGCAACAGGCGCCTTGGCAAAAATTAGAGCCTAAACAGTGAAGGTTAAAATACCCGAGTGTACCTTAACCGGAACTACGTAAGGCTTGATTCCCATGTTTGGGATACGAGGCAACTTCATCTTGAAGTCCAAACCCCCAACGCTCCATAGCCTCACCATGTCATGGTTTTGATCACTTTTGCCTCCGAATCCAATACCTCGATTGCGAACTCGAACTACGTGATTAACTTCCTCTCGAAGTCCAAACCACCAACACCTTCCAGGTGACTGTGTCCATATATTGATTCAAACCGTCTGCGTCTCCTTCACGTCCGAGGGTCCGATCGTCGTCAACGAGGACTGGCTTCCAATATGCCGCGGCATCATCCAAACAAGGGGCAACTTTCCATTGCCATGCATTGCCATAAGTTGCCCTGAGTTGCCATCTAAACCAGGGGCAACTTTCCGTTGCCTTATCCCCCTTTAAGCCAGGGGCAATTTTCCATTGCCTCCGATCCGAGGTTGCGCATCTCGAGGGTAAGTTCCGTGCTTGTTCGAGCATTGACTGTTTGCAAAAATAGTTTTTGAAAATTTTCACTAAGGTTGACTTATTTTCTCGAAAACTGTTTCATTTTCGAAATTGGACCATGTTTGGACCCAAAAAGGAGAATTTTCAGTGCTCACCGCCTGATTCACATGATTTTCAAATCAAAAATCGAATAAGTGTGTTAATCCAACTCTCATTTTTGATCAAAACTGTTTTAGAAAAAAAAAATGGTCAAAATGACGAACTAGGGGCACGATTGAGTCAGGTCTTCTGTCTTCCCCCCGCTAATATGCTTGCCAACAGGGCGCTCTATTCACCAGAAGGAATAGCCGCGAGCTAACAATGTTGGGTGTGAACCCACAACCTCTCGTTTACCTATCAACCGCTCTGGGGAGGGATAAAAAATGAGAGAATAAAGAATAAAGAGGTGTAAGCGGAGAGAAAAGTAAGAAGAAGGGTTTAAGAAAAAAAAAAATGAGCCTGAGGGCCGAGTGATGTAAATATCACAAATCAGAAAAGGTGGGAAATAGACCCGGAGGAATTGGCTCCTCGAAATCTGAGGTCTCTTTGTAAACATGTCCGTGTGTCGTGTCTTTTGATTTGTCGGTCTCGATTTCGGTTTTGAGTCTTTTCCGAGCGTGTCTCGTTCTCTTAGGTTGTGTGCCCTTTGTTTCTTTGTTTGAGTCTGTCTCGCTGTCTTCTGTGGTAGGCTCGATACCCTGGTTAAAAAACCCTTTTTTTACTTCAAAAATCGTTGTGCTCAGAATGTTGTGCCATTCTCTACATTCATGCGAAGCAAGAGAAGGAAAGGGAAAATTTCGGACATCCAAGTGTGTTTCAACTTCAATCGTTTCAGCTTTCGTGGTCCGTCTTGTCAGATCGGGGCTGTTTGTTCAGGGCTTGCTGTGTGCAGAATGAACCGAGTATCGTGTTGTAGGCCATATGCAGCCTAATCCCCAGGAGGGTGTGGGCGGTGTATTCAGTTTGAGCAGTGGTTTGCATGAGTGGTCTGCTGTTTAGTTGGTTGGTTATCTGATCAGTACAGTGCGAGTGCTCAATTTGCAGACAACAAATCCATATCATTTACATTTGAGGTGTAATATGATGCAATGTAGTGCAAGGTATGAAAGATACAGATATGTACAGATATAACACTCTTTTTTTTTTAGACAAAAAGGTTTGTTTCATATAATCTCTTCAAGTACATAGTTTTGGAAACAAAAATCTGCCTACGGCAGTACAAGGTACTCTATCTACCAACAAAAGAGAAAAGTACAAGAAAAGAAAGAAAAGAAACAGCAAAAGTCTGGGTCAACAGCATCATCAATGGCCTCGCGCCAGGGGATCTGTCCTCGCCCTCTTCCTAGGCAGAAGTCCAGGAGCATCACCAAAAGTGTCACTGTCTGAGCCCGAGCTGCCCCCGGCCTCCTCCTCGGACGACTCCGCCTCCTCCTCAGACTGCCTGTTCGAATCGAGCCCATGAGCCGCTCTCCGTGGCACGCCCTCCTGCACGGGAATATCCTGCCATCCCGAGTAGAAATAGGAGGTCCAGATGGAGCGCCACCACCCATCGGAGGAATCGGGAAGGGAGGCTGAAAAGTACAAAAGGCAAATGCATCAGTGTGACGCCCCGAATCTACACTATAGGTTGCAGTTAAGGGAGAGTCACTAATGAGTCCTATGGTCAATAACCAAGTAAGATCCCAGATCGCCGGAGGAGTCAAATTAGCCTCCCTTCTAAGTCCGGCTTTCTTAGGCAACAAGACTACCCTTTTGACAGATCTTAAAAGGTATTGACACAAGGTCTCATAAGCAACAATAAGGTTCATACATAGAATACAAATACATAACAACCACATTTATACTTAATTCAAAAGATTGTTTCATTACATTACATCCCAATAGAAAATTTAAACTCTACATGAGTTCTTACAAAATAACAAAAAGGAAATTTCTATTATTCCTAAGATAGCCAAAAGTCCTCGAAGGTTTCGCCTGCTGCCTCCACCACGAAGTTCCGCTTTTCACTTGGCATGATCTGTGTGAGCTTTGAATGCCCAGTAAACACACACACACCCTATCCCTTTTTCCCAGTCCAATACATAATTACAAATATAACATCAAATAGTAAAGCATGATACTCAAATAAATAAATAAAGGGGTCACGTTAGATGTTAGTAAACTAGAAATCCCCCAAAGAGATTTCGTCCTCCCAACCACAAGAATCGGACACGGATTATTCGGTATGCCCCCTCTTTTGCTGCTTTGTTGCAGAACTAACCTCGGATGCCTACCAACGGTTATATACCGCGTAGCGCCAACCGCAGGGCCTCAAAAGAGACGGTAAAAATAGGGCCTTGCCCGAAATCCCTCTTCACACCAAGCTACCTAGGGTCCGAATACAACCGCTCCGTTCAAGGGTTCCGAAAACCACTTACACAAGACTTTAACTTCAAATAGGGAACGCATCCCAATAATCCATATATCACTTATTCTCATCTTTTCATTACTCAAGTGCTCGAAAACCCAATACCCACCCAATTAGGTTTCCCGTTGAATTAAGTGTTTTAAGTCAAGGTTAGTCCAACTAAACAATATAATAACATCCACATAAGCATGCATCAATAAGGTGAAGAAGATGAAGAACATAACATAACATAACACATACAATATCATGCCAAGATATGATCGTAAGCTAATAAACATTATCATGAATACAAGAGCATAAAATAATCATGCATAACAAAATTTCCAGATTTAATATCACATAAAGATTAAAATGAAAGGCCTATTTTAGATCTTCTACCGGACTTGGCCTTCCTATGGTTTGTAGAGAATTTGATCTAGTTTCTAGAACATTTTTCGGAAATGGGATTGCTTTTCCAGATTTTAAGTTATTGAGAAAACATTCCAGCACTGTCCAGAATCTGTTCGGATCTGTCGACCGTTACGAAAATTTGATTTTCTTGCAAACCGCTTAATGTTTTTTGATGAAACCAATTTTAGTTGAAAGCTAACTCATTGAGGAAGGTTTCAAAATAAAATAGAGGTCCAAAATATTTTTGTATATTTTTCTGGAATTTTTGAAAGTGGGCTGCAAAAACAGATTTTTAGGTAGAATGCCCAAAACAAGGAAAATTATAAAAAGGGGGTTCCACCATGGGAAAGTTTCATTTCTTTTGTGAAGAAAATATACTAGGTATCACATGTCTAACTCAGAAAATTTGTTTGAAAGAGTGCTCTTGAAAAGTTGAGAGATTGGTAGAAAAGAAGGTGGTTTTGTGCCAAAATGGGAAAAATACAAGAGAGATGGAATCAATGCTCAACTTTTAGCATTTTTAACACAAGTAACTTATCAATAACACATTTGAAAACATTATTTAGAACCCTTAGAAACATGTATTTGAAAAAGGAAAATGAAAGAGAAGGTTGTGTTGTGGCTTACCTACTAAGCTTGCACAAGGAAGCTCTCTTCTTTCTTCCTCCTCTTCTCCTAGACTTCTCTTCCTTGCTCTCCCCTCTCTCTCTAGCCAAAATGTGTGTGTGAGTGTGGTGTGTTATATGTGCTTGCAAGCTAGGGGGTGTTGGTATTTATAGACAAGCTTTGATGCAAAATGTCCTAAATGCCCACTAGTTGAAAATGGATGGAAAGTTTAGGATTTGTTTGAAGTTCAAATGAATAGAAGTGACTTGGGGAGTGGTTTACTCAAGGATTAGGTAACACTTGGTTGTAATGAAACTAGTTTTGGGAATTAGCATCCTAGGTCTAGGTATTAGGTTGTGTATTTCTAGAATTCCATCATGGTGGTTCTTGGAAATTGGTTTCTCACTCTTCCCTAGGAGTGTGATGGGTTATTATTTTATTTGTTTTGGTCCTAGAGCACATTCTTCAAGGTGTGTATATATATATATATCCTACAAGATTGATGGTACTAATAACATTAGGGTACATGTACTATTTTTGGGGTAATGCTTAATAAAAGAAATGAGGGCTTGGAATTAAACTCATGTATTGGAATCTTATTTATGTATTTACTTATGATCTAGTTAGATTTAGGGCTAATTTAAATACTCATAGCAAATCTTTATTGGTACTAAAGTCATTATTGCTCCAAGATTCAAGGGATTTGTTTGTACTATAGTATAATGATGATGCCTAGTCATGTCTTCAAAATTTGGGAAGATTTTCTTATTTATTTGGTATACAAATCTTGGAAATTGTAAAACATAATGTTAAAAAAGATTTTAGGATACAAGTGTATATATATAAATATATGATGGTACTTGTTTGAGGTCAATTTATGATTTAATAAAAATGTGAGGGCTTGGGCTTAATTTCTTGTGTTGGGACCCTACTTAGGTAGAATTAAATTAAATTAGGTTAGGGAACCTAATGTGGCTGGGAAAATTCCTATTTTGAAGAAAAGAAATAAAAAATGCTAACCGACAATATTTGAATTAATTCAAGTAATCGAGGGCTTTAAGAAAATAATTCAACATTAGGGTCTTAAAAGTGAATACATATTTCAGGGGTTTCACAAAGATTGTATCCTTTTGTATCTTTTTGTCTTTTACAAGATTCAAAAGTTGCCCCGTATGCATTGCACGCATCCATCACATTGTCCGGTGCGTCGCATCGCGCCGTCTTGCACGTCCCTTGCGACTTGCACCGTTTTGCATTTCGTGTGGCATGCGTATCATACTTGCATTTCACTTTCCATTTAATGAGGTATGCGTGCCTCATTTCGCATTTCATTGCATCTTGAGGTACGCGTGCCTCGTTTTGCATTTCACTTTCCATTCAATGAGGTATGCGTGCCTCATTTCGCATTTTATTGCATCTCGAGGTGCGCATGCCTCGTTTTGCATTTCATTTTCCAGTCAATGATGCATTCGTGTCTCATTTGCATTGGCATGCGTATCCTATGCGCGTTGCCTCACACCCCCTCCCCCTCTCGCGTGTACTACGCTGAGAGGCTTCTTTTTGCTTCTTCCCTTTCCTCTCTCGCGTGTACTACGCTGAGAGGCCTTCTGTCTTCCCCCTCTCGCGTGTACTACGCTGAGAGGTTTCTTTTTGCTTTTGTCTTTCCTCTCTCGCGTGTACTACGCTGAGAGGTTTCTTTTTGCTTTTGTCTTTCCTCTCTCGCGTGTACTACGCTGAGAGGCCTTTTTGTCTTTCCTCTCTCGCGTGTACTACGCTGAGAGGCCTTTTTGTCTTTCCTCTCTCGCGTGTACTACGCTGAGAGGCCTTTTCGTCTTTCCTCTCTCGCGTGTACTACGCTGAGAGGCCTTTTTGTCTTTCCTCTCTCACGTGTACTACGCTGAGAGGCTTTTTGTCTTTCCCCTCTCACGTGTACTACGCTGAGAGGTTTCTTTTTGCTTTGTTTTTTCCTCTCCTGCGTGCGATACGCAGAGAGACGTTGTGTTTGAGACTCCGAGTGTTCTCGGTAGTCGCTTCTAGCCTTCTCCGCGTAGGCGCCGTGAGAATTGCTTAATTCTCTTAATCCTTGCTGCATGAGATGTAGTTTGGTTCAAGTTTACTCGCTTGCATCGCATTCACTTAAAATGTTGTATAATTGTTGCGACCGGGTCTGGCGAGACCTTAAACACGCACGGTCTAGGAGACCTTAAATCCTTGGAGGGTGCGAAACCTTTACCGTACTTGCCCGATCTAGGAGACCTTAAATCCTCGGGAGGTGCAAGACCTTCAGTGCATTAAGGTGCACACCTCATTGCATTTGGCATGCATCTCAAAAGCCGCGCGTTGGCGCGCATTTCAAAAACATCATGCATCATTTGCACTTCAAAAACAAAAAACAAAAAAAAAAACAACAACATGCATTGTCATGCATACATTTTGCATACGGTCTAGGAGACCTTAAATCCTCTGAAGGTGCAATTCCTTTGGTGTTTGTCGTGCCCAAACGACTTTCGGTGGTCTGGTAAAGCCACTTGCCTGTGTATGCGGTGAGTTCCTAGAAGACCAACTGGGACGGTGAAAACTAGAGTTTGAACGGCTTATGCCTAGAACACAAAGGTTCGGGATTTCCGAGACTAAAGTCTGGTTTAAATACCCAGGGGGTGTACCCTCGGCTTGAAATCTGTATGGAAGCCCCATAGGTTGAGACGGCATGTTTACGCCTCAATTCTGGATACTGAACCAACCTAGTATATCGCTCTGTTGGTAAGATAGGGAAAGCTGCAATCATAGTCGTTGCATCAACATGCATATGTCATGCATCATCGTATATAGTGCATATGTCATGCATTTCAAAGAAAAAAACCTGCATCTGTCATGCATCATCATTGTAGTATAGTGCATATGTCATGCATATCCATTCCATTGCATATTGTATATATTGCATTGTAGCTTGCATGCATCCATTGCATCCCCTTCCATTTATGGCCTGCACCTTTCCTTGTTGAGCTTGGTCTGGTATGTGTCCATACTTTTCACGTCAAAGCACAGTTCTGCATGTGCATCGCGCCTACTCCACGCTGGTATGTTGGTTTGAGGTTGCGGCACCTTTTCTGTGTTAGACATGGTTTGTATGTGTGCATGCTTTTCCTAAGCGAGATACGGTTTGGCCCGCGCACCATAATCGCATATTACATTGTAGTGTAATTGTTGCATCCAACATTAGGATCATTATTCTTTCCTCAGCGGGTCGTCACCCCACTTATGTCATTCCACCCAATACTTGTTCTTGTGTCCGTCTACATCACTCATAGTTCAGACATCGTTCTATGGTAGACGGACTCGTTACTTCCATCAATCTACTTGACATATGTGTGGTTTCGAATCGCTCACGATTAAATCATGATTCAATTGCTTTGCATGTAGTTTGCATAGTTTCAATTGCATTGCATTTTCATTTGCATTATTCATACATCATTTTGTATATATTGCATATCATCTTGCATTCATTTCGCATTGTCATGCATGTTGCTAACAATATTGTACCTGTTAAGTTTGCTTTCTTTGCAGGCACGATATTGTACGTACGGCTCATTTGAGGCCGGCGCAACCGGACGAGCCGCATAGGTATTGTATTCTCCGAGTGAGACGTTTTGAGAATTGCATAATTCTCTTACATCCTTTCTGCATTGTAGTGTAGTTTGGTGCATGCTAGCTTAAAACCTGCATGCGTTACATGACTTTCTTTGCATGATCATAAGTTATGCTCGGCCTTTTTGCATCGTCAGTTGCATCTTGCCCCCGCCTACGGGCGCATACCTTATCTGCGGCTTGTATGCCTATGCCTGAACTACGCTGGTTTGATTCCTGAAGGGATACGTAGGCAGCTTGCGAGTTCAACCATTTGCGCATTGTATGTTTGTCCAAGTCTTCGGCCTTGTCAAAAATGGGTCGTCTCTGGGCTTTGACATTCACTCCCGTCATTGTTATGACTTCCGAGTTTTGTCAAAGAGGGGCAACTGTAGACACCCCATTTTTGACCGTCCTCAAGACCTGGACGTCACCGCTTGAACACTCGGTGATTATCCATGATCGTGTTCGTTTGGAGTTCCCGGAGTTCTCGGCTACGCGCCTTGCCTCAGGACCTCCGAACTTGACCGTTTTGTGTCTGGTTTTGCACCAAACACTTGTGCTTTGCGTTGGAGGGGCAGGGAATGCCTTGTGAGGCATCCCCACACACCATCGGCAGTAGCTAGAGGCCACCGGCTGGTTGGTGTTGCCATCGGCACTATATTGTGCCGGTCGGCACTCTTTTGTGCCGGTTGGCAGTCAATTTTTTCAAAATGACAATTTTGCCCTGCCGACTACTGTTTAGTTGCTTTTTGAGATATTTTGAAGCAGCTGTATAGCACTTGTTTCCCCTTCATACACGTGTATGGAGGGATGAGCCTTTGATTTGCTTAGCTTGTAAGCTTTGTTGCCTATAAGGGAAGGCTCTCTTCTCTTGGCTCAAGGGCTAGAAAAGTTAGACATTTTTAGAGAGAAAAGACAGAGAAGAAGCTCTGGTTCTAGGTTAGAATTTGTGTATCTATCCTATCTCTCTTTTCCTCTCTTGTTTCTATACTAGGTGCTTTAATCCATATTATTGCACACAAGCACCTAGTGTTTCACCTTCCTTCGGTTCCTCAGGTTCTAAGGGCTGGTTCTTGAAGTTTTTGGTTGGATTTGAGCTTAAGGAAGCAACAACATCAACCTTTGTGAAGGTGGTCTTCCAGGGTAAGAAACTACCTCTTTTTACCCCATTTTTGCACTCCATTTTTGCATAGTTTAGAACTGTTTTTGTGCTTGGAATTTAATACAAAAAAGTTCTATTTTTTAGTCCTCTTTATTGTTGGTTAAGAGTGTTTTGTGCTTCGGGGAGGTTTGACCACCCTTAGGCCTTGAAAAGGCCTCATTTTGTGCTATTTTGTGAGAGCTCCGGGATTTTGGTGTTGGGTTCTCTTCACCACTGAAATCTTGAGGGATTTCAGTGGTAAAGATGATGCATTGAAGTCCCAAGAAGGAGAGGGTCACCCCCTCTCCTTGTTGTCCTTGAAAAGGACCTATTTTGTCTCTTGAGGGAGCCCCATGTTTGGTTGTTTGTTGGTTATGCCATGGCTGTATTTTGTGCTCATATTGCCATATTATAACTTTGTATCATGTTGGTTTTAGTACTCTTTGCATGTTTTGCATAGATGCTTTGTAATGCCTTGTGATCCCTTAACATGTCTTAGGTTGTTAGCCCTAATTCGAACATGATTTAGGCTTAGACTTGTGAATGATTTGTGCTTATTTTGCCATGCTTTAGGTCTGTCCATAGTCGTTTGGATTGATTTTGGCATGCTTAGTATAGCTCCTTTGCATTTGTGGCTTGTCGGGCTTGTATGCCTCAAGTATGTAAATGTATAGCATGTGTTGCTTGCATTATTTTGATGGTTTGGAACCACCCTACATGTAATTTCAGACCCTTTGGCATGCCCATATGATTGCCTCGCATGCCTCTTTGAGGTTTTGAAAGCATATGTTGTATGCCTAATGATTTGGTCATTGTGTGTGCCTTGCTCTAGAGCCACTTAGATGCCATCTAGGAGGTTCCTTTTGTATGGTCTAGGGCTGCCTTAGACCTGTTTTAAGCCTTCTTGGCCTTATGAGGCTTGGTTGACTTAACCATGGTTTAGGTCTCCTTTGGCTCGCATTGGATACTTGGGCCATTTGTTGCATGCTTAGTCTATTTTGTTGCTTGGTTTGGCACCATGTCCAACACGATTTTAAAGCTTATATATGCATGTTAATATGTCCATGTTAGCCTCTTTCAAGTGTTCTTAAGAGTTGCTTGTTTATGCCTAAGTGTTGGATTATGTATGCTTGCATGTGTGCATGTATTGCCTATACCTTAGTCTTCACTCCTATGGCATTTGGCCACTGATTTTAGGCTTATTTAGAGTTGCCTAACCTATGTGCAAGTCCATCCTCTTGTTGCTTGCATATGCTCCTTGAGTGTTGTAATGTATTGGTAAGTAAATGCATGTTAGGATTAACATGATTGAATGAAGTCACATGTTTGTTTGCATGCTTGGACACCCACATTACACCTTGCATACTTGATGGTTGATATTGGTGTTTCATGCCTTGTATGTTTGTTAGCTTGTATGCTCCTTGGCATTAGCATGATTGCATGCTAGTTGACTTGTCTAGGATTGCATCACATAAACATGCATGATCTACCTCTTGACCAAGTCATGATAGAGGCTTAGCACCCTTGTGTGTTTGTTTTGTTTGCATGCATTTCAAATAGAAGTTGCACATTTGGTTCTTTGGGCCATCATGCATGGAAATGCGTGATTGGTGGCCCGAGAATCGAGGCATATGCCCCTTTGAGTCACAAATATGATAAGGGGCATGATTGGTGCACACATTGTTGGAATTACATTGCCATGCAAGTTTTTGCCCTCTGCTGCTGTGAGTTGCAGGTTCTGCAGGCATTTTGTGCCGACCGGCAGTGTTTAGTGCCGACCGGCATTCAATTATCAGCCGATGGATAAATTCTGTGCCGATGGCCACACATAGTAGCCGGTGACTATTCTGTTCAGCCGGTGGTGATCCCCAGTATCTAAGGCGCTCGAGACTTTGGCTGTTTCAGAAGAGCAGGGAAAACAGAGGCAGGCTAGGCATGGCATGGCAGTGCGATTCCGAGCAAGACCCGAGCACGTGCTGCATTTGGCTCTCCTTCTGAGGCGGTTTACTGTTTTTCTTAGTTTAGTTAGTTTGTCAACTAATTAGGCTATCTGTAATATTTTAATTATCTTGCGTAGTTAATTAATTTGTATTATTATTTTGATCCCTCCGAGCGAGGACATATCTGTAATAAGTGTGGGTGAGTGGTGTGTATGTCTTCCAACCCCCATTTCTTTCTTCCCTTTTATTTACCTGCTTATGATGGTAGATTAGGGCACGTTTATTTAAGCATACCTTATGCAATGCATGCGTGCATCCATACATTTGTTTACATGCACCGGGCTCGGTACATCATACAAACCGCATTGTATCTTCAATTTCCAACTTGAATACGTGCATCGAATGATCGCATTTCACATGCCATTTTAGGGTTAGCCGAGCCTACTCTAAATTGCATCCTTGCCTGTGTTGCATTAGTCACTCTAACATGAACTAGGACATGCATGTCTGCTAACTAGTTTTTTTGTTTTGGCACGGAGTACGATGTAAGTATTTATGCTTTAGCATATCGCATGCGTGTGGATGTTAACATAACAGTATGCTTACCATGCGGCTAAGTGCTTATATGAGATAAATTGTTTGAATGCCTGTGGGTGGAGGTTGGATTGCTTGAGTTGGGAAAACTCATTGAAATCCGTGTTTTAGCCTACTTGCGAGTAGTAAAATCCGAAACGCTTTCAAAACGAACGGATATGCAATGTTTGTTTCCAAATTAGGCGATCTAGTCTATACTTGTTTGCTGCGCGCATAACATAGTAATTCTAGGCTAATAATTGGAATAAGAGCATGTAATGTTTTCAAAATCGGATATCACGGTTAGTAGAGGCGGTCTTCTGACCCAAAAAAGTGCTATAGTGACCTTCCCGATCGTACCCAAGCTCCCGAGCCAAGACTACTTTGGTGATGACGGACACGTTATTCGCAAGACGAGTCGGTTTTAAATTTCCCATTTTAAAAAAAATATTTAGGTGGCGACTCAGAAGCGTAAAGTCCATGTTTGGCACTACTTTTCAAAAAAATCTGTTTTTCTTCAAAACGATTTGCCAGAGTTGGACTCTTTGGTTCAAGATTTAGAACCACAAACAAGAAGGGGAGTCCGAACTGTAGTAGCATCAGGGCCCCCACGCGGGCGCGTCTACAGTACCCGTAATGTGTTATGTAGGTCACGTGCCGCAATCTGTTGACCCTTTGACTTCGTCTACTTGTATCAACGCCCACTGTGAGTAATAACTTTGTAAAGTTATGTTCAATGTTATGTATTTTCAGTATACTATGATACGAAATGATTGATTCTTGAAAAGCTATGATATGTTGGAAATGAATGAATGAATGTCTAGTTTTCTGAAAAGTAATTGTGGCACCCTTAGTATCTGGCCCTTACCCGGGGGATATAATACTGGATCCGCCTTACGGGGATATAATACCGTGGATCTGGCCCTTACCCGGGGGATATAATACCGTGGATATGGCCCTTACCCGGGGGATATAATACCGTGGATCTGGCCCTTGCCTGGGGGAAATAATACCATGGCTACTTGCGCGCAAGATATGGACTCTCCTGGTCGTTGGTACCAACTCTGTCTGTGGTCTCTAGACCAATCTGATCTGTTAGCTAATGGGTGTACCACATATAATCTTATGCAAAATCTGTATATGAGTATGAGTATGAATATGAAAACGAGTATGTATCTGAATCTGTTTCTGATTTGAAATATGAAATTGCATAAGACTCTATTTCTGATAAGATTGTGTTTATGATATAAACTCTGATTTCTAACTCTGTGATGGACATCATTCATTAAACCCTTTACTATGTTATTATTCACTGGGCTTTAGCTTACTGTATTATTTATGTATGTAGATGATCAGGCGCGTGGCCAGGCTAGAGGCTTCTGTCTAGTATTTGTTTTGTCAGCCAACCTATGTGCCTCCCGTGGAGGTTCCGGATATGCTAAGTGTTGTCGTTATGTGATGTAAAGTTTAAGTTCAGTTATGTTTTCTTGCTTGGTTCTTCAAGTCATGTGTATATATATGTAAATAAAAAGTTTAAAATTTTTCTGTCTCATATAAGTCTGCACAGCTCAATGGACGTTGTATATTATTATTTGCTTCCGCTAGCCCCTAATATTTTGTTAATCTGTTCAGAGGCCGTAGGTAATCCTCGGATTACTGGCCGGTTACGGTGCCAAACCTATAGGGGCGGGTTTGGGTCGTGACAGAGTGGTATCAGAGCACGCGTTAATTTCTCACACACGTGTCCATTGAGCACTAGAATGTCTAGAACAGATTTAAGTTCCACACATCTAGTAAGTAAGTAAGAAGTTGTGCATTTAGGAATATGCATATATTTTGTGTAATACGTTTAAGTATTGAAACTAAGTGTTACGAGCTATTATGGAATTTTGATGATTATAAGGAAACAGGATTGTGTTGAATTAGTTTAGCAAAGAGGCTAAAAGCTAAGAATTATTGAGATATTGAGAAATTTCAAATGTTATAAGGAAATCAAAATTTTTAACTAGAACATTGGGGAGTACAAGTATGTTGATTTTTGAAAATATGGTGTTATGAGAAATTAGAATCTTTAATGAAAGTCCTGGAAGCTCTATGGGTTATATGTTAAATTGGACTATGAGAATATTTGGGAATTGAGGAATTTGTTGATCAATGAAATATGTGGAATTATGGTAATTGAGAACGAGAAGAGTCATTTGATATGTAAGATGGTACATTTTGGTGGGAACCTAATAAGTGGAATGTTAAACCGTAGAGTCTCATGCCTTTGTTGAATGACCTTGAAAGTTCGATTGGAATCACGTTTGGCCAGCGTAGCTTCGAATCGGAAATTCTTGGTAAATTCCTGGGGAATGAATAGGATACCCTACCAGTGTCCTTATATGCCTATATGTGTATGTCTACTTGTGTATGATATGTGCTTTGTGTTATGAATTAAGTCAATTAAATTAACCCAAGTGTTATCAACCATTTTCTTGTGTTTAACCCTCCCTTCCGTCATTAGGAGAAGATAGTGGAAAAGTATGAATGGAGTGGAAATTGAGTCTTTATTAGAGTAATTAAGTAAAGTAGAAGAAATACTAGAGATCGTGGTGAAAACTGTGAACCCTATGGCAAGATCAAAAGGAGGAGTTAAGTGTGAAAGTGAAAAGTGAATCAAAGGAGAAAACGAAGAATTTTGTGGTAAGAAAAATGAGTAATTCTAGGCAAGGTTGTAAGAGAAGTAAGTTATTCTAGTATGTCAATATGTCACAAGATTCATTGGGGACTGTGTCATCGAATTGCTGGGAATGTGAGAAGTTGAGCATCAAATAAAAGACTATCCCAATCTAAGAAAAAGCTGAAATGATTAAATTGGTTAAGGATAGTACTTAAGTACAAGTGGGACCGCTTGAAGTTAACAGTTTATGTGTGAGTGGCTTTTCTTTTTATGAAGCTATGTTATAGTATTTTGATGAAGTTTTGCTTTGCTTTGTTTTGGATAAGGCTTTGCTTTGCCTTGTTGTGCAAAATTATTTGGTTTAACTTGAATGATTATCCATTAGTTTCTGTATCAAGTCTTAGTTTTGTTTTGATGACATTCTCGAAAGGTCCTTTCGTGCTAGGGGACGTTAAGCTTATGTAGCACCTTTGTTGAGATATCTCTTTGCCATCGACGGTCATGTACGGATGGTACCACCGACGGTCTATGAACGGGTGGATTTGTCTAATCGATTTCGGGTCGGCCACCGACGGTCTATGAACGGGTGTGCCCGATTCCGAGGCGATTGTTCCTTTGTTTTGTCCGGAATGTCCTCACCCCAAGTATTATGCAGATGCTGTTAAACGTCCCAAGAAGCTTTGAAAGATTTGATTGATGAACTTGATTCATCCCGTGTTTTGTTACAAGCTAGATTACGTGTTGTCTGATATAGATGGAACCCATTGGTTGGACCATTTAGAACTCAACCTGAAATTGCTAAAAATGATTAATACATCGCTAAGACTTGACTTGGCATTGTCAAAATTAGAAGAATATGAGCAAGACTTAACCAATTGATGAATATGGAAAGTGATTGGGATTTCTTTTTAGTGTAACAAAGCTACATGTTTTTGAGACCTTATTTGAATAGAAAGGAAATTGTACTTCACATTAGGAGACTGAAATCTACGGGAGTTAGCAAGGGAAGACCCAATTTACAAAAATCGTATCGCTATTGAATCTTCTAACGTTGAAAAAAACATTTATAATGATCTTAAGTTACTAAGTCAAAACACAGACTTCTAGAAAGGAAGACACAATAATTCCCTATTGGAATAATTATTAGAAATGAATGATAGTATGATCTTGTGGGCATAATTAAATCTAGATTTTGGATCCGACACTAGATAGCTTAACCTAGTGCGAATAAATTCAATTCTAGTGTCGAACAGAAGAAAGAAAATGTAATAGGAAATAAGGAAGTAAAAATCGTTAGAATAACAAGCGCATGTTTCTTAAGGAACCTTTGGGAACATAAGAATTTTGATTGGCTAATTATAATGATTTGAGGAAAATTTAAAAGTGTAGCCCTAGACTACCACGTGACTATTGATCAAAGTTAATGAATTTCTGTGAAATATGCTTGGGTGTGAAGTCCAATGTGCTTCTCTATTTTGAAATTACCATCATAATTGTCATCCAAGATGTCTTTTGGAAGTGGGACCATTAATATATGATTACGTTTTCATATAATTCGGAAATTTCTGTTATAGATTAACATGTGGAACCTTCTTTGGAGAAATTACGTTATGTGCATAACTTAAGAACTTTGACCATAGTCAATGAAAGCTAATGTCTGTTCTTTTGGGATAGGATGAATTACAGATTGATGAATTAAGGTATATAAGTTATATGATTGACGTCAATAGAAACGTTAATGAATCGCCAATTTGGGTTGTTAACCATTAAGTGATTGGGAATAAGTTCAATTTACAAAGAGGAAGTTAAAAAAAAAAAAAAAAAAAAAGGGAGTTACTAGGATTTGAATGAAGTGAGACTGATTATATGACTGACTTTCTGTACGAGTATCTTAAGTTTGGAGGACCAAACTTCCTAAGGGGGGAAGGCTGTAATGACCCCATCACGTATAACAATTAGCATTAAATTAATTAAGAGGATTTGAAATTTAATTGCTGAGTATTATAATTTATTTGGGATTTATGAGAATTGTGGAATCTGACTCGTATATGATTTTATTGAAGGTTTATTTCGGAATTAAAAATTAAGGTCCAAATGGCTTAAGTAAGTGAAGTTAAGAAGTCGAATTAATTTAATATTAATCATGAACCCATTTGGGAGTTTAATTAAATATCCGTTTTAGTTTATTAAAATTGAGATTCGATAAATTAGATCCTAATTGGGGGTTGATCAAGTTAATTAAATTATGAGGATCAAGGATCGTGATTATTGTGAATTAAATTTATTTATGGGGTGTCCTATTTAAATATGTAATTTAATTGACGGAAACTTGGAGTCTGATCAGAAATTGAAGGCCTAAATGATTTAAGAAACCAAAATTGAGGTTGGAAATAAGTTCAATTTATTATTTGGAGCATTTTGGGAGTCTGATTAAAAATCTGATTCGGATTAATAAAATTTAAATATAATTAATTAGGCTCTAATGGGAATCGATTAGACTAATTAAATTATGAGAGATCTATGATTTGTTATAATTAATCTACTGATGTGCTAATTGAAATTTATTAAGACTAGGTGTTATTTAATTAAATTAATCATAACCACAGATTAAATTGTATAATGATTTAGAGTTGGGAATATATGTGGGGGTGTGTGCAGTGAAAGTCTGGTGGGTGTACTGAGAAACCAGATTTGTGTGTGTATGGGATGTGTTGGATGCCTAAGAGGAGTGCACGTGTGCCATGTGAGGCCAAGAAGTGAAGTATGTGTGTGTGTGAGTTAAGGTATTATCTGAGGCTCAACATTTAGAAAAGAGAAAGAGAGAGAGAACTTCATTGTTGTTGCATGCAAAACCCAGAGAGAGAAAAGGAAAATGGGTTGAAGTCATGGTTTGCTGGAGAAGCTTTGGAGATGTGAATTCAAGACAACAAAGTGAAGAAAAGTGAGGAAGCTCATAAAGATTGGAGAAATTCATCAAATTGAAAGTTTTGGGTAAGAAATTAAAGCTTAATCTTGTTAATAAATTATTTACATGCTGAAATTAAGAGGTAAATGGGTTCAATTTCATGTAATTAAAAGGAAATTAGCAAAAAGATGATGAAATTAAATTAGATTCATGATCATGGAAATTAATTTGGAAAGTAATTATATTGGGATTGATTTTTATAATCTTGCATGTTAAATCAAGTTGGGTTGAAAAACATGAGTTATGATCCTTTTAATTTGTTAAATTTGAGTTCAATTTTATATAATTGGGATGAAATTAGAAAATAAAGATTATTATGGAATCTAATTTGGATTTGGGGTTCTAAACATGAAATGGGTTGCATGCATGTGGATGATTTTGGAATAAATTTAGGAACTTATTTTTTATGGATTTGATGTGGTGATTTTTCATGAAAATATTACATGCATGAGCAAATTAATGCTCTAATTACAATATATTTCATGAAATATGAAAAATCTAAATTTATTCAAGCTCATATTTGAGGAGAAAAAGGAAATGTTTGATAAGGATCAAGTTTATGAAAATTTAGAATGATAGATAAAGTTTTGGGTTCATAATTAGATTTTTAACCCATGCATGTAAAGTAAGTTAAGAAATTAATCCATAATTTAAAGAATATAAGTTTGTGATTTGAGTTTTGGTGTAAATTAAGAGTTTAATTATGGTTGGAGCTTAATAAGGTAGAATTTGTGGGGTTTTTGATAAATGTTTTGTACATGCAAATATTCCTTTAAAAGAGTTTGTAATTTTAATCTCATGATTTAAGAGGAATTAGTAAAATAATGAAGAATTGGAGCTAAGAAATTAATTATTTTGGATTTGGTTTTCGAAGTTATAATTAAATCAAGCTCCATAAATTATATGTAATTTTATTGTGCATTTGATTTTGGAAAAATGATTTTAAAATCATGAGTTCATGAGTTTTGATTTTATTATGAAAACTAGGAATTTGTTTAATCCATGCATGAGATTTAATTTAAAAGGTTTGTTCAATTTAAACACATTTTAGAACATCTATGATTATAAATTAAATATTTGGTTAAAAATTGAGTTAAGTTGAATTTCTAAGAAATTGATTTGTGTAATTCATAATTAAGTTGATTTTGTTATTAATATAAAATTGGACCTATTTGTATTGCATACATCATGGATTTTGAAGGATTTGGATTAATTCAATCTTATATTTTGAAGAGAAAAATGAAATGTTTTATAAACATCAAGTTTATGGAAAATTAGAATTAATCCTAATGTTAGATAAAGTGTTGATTTTATAATTAGATTTTAATCCATACTGGTAATTTGAGATTAAACATATTTTGGGACATATATGGTTAAGAATCAAATTGAGGTTATGAATTAAGTTAAGATTAAGATTATGGAAAATAGTTGGAAAAGAAGGACTTAGTAATGAAGGAATATGTGAAATAAGAACCCGGTTTATTTAAATAAGAAAGAATAAGCGTAGTAGAACTTCAGACTACAAAGACTAGAGACTTGAAAGGACAAGTTTAAGCAAGGGAGTAATATTGTATTTCAATGTGTATATGTTATATGTTTGTGTAGGTCACGCGCCATTGTCTGCCCGATTTATCTGATATATCCAGTCTGTCTGATTTGCCTCTACAGCCCTCTGTGAGTAATAACTTTGTAAAGTTATGTTCAATGTTATGTATTTTCAGTATACTATGATACAAAATGATTGATTCTTGAAAAGCTATGATATGTTGGAAATGAATGAAAGAATGTCCAGTTTTCTGAAAAGTGATTGTGGCAACCTTAGTATCTGGCCCTTACCCGGGGGATATAATACCGTGGATCTGGCCCTTACCCGGGGGATATAATACCGTGGATTTGGCCCTTGCCTGGGGGAAATAATACCATGGCTACTTGCGCGCAAGATATGGACCCTCCTGGTCGTTGGTACCAACTCTGTCTGTGGTCTCTAGACCAATCTGATCTGTTAGCTAATGGGTGTACCACATATGATCTTATGCAAAATCTGTATATGAGTATGAGTATGAATATGAAAACGAGTATGTATCTGAATCTGTTTCTGATTTGAAATATGAAATTGCATAAGACTCTATTTCTGATAAGATTGTGTTTATGATATAAACTCTGATTTCTAACTCTGTGATGGACATCATTCATTAAACCCTTTACTCTGTTATTATTCACTGGGCTTTAGCTTACTGTATTATTTATGTATGTAGGTGATCAGGCGCATGGCCAGGCTAGAGGCTTCTGTCTAGTATTTGTTTTGTCAGCCAACCTATGTGCCTCCCGTGGAGGTTCCGGATATTCTAAGTGTTGTCGTTATGTGATGTAAAGTTTAAGTTCAGTTATATTTTCTTGCTTGGTTCTTCAAGTCATGTGTATATATATGTAAATAAAAAGTTTGAAATTTTTTGTCTCATATAAGTCTGCACAGCTCAATGGACGTTGTATATTATTATTTGCTTCCGCTAGCCCCTAATATTTTGTTAATCTGTTCAGAGGCCGTAGGTAATCCTCGGATTACTGGCCGGTTACGGTGCCAAACCTATAGGGGCGGGTTTGGGTCGTGACAGCTACATCCTATTATGCCACTTTCCACAGAGACCTCTTTAGCTCGTACAACGCTAGAGATTTCGGCACTGTTCGAATGGAGAATTCTAGCTATTCAAAGATTGTGGATATTGGAGACATTAGTATTCAGACTAATGTCGGACACAAGCTGGTTCTCAAAGATGTGAGGCATGTTCCAGATTTGCGCCTCAATCTTATCTCTGGAAGCGCCCTAGACCGACAGGGCTATACAAGTACATTCGAAAATGGCCATTGGAAGTTGACAGGAAGAGCTTTGACAATCGGCAGAAGAGAGATGTCTTCAACACTGTACAAGACTCAAACGAAGATCTGTCTAGAAAGTCTTAATGCAGTGAAAGACAAGGAGTCACTGGACTTATAGCACTGAAGATTGGCTCACATGAGTGAGAAGGGATTGCATCTGTTGGCTAAGCAATCCAAGATACCCTTATCCAAAGGGAGTGTTCTGAAGTCGTGTGATCATTGCCTTTATGACAAGCAGGATCGAGTATCATTCAGTTCAACGAGCAAAAGGAAAACAGAAGTGCTTAGTATGGTATACTAGGATGTTTATGGCCCAATCGAAGTGGAGTCACTTGGCGACCGTAAGTATTTTCTGACCTTTATTGATGATGCATCAAGGAAGTTGTGGGTGTATTTCCTGAAGACGAAGGATGAGGTATTCGAACACTTTCAAGAGTTCCATGCAATGATGGAAAGAGAGACTGGGAAGAAGTTGAAGTGTCTTCATACAGACAATGGGGGCGAGTACACTTCCAATGCTTTTGAAGCATATTGTGCTAGCAAAGGTATCCGACACGAGACAACAGTTACTGGTACCCCATAACACAATAGAGTGGCAGAAAGAATGAACCGCACTATTATTGAAAGAATCAGATGTATGCTCAGAATAGCAAAGTTGCTAAAGTCATTATGGGCTGAAGCCGCCCGTACAGCCTGTTATTTCATCAATAGGTCGCCTTCAGTCCTGTTGAATTTTGAGATACCTGAGGAAGTCTGGTCCAGAAGAAAGGTATCATATTCTTACTTGAGAGTTTTCAAGTGTAAGGCGTTCGCACACATCTCTAAGGAAAATAGACAGAAGCTTGATGACAAGTCCACTCTATGCATATTTGTGGGCTATTCAGATGTAGCATTTGGGTACAAGTTGTGGGACCCAGTGAATAAGAAGATGTTCAGGAGCAGAGATGTTGTGTTTCATGAAGACCAGATAGTAGCAGATTTTGAGAAGTCTGCAAAGTCTAGAGATGTTATCACTCCAGACTTGTTCCCATCTCCCAAGCCATCACAAAATGCTAGATGTGATGATGTGTAACAAAAAATGCCAGAGTTGCAGGATCCTATGCCAGAAATTGAGGATCAGGAAGAAAGAGATGAAGACCCAGATAAAGAGGGTGTTGAGCAGGGGGAGCAACTCTCTCAACCAGAGGTAACTGGGCCTCAGTTGCGAAGATCTGAAAGAGCTGCCATGCCATCAACCAAATATCCTGTTTCTCATTATATTTTGATTACTAATGAGGGGGAGCCTGAGAGTTTTTTGGCAGCAAAGAGTCATACAAAGAAAGACTATTGGATGTAAGCCATGAAGGAAGAGATGAGTTCTTTGCAGAAGAACCACACTTATGAGCTTGTTCCACTTCCAAAAGGCAGAAGAGCCTTGAAAAACAAATGGGTGTACAAATTGAAGAAAGATGGCAACGATAAAATATTGTAGCATAAAGCTCGCTTGGTGGTCAAAGGTTTTGGGCAAAAGAAGGGAATTGATTTTGATGAGATCTTCTCCCCAGTTGTGAAGATGACTTCCATTTGAGTAGCTCTGGGATTAGCAGCTTGCTTGAATCTAGAGGTAGAACAGATGGATGCCAAAACTGCCTTTCTTCATGATAATTTGGAGGAAGAGATCTACATGGGGCAACCAGAAGTATTTGAAGTTAAAGGGAAACAGAATCTAGTCTGCAAACTGAAGAAGAGTCTCTATGGCCTAAAGCAGGCGTCGAGACAATGGTACAAGAGTACACAGTACTTTGACATAGTAGTAGACTAGTGTGTATATTTCTGAAGGTTTGCGGATGGAAACTTCATCATCTTACTGTTGTATGTCAATGATATGCTGATCATCGGACAGGATATTGCTATGATCAACAAGTTGAAAAAGGACTTGTCACAGTACTTTGACATGAAGAATTTAGGCCCTGCACAGCAAATTTTGGACATGAAGACTGTTCGTGACAGGAAAGCCAAGAAGATATGGCTGTCACAAGAAAAATATGTTGAACGGGTGATTGAAAGGTTCAACATGAAGAATGCCAAGCCAGTCAGCACACCACTGGTCAATCATTTCAATGTGACAAAGCGTTCGTGTCCCACCACCAGCTTTGAAAGGAAAGAAATGGAGGCAATCCCTTATTCTTCTACAGTAGGGAGTTTGATGTATGCAATGGTGTGTACCCGGTCAGATATAGCTCACGCAGTTGGCGTTGTGAGAAGATTCCTCGCCAATCTAGGAAAGGAGCATTATGAGGTAGTCAAACGGATTCTTCGGTACTTGAAAGGAACTTCAAAGATGTGTCTATGTTTTGGGGAAGCTGAACCAATTTTGGAGGGTTTTACAGATGCTGATATGGCGGGTGATCTTGATGGCAGAAAGTCTACATCAGGATTTCTATTCACTTTTACAGAGGGAGCTGTTTCATGGCAGTCCAAACTACAAAAGTGTGTTGCTTTATCTACAACAGAGGCAGAGTACATTGCTGCCGCAAATGCTGGAAATGAAATGTTGTGGTTAAAGCGGTTCTCCAAGAATTTGGTCTACAGTAAGAAAAGTACAAGGTACATTGTGATAGTCAGAATGCAATTAATCTGAGTAGGAATTTCATGTACTATTCCTGCACAAAGCACATTGATGTCCGGTATCATTGGATACTAGAAATGATGGAAAATCAGCTGATGAAGCTAGTGAAGATTCACACGGACAAGAATCCTTCTGACATGATGACCAAGGTTGTCACCAGAGACAAATTGGAAGTTTGCAAGAATCTGACCGGGATGGATTTCAAGTAAGAAGTCAGTTATCCATATGGGCGTAGAGGGGGATAATTGTTGACTCCAGCCCACATAGAGTAGTTGGAGGTTGGAGGTTGTGTCTCCAAGTCAAGAAGAGGGAAGTTGGCAGTTGGTAGCTAGGCAGCCCAATTACTCCTTCACTTGACTTTGTTTCCTCTCTTTTATGTATAAATAGAGGCTGAGAAGAAGAGAAGAATAACACAGAAAATGAAGAAAACACAGAGTGTATGTATCTGTGAAGTGAGAGTGCTATAGAGAGAGAGAGTGAGTGAGGTGTGAGTTGTAATCTCCCTCTGAGAAAAATTCTATAATGGATATCTCTCCCGTGGATGTAGGTAATTGCCGAACCACGTAAATATCTTGTGTTATTATATGTGATTGATTTCTAGTGTGCCTTGATCCTAACAGTCCTTTATCGTTTAATGAAGAAAGGAAAGATACGGTGCATGGCAAGATGGGTTTTGAGCTTTTTTGGCTAAAATAGCCACAAAAAACAAAATAAACTTTTTAGTCCAACAAGACAAAATATCACATCCAACCTATAATCATTACATTCTTTCTATCACAAAAAGTCAAAAATGCCAAAAGCCCTTCCCAAACCAGGCTTTTTAGCCCCAGGCTAAAATAGCCAAAAAAGCCAAAAAGCCAAAAAGTCGTTGTGTAGTTTTCAGAACTGGTCCTGAGCTAAGGCCATTGAGGTCTCAGCCTTAGGTTCCAAAAGATTGGTCCAAAATAGGGCTTCCAAATTTAGAAAAATATTAGAGTATATTACGAATATAAACAGATCCAAATTATTTTTGTTATTTTAGGACCAATCTAAAGGACCGAAAATGTTCTGTTGAGTCCATATTTGTTTATAAGTGTAGTTTGGCCCAATTGAAATTAAAATATATGCAAAATGTCGGTGGCCCTTGAATGAGAAACACTACATACACATACAAAATGTTAGTGGCCTAAAATAGGGCCCCTAATTTTTTTTTCTCTCTTTATCAGATTTTAGTGAAAATAAATAAATTTGCCCTAATTTTTTTTACTTTTCTTGTTTATCAAATTTTAGTAGAACAAATAATTAATTCAATCTCAATCACATTCATACACAACATATTCAATAAACAACAATGCAACTGCACTCATAAACAACATATTCAATAAACAACAATGCAACTGCACTCATAAACAACATATTCAATAAACAACAATTAATTCAATACATATCCAATACATTTTAATTGAATAAAGTTTCCCTAATTTTGGTAACTTTTTTTTTTTGGGTATGAATACATTTTGATATCTATTTTGGTATCAATTGACAGTAATGATATGAAATAGGGTGATTTTATTTTTCTTTGTGAATATAAGCCTCTGCTTTTGTTTCGCCTTAGACCCCTGAAAACTCAGGGCTGACCTTGGTAGTTTTTTCAATTTAAGCAATTTGGAGGTAAATAAAACCGGAAGACGAAAAATAGAAGTGAATGCAATTTATTTATTTTTTAAGTGAGATATACATGTTCATATTTGGTTATGCTTATGAATGGTTTGCGCTACCTGGTGGTTGTACTCACTGTAATACCACAATATAGAAATTAAGGTTAATTTCACCTGTATTATGTAAATTATTACCAGTTTTTTTACTCATATCTAAATTCTTAATTGTCTATTTAGTTACTGAAGTTTTGTCTAGGTAGTCCAGCTGGAGATAATTATACAAATTAATAATTATTATATTCTAATTTGATGGCCAAAAAGATAATCTTATAATTAGGACAACTTAAATCATACAAACTGCTGGACGATCTTCATTGTATTTAAATAGATTAAATTCTGTTGTGTACTAAACAACAACTAGAATATAAAGAAATAAAGGAAATGAGAGAAAAATATTTGATTACAAAAATCAAACTAGAAATAGAATTAAATAAATAAAAACAAATTTTATTTTGTTACCCAAACAAAATTAAAATCTGATTTAAATAAATAATAATAAAATAGAAAATAAATAAATAACTTACTTGATTAATCTGTTGAATATTATTCTGATCAAGTCCAGTGTTTGACACTGTGTCCTTAAGACAGATTCGTCCTCTCTACGATACTTTCAGAATATAGACATCTATCTCCCAGGATGAAATGATCAACTACAAACAATAGCAGCACTACAAATTGTTTGCCTAACGAACATACTAAGTGTTTACACTCTTTCTCACAAAAATTGAATGCAGCAAAATGAAAAATAAATTTGTAGAGGAGAAGTACGAATTTTCTGAATGTAAAAATCAAATGAAGGGCTGATTTATTTATAGGCAAAATTGTGGGTGTTAGTTTTGAATTAAACAGGTGCAAAACCTGTTTGAACAGGTATGATACCTATTCAGTTTGAATAAACAGATACAAGTCAGTTGGGTTTAAAATTTGAATAGATAAAAACGGGAAGGGACCTGTTTGGGTGTACAAAAAAAATCGGACCAATTTATTTCTGGAATTAATTTGAATTCTGGATTTTATTTTTCCAAAAAATAAAATTAAACTCAAATGTTTTTGACCCAAAAAGATAGGTATTGGGCTGGACAAGCTCAACCCAACCTCATACCACGCATCCGTGCCCAAGCCTAGGCCTAGCCCAGCCTGCCTGACCGGACGGCGGCCGTGTGCGTATGTGGTGATTTTTGGGTCCAATGGATCTAGCTCATTTTGCCCATAATCTCCCTCTCTAAAACACTTGGGTACCCCTTGGGGTACACGCCAAGTTCCAATCTCATGCCTTATAAACCCATTCAAAACTTCCCACCAAATCAATGTGGGACAAGCCTTATTCAAACATTTAAGGATTTTTCACCAAAGCTCCATTTCCATGGAGCATACTTTGGTTTCAATTTCCCATTCATCCGGTAATGATTTTGAGCAACCAAATATATCACGTGAATCACAACGCGACATAGAACGCGTTACCACTTTGACTCGTGAAAATCGACGCATGGGTTCCACCTAAAAATAATAGACCAAAATTAGGAAAAAAAATCTGTCATATACCCAGATTTTTCCAAACCATTTTCCAACACAAACAAACACCCTTCAAATTGATTGTGGGGTGTAAGTTGTTCAAAATAATAATAAAAAAATAACTATTTTGTTGTATAATTTAAATTGTTCAAATTCTAAAATAACATTTTTTTTTTATCAAATTAGGCTTCAATAAGAATCGATTTGTAAAATTGTGTACAATTCAATCATACAGATAGAAATTAGAAACTTTAACGACTAAATAGAAAAAATTGATAGTTTATGAATGAAATTAAAAAAAAATACAAAATAAAAGTGAAATTAACCCTATAAAATTAATATTTGCCTATATACATAAATTCTACCCAGACACGGCTATATATATTTATGAGTAATTATATACAAATAAAAAATTCCTACATAATTTTTATATAGAAGAATATGATTTAGGTATTGTTTGGCAACACTCACTTTTAGTCTAAAAACCAAAAATTCAACAAAAAATCTCAAAAATAAAATAGTTTTCAACTCATACAAAAAAAGTTAAAAATTGATTTTCATTCATTTGATTTTTTCCACATCTTTTTTGCAAAAAATTAAAAAATTATTCAAAAATATATCAATTTTTTAACTCAAATTTTAGCCCAAAAAAACATAAAAACCCACACAAAAAAAGTCACTTCCTAAACACCCACCATTCACTCTCAAACAAAATAACCAAAAAGATGATATTTATTTATCAAGATGACATTGTCACGTTGTTATTGTGATTTTTATTTTTTAGTTTTTATTTTTGTATAAATTTTATGTATGAGTAATACTTTTTGTATTGATAGTTTGTTTAGAAATTCACTGTTTTAGTTAAATTTTTAATTTTTTAAAAAAGACATGTAAAAAATAGAAAGAGTGATGTGATAATTTAGTTTGACTTTTTGAATAACTTATTCAAAAAACTACTTCCCAAACAACCCCTTATACTAAAAAAATACCCAAATAAAAATAAAAATAAAAATAAAAAATCTATCTATCTATCTTCTATACTTCATATAAAGTGAACAAGCTCACTTGGTATACATGAGCTTCATTCTTTCACCAACTGTCAATTTCTCCATTCAAAAGGGAAGCAGAAAAAAGTAATAGTGTCAATTTCCCCATCCAAAAGAAAATAATAATAATAATAATAATAATAATAATAATAATAATAATAACTACTAGAGGGGCAGAAGGCTTTAACACTTTCACCACTTAACATATATATTTAATTTAAAATTAAAATTTATATTTTAAGCACACCTATTAGGTGGACATACATCCCTAATTATTATTATTATTATTATTATAAAATGAACAATTCATTTGATGTCCTGAAATTTCTTCTCTTCTAGTTAGATAAAGGGGACAAATGGTATTCAAACATTAAACCTAAAACCTAATATTTGATAAATAAAATTCTTACCACTTAAGTGATGTACAACATATACTAAATAATTTGTTTTTCTTTTATTTATTTGAATTACACACATTACGTGTACTAACTATTAATATATCTATATATATATGACAAGATAGTTATTCATTGAAAGAGCAATTTAGTTATCATATATAAGTTTATTATTGGCTAGTGATATAAAATATTTATTCAACATATTAATATATGGGTAGGGAAATAAAGGGTAAATTACACTGACACCCTTTGAGATTTGTTTTTAATATAAGAGCATCCATAATGAATGTGTTAAAAATGTGTGTTAAAATGTGTTATATGACAAAAAGTAATAAAAGTGGAACCAAAAAATGTGTTAAGAGTTTGTTGATTTACTGAGTGAATAGTAAGTGAATGGTGATACAACGGGTGTATTAAGGTGCGTGTTAAGAATATGTATATATATAAATAATAAATAAAATATAAAATAATTGAAGGCCCACTGCACTGTCAATGCCTCTCTCTCTTTCTGTCAGTTAACACATTTGCTTGGTAATAGCCGGCCAGCCATAAAATCATTCGGTCGCCCAAAAAAAACTATGCAATTTTTTTTTCTTGAAGGGTCGGATGTCTGGGAGGACAACCAACTGGACATCTGGCCAGACGACCCCATGGTACTTCCCTCTCTCTCCCTTGCTAGCTAAAACGCTGGCTGTAGTTAACACACTATTTAATATCTGATATTAACTCTGACCACTAATGAACAACTTAGTAGCTCCATTGTATGAGCAAAATGGAACTTGGCTGGCCAAAGTTTAACATCTGACACTAGTGGAGGGTTAATAGTTCCATTGTGGATGCTCTAAGTACCCCCCTCACATTCTGGAAATTGCATCCCTCTCCTTAAGGTTTAAACTTACATTACAATTTAATTTTTTTCGTTAGTTAACTGTTAAATCAACAAACGGAAAAACCTAATATAAGCAATTAATTTTTTAAAATACCTATTTTATCCTTGTTTTCCATATCCCTCTACCTTTAATTATGACATGTTATGGTGTTAGTTATAACTATTGATTATAATATTATTTTGTTTATGATTCAAAAGGTATTTGATTAGAGTCCAGATCCTCTCCTTGGATCTTCTCTACTTGGCCATCGAGCCATTTACTTTGGGCCCAATTTCAATAATTCAAACAATTCATATTTTAGGTTTTGTTGAATATATCATACATGTAAAAAAATCAAGTTAATCGAATTTCGAAAACTATGTGTTCGAATCATCAAACTTATCAAAAAATTAATAAACAGTTTTATTTTTTTAATAAAATGATTTTTAGTTCGATGATCCGAACACATGGTTTTTGATATCCGATCGACTTGACTTTTTGCTAGTATTTATACTCGACAAATCCTAAAATGTGAACAGTTTGAATTATCGAAATTGGGCCCAATGGCCCACCAAGTAGGGAGTCAAGTAGAGAAGATCCAAGGAAATGATTTGGACTCATTTGATTATATCTTATGTGGTGTTTGGTTATAACTATTTTTTTTAGTTTTGACTAAAAATGATCTAATTATAATATTTGTAATAATTAGCATCACAAAAGCTTGTGTAGCATAGCATTAGCTAAATGTTTAATAGTATAATAATATATGTATTAAATGAATTTTTGTAATTCCCTACAGATTTTCTTTACTCATCTAAGAATGTTTTTTTTTAAAAAATATTTTGGTGTGAACATTAAATAATGAATTTTGTTGTAGAGTTTATGTTGATCTCAATGGAGGGTGGGTGATGGTGACAATGAAAGTAGAGCAAGGTGGATGATCGTGGCTTTAGAGATAGAGGGTTGATGGTGGAGAGGTTATGGTGGGTTCGGTTTGTTGTGGGTTCGGCGGTAGAGGGTTGGTGGTAGGGGTGTGCATAATACCGCCGAAACTGCCGATACCGCCAAAACCGCACCGAGCCGCACCGCCAAGGCAAATTCGTTATTATTTGCCAATCGAACCGCCGGTTTTTGGTAAGAAAAATGGCAAATTCTAGTGACACTTTTATCAATCCGCCAGTTTCTATTTTTCTTCCAAACCGCACCGACCCGCACCGCTATTAAATCATATTTTATAAGATTCTAAAAATTCTTTTTTACTTAAGTTTGCTTGTTGTTCTATACCTTAGAATATAGTATTACATCACTACTCGAGGGGAATTCAAGATGTCAGTAATCCAAAATAAAGTTGGATTCCAATTCACTTTCAATCTTCTTCTTTTTTTTTTTTTTTTTTTTTCTGGCCATGTTGCAAACTTGCATCAGCTCACTTTTCAATCTAAATACTTTTTAACAATAAACATTTTCAATATATTGTAAACCCTGAATGATATTAATTTTATGTATTGTATTTGATCATTGTAGATTCCACAGATGCTTGTAATGAACTGATGGCATAGTCGTTGATATTATCATGTTGTTGCTATACTTACTGTATCAGATGAAAACTTCGCAAGATGCTTAACATCATGGCATCTCTCGTCTTTTTTTTACTCTTTGATTTAAGTTTTGTAATTTGAATTATATTTTTTATAAACCGCCAATCCGCCCGAACTGCTAAGGCAAATTCGCCATTATTTGCCAACCGAACCGCCGGTTTTTTATAAGGAAAATGGCAAATTCTAGTGACACCTTTATCAATCTGCCACCCGCCATACGGTTTTTATTTTTCTCTCAAACCGCACCAACCCACACCGCGCACACCCCTAGTTGGTGGTAGAGATGTTGTTGTGGATTTGGTTTGTTTTGAGAAAGAGAGAGAGAAAGAGAGAAGATCAAGTGAGAAATATATGACAAATAAGGAAAAAAATAATCATTTTAAAAAATTAATTTTTTATATTAATTTTTTTTGTTAGTTGACTTAGCAATTGATTAACAAAATGATTAAATTGTAATGAAAGTTTAAATCATAAGAAGGAAGATGTAATTTTCAACACGTGAGAGAATATTTGTATTAAAAATAAATCTCAAAAGGGTGTTAGTGTAATTTGTCCGAAAATAAATTTCAATTACATTAAAATTAAAAAATACAAAAGGGGTGAAATCAACGCTCGTTTTTCTATATTTTCATTTTTCTTGTATACTTTACCAACTATTATTCAATGTTTACAATCATTTCCCCTACCTTTTTTCACAACCCTTTCCCGATTCTTTCCCACCACCCGTGTCCTAATTCCCATCTTGTCATTTGCCCATCCTTAACACCATGCATCTTGTCAAATTGTTTGCTCAATTTCCAGCCATTTTCCTTATCCTCTGGTCACTTCTTCCTCACCCTGTATGCCACTGTTAATACTTACTTTACCATTTTGCTCTCAATCAAACTCTTGGTAGTCTTTGGTTTTCAACACAAATCATGATTTGAATAAAAAAAAATTAAAACTCATTTCAAAACTCATAACTAAATAAAGTTTTTAAAATTGAATTCTACTCTTTTTAAAATTTATAAACAAACTATTTTCAAAATTCATTTTAAAACTCTTTTCAAAACTCTTGTCCACTAAAAAAATTCAAAAAAAATATTTTTTTATCATTTTGTTCTGCAAAATTATTTTTTTATTTTTTTTGAAAAAATATTTTTTTTTTAATTTTTTTGAAAAAATTTTTTTTTTTTTTTAATTTATTGGTCAAATAATTTGTTATGGTTTAAATATATATATATAGGTGATCCAAAAAATTTTAAATTTTTTTTTTAAAAATTACATAAAAAATATTCAATTTTTTAAAAAAATTAAAATATTTAAAATAAAAAAATATATATTTTTAATTTTTAAATATTTTTAAAAAATATATATTTTTAATTTTTAAATATTTTTAAAAAATAAAGCTTGCAAATATAGTAAATATAGCGCATGTATTTTCTAAATTGAGTATATTATATTAGTAATTAGTAAGATAATTCTAAATTAGAACACTTCACACTGTAAAATTTCAGTAGTTCGTACATTCCACATTGCAAAATTTTAAAAATAGTTTCTAAATTGAGTTTTTTCAAATATTGATATATTCTATTTGTTATCTATATTATTTGTTATATTTCTATATTATTTAAAGTTACTTGTATTTTTTTATTTGTTATTATTCTTATTTTTTGTTCATATATCATTTATATTTTTTTGTTATTTATAAATCATATTTTAATTTGCTTATGCACCTTATTTTGCATTCATATTTGTTTGTTCATTTTCTAGAAATATGAATATTGTCTGGAAATAAAAAAATTGTTTATGTCAACATGACATTGTTAAAATAAGTTAATAAAATTTAATATCGCTTATTGAAACGGATTATCATTATATTAACAAAAACATACATTTTCAATTAAATTTTTTTTTTTCAAAACTAAGTTGTGTAATAAGATAGAAAATGATTTTGTACTAAGTTACTTGATCATATTTATTGAGAAATATATTAATTAAGATTTTTATATCGAGTTTATTGTAGATATTTTTATATATATTATAAAAAGGGGCGATTACAATATTTTTAAAATAGTTAACTTTACATGATGGAGACTTAGTAATAATTAGGATAAATTACAAATACACCCCTTGAGATTTGATTAAAATACGAATCGCCCCTGTGATTTTAGAAATTACATTCCACCCCTGAGGTTTTTAATTTCATAATAAAGCGCTCATTTTATTAATAAATCACCAAGTCAATTAATAGTTTTTAATGGTATTAGAACTATGTTTTAATTAATAATTTAGGTAATTTTATTATTGTATTGGAGAGCAATTATAAATTTCATTTTTTTAGTTAATTCTGTTAAATAAAAAATACTAACAATGAGGTATTTGTAATTTTTCAAACCACAGAGGGCAATCTGTATTTTAAACAAACCTCAGGGGGTGCGCTTGTAATTTACCCTAATAATTAATATCTTGTTAAATTAATGCAAACAATAAATATATCCAATTATATATATTTTTTTCAATTATATTGACAAAAAGTATCCGATTAATAGTAAAATTATTCATTTTTTTTGTGTGCTTATATAAATCAAAATTTAATAATTTAATAATTATTTTTTTTCGATGAAAAATTACATTTATTTTTACCCTCTCAAAACTCAAATCCTCAAATCCTTGATTCGTCCTCGGGGTTACCTCTCTACCACTAAAACCCTCACTTTGCCATTAAACAACCACAAAAGCATAAGAGAAAAATAGGTTGAAAGATAGAGAAAGCAATCAACTTGTTTGGTTTAATTTTTCAAAATTCACTTGTTAGGAAATTGATTTTTTTTTTTAAATTTTTCTTTTTTTTTATTTTCATTGAATTTTTTTAATATTTTAAATATATATTTTTTTTAATTTTTAAATATACCTAATATAAATACACTTAAAAAGTATAATATTTGTTAAAAAAAATCTTGAAAAAAATTCACTAAATACCAACAATATAAAAAATACGAAAATTTAGTACATTTTTATATTATTATGTATTTATTAATTTTTTAAATATTTTTTTTATAAATATTTTACTTTTTAGATACATCTAAATAAGATATATCTAAAATAATAAAAAAAATTCTTAAAATTTTAAAAATATTCACTAAAAATAAAAAAAAAAATTCAATTTTCAAAAAATTAAAATCAAACACATTGAATCATGTTTTGTATAAAGAGAGACAATGTAATATACAAAAGACACAGAAGCTGAAAAAAGAAGCATTATTAATCAAGAGAGAAGAGAAAATATATATGACATTTGTCTATATATAAACACAAATGCAAGTAAATTTACTATAAGATTGTATGAGTGCAAAATAATCTTCTCGTATAATTCTGTTGATCAAGTTCAAGTTTCTCCAAACGTCGTCGCTTTACTCCCTGAAAACACAAATGTGAGCTAGCCGGCGGGTGTGTGCCAGATACCTCTCCGATGCCTAAGTCAACAAAATAGACAATAGACAATAAACAAATAGCTCTGTGTTCGAGAGTCAAAATTGGGATACCTCTACATAGGTCCTGTCATGAGCTTTTGTAGATTTTACCTGACATAATCCTAGTAGAACTCTTATTCTGCAATGTAGAGTCCTCCTAGGAATCACACTTCTAAAAGATAAAGCTTATCCTTTAACACTCTTCTCACTGCTTTAACCAAGTGAGATGGTTTTACCACAGTTGAATAACAGTATGACCGAGCTAACACTAGCCCTTTGTTATACTCAATCCAGTGTCTTTATATGCAACACCTAGCTCGACTCTTGTTCATTTGTACCTCGGTTTTGTCTGTTTAGACCGAGCTAACTGCAGCAATCTCTGACCGAGCTAACAAGGGCGAGTGTAACAACCCTCACCCTATTTACCGATAAAATATTGATTAAATACCGATTGCTGTCGAACCGAGACTGATTATGACTGGTAATTGAACTGACTGAATTATCGAACTGACTGACTGAAATCTGGAACGGAATCGATTAATTATATCTGTTTAATTGCATTTCTATCTGTTGCCCGTCTGATTATCTGTTCATGTTTTTATGTTTAGATTGCGAATTGAAGGCCTTATCGGCGGCCGAATCTGAAATTGACTGATATTCCATGATCCTTAGATTTTATATGATTTTATGGTGTATTTACCTGAAAACTGATTTAATATGATTTGGTATGATTAAATTAGAATAAAATAAGCTAAGTTAAACAAGTTGCCTTATTTACCATATTGCCATCCTAGTGGCCCACTATCTCAACCTTTTGAATTTCATTACATTTGAAACAAAACATTTTGCTCAGCCAAGTTCATTGTTTTGCCGACTAGAGAGAGGGAGAATAGGGAGTGAGAGTGTTTTCATCTCATTTTGCTTGGTCTTGCTTGGAAATTGAGAGGATTGAAGTATAGATTTCATATTTAAGCTTCTACACTTGAATTACAAGACCTAGGTAAGGTAATTGAACCTCTCATTGTTGTATTTAAGATTGTTCTTGCATGACTCATGTCAAATTGTAGAGTTAAGGCATGAATTGGTTCAATAGTGTTGATATAAAGCTTAATTGTTGCATGCATGTGTATATTGAAGAGTTTTGAGCTTGATTTCATGGAAACCTTGCATGCATGTCTATCTTTTGATCATAATCCATGACTACACCAAGTTCTTGAAGAAATGGGCTCAATTGAGCAAGCATTAAAGCTTTAAATTAGTTTGAATGCATGCATGTCATGTTTGAACATTGTTCATGGAAAATGGGTTTGAAATGACTTTAATTGAAACACCCTTGGGCCTTGATTCCTCAAATTGACCTTTGTAACATGTTGTTCTATGAGTTTACTTATGTTTTCTAGAAAATTGGCTCAAGAGGATCGAATTTTATGCATCTAAACTTGATTTGAGCTTAGAAGTTCAAATATGAAGATTCCAGATTTTGGACTCCCGCTCGAGTGGGGAAAGTGGCGCTCGAGCGGGGAATTCGAGCATCCAAGATTGCATGATCGCTTTCAGCGAGGTAATTGGCGCCGGCGGGCCTGTGTCTTGCGCTCGAGCGGCTATCGAGCGCCCAATCGAGCGTGATTTTTGAGCATCTAGCACTTTTGACTGTTTGCATGTTCGCTCGAGCGTGGGAAGTGATGCTCGAGCGGGAACCGTTGTCTGCATGTCCACTCGAGCGGGGAAAACTGCGCTCTAGAGGGAATCTGTTTTTCTGAAAATCCTGGAAATGTTTTCTGAATGCATCCTCATCCCATCCTAGGCATTCTTAGGCCTAGTTTAAGACATCTTAACGATGATATAGATGTAGAACACACCGAGGCAAATTATGGATTAAGTTATTATCTTTCCCAACTGTGTAGCTTAGTGTTTGTTCAATCTGTAACTGTGTAGGGTTGGCTTTTCGAGGAGACGCTCTAGCTCATCAGAGCCCGAACTCTGTGAGTAACAACTGTAAAGATATGTTCAAAATGATTATCTTGAACAATCGAATCAACTATCGCTTCAACCGATATTATTAATCGAATGAATGTATGTCCTATATTCTCAATCAGACAGTTGTGGCATCCTTAGCAACTCACATCGATTGTTCTTATTCATAGAGATCTCTGTCGGTTCCCTTGTTAGAACCACTACTGTTTACTGATTGATGGCCATCATTTACTGTTCGGTCTTTTAAGACCTACTGTTTATTGTTATGCTAATAGATGTACCACATATGACTGTTTACTGTACTGAACAGCTGATATACTAATTTAATGAACTGTTTTCATTACTGTAAGGACATTCATTCTAAACCTCTTTACACATTATGTTATTTACTAGGCTTTAGCTCACTGCTCATATATATATGTAGGTGTACAAGCACCGGACCAACGCTAGAAGCGTCGGGGTAAACTCCAGTTTTGTCAAGCCAGCCACTATGCCTCACTGCGAGGTTCCGAGCCTGCCAAGCTATGGCTTAGGGGTGTTTTATTTCCCCGTTTGTCTCTATACCGTTTTGTAATACTGTATAGACTATACTGTACTGTGTTAGTAGGGTTTTAGTCCCTGCTCTGGATGGCTGTATATAATGTACATACTGTTTTGTCACTGGCTGTACAAATATATGAAAAGTCTTTTTGCATACAGACTGTCACAGCTCATTGGACATTGTTTTATTACTGTATTGGCTTTCGCCATGCCCCTATACTCTGTTTTACTGTTCTACTGTCAAGCAGGCCTTCGGTAATCCCAGATTACTGGCTGATTACGGTGCTAAACCCATAGGAGCGGGTTTGGGTCGTGACAGCGAGGTCCAACTTGTGAAGCCCAAACACCTTGGCCCAATCTCGTTAGTTTTTAGACCGAGCCACAGCAGCTCCTATCTCAGTTCGACATGTGGCCCAACTTCCAAAGAATCCTCTTCCTTAGCTCGGCCCAATTTATTCATAAATGACCCTCTTAATTGCCCCTTAATTCCATCTGCGCAGCATGATCTGGGATTATTTGTCACCAGCCGAGCTAAAAGTTAGCCTTCAACAGAGCTAAATTATTACCGGGCTACCAATTTGTCCGGTCAAAAAATGTCTTTTCAGTCGCTGTATATCTGAATTGCTTTCTATTCTCTTGGACACGCGGCGAGCCCTCATTGGCCGAATACAACTGTCATAGCCGCCTTCGTACCTCGCACAATTTGAACAGTCCCACCCAAATTCACGCTTTATACAAAAACTCTAGTTTTTAAATTAGTCACTCTACTATTCATCTTCTTTCTTTTGCCCTTTGAGCCTCCATTTTTGCAACCCTAGCACCTGCCAAGCTCGTGTTTCTGCTGGTACTGTTTCACTGCCTCGATCTTCGTCCCTTCAATCTGAAGTGGTAAGTGACTTAACCTCTTCCTTTTTTCTTTGTTCATTTCATGAGCACGTTTAGTATAGCAATATATACACATGTTTTCTGAAACATATTCTTGTAGTTTTAACACAAATCTTCAAAACCCACACACCCAGACTTCTTAATCACACTTTATCTAGATATCACAATCAATCCGTTATGAAATCCCTTTGATCCAAAATAACACCACGACTGAACTAGGAACCTGTTTGTATTAGGTGTGCACACGACCGAACTAGAAAGCTTACCCAATGACCAAGCTATAACTTGGGGCCAATCCAACTCTCCGACCTAGCCAAAACCGAACTAAGAATGGGCTGTAACCTCTCTAGCCAAACTAGGGTTTTTTGCATTTATTTTTCTTCTTTTTTAGCCTGGTCCAGTGATCTGGGCATAACACTTGTTATTTCCACTTTGCAGACTTGACTAGGCTGGCCAGGCACGCCTTTGCACCTTGCCCCTAGGCAGCTCTGCTAAACCAAACCAACCAAAGCCCCAGTCACGCCGAGCTAGGCTTAATTTATTCACAGCCTTACGTTAATTATGGGGAAATACTGATTTTTAGTAAACTCACCCGGGGCTATTGCCGAGTTCCGCAAGGACTACAACATCCCTGACGATGTTCATCTCTCTTTAGCCGAACTAGATACCACTTCTTAGGGAAAACTGGGCTTCGTCCCTTTCACTGTGATATCGATCGCTGAAGCTGGCCTTTGATTTCCCGTGCAGCCCTATATTTGTGAATTTCTTCGGCAGACAAGACTCTGCCCCACACAACTCAGCACCAACTCTTACCGAATAATAATGGGAATAGTCGAGCTAAACCGTCGGCTCTGTCTCAACCTCAAATTGGCCGAGCTATTCCACCAATACTCGCTCGACCAAAATGATGACGGTTGTGTGTATTATTTAAGAATAAGAAGAGGCCAAAAGAAAATAATAAAAGATACACCGAACAAAGACCTAAACGATGATGACTTCTTCTGGGTCTCTGGAAATTTTGAAGACCAGGAAGCCCAAATACCGGGCTATAACATAAATTGGAATAAGGGGGTTGCCGGTAAAGATACCTCGATTCGCTTTTTGCTTTACAGGAAATGATTTCCAACCGTGCTAACCGTTCACTTTTCTTCTGTGCAGACTTGAACCAATTAAAGTCCCAATACCAATACGCTAATCAGGACGCCTTACGCGCCGCACTTCAATACCGTCACCGGGGTTGGGCCGAGCTACTCAACTTTGAACCGACATACACCTACAGCGGAAAGAAGAAGACCAAGGTTACTGATTTCCTTCTTGAACCGTCACTAGAACCAGATCCAACTTTACCCCAAATAAACCTCATCCCATTAACCGAAGAATAAGAAATGGCCAAGCGCCGAGCTGTCAAAGCTCTAATTACCGAAACAACTCAAGTCGGCCAAGCTCAAACCGAGGTACCACAAGCCAACCAAACAAACGAGGCAGTAATGGCCTTCCCAACGGCCCGAGCCTCGTCATCCTGGCCGAGCAAGCGTGTTTGCACTTCATTAACCGAGCCACAACACCTCGTTGATGAAGATGACATAGTGCTTCCTCCACCCACGCAGCCGAGCCCAGAATCTGCACGTTCTAACCGGGCTAGCTCCTCAGAGTGGGTTCCAAAAATAACCTACAAGAACCGAGCCATCACGAACACAAACTCAGTGGTGGCTGATAAAGACCATACACTTGCTTTCAACTTGGCCAAGAGCGTATGTCTGCCACCCGACATGGAACACCATGACCATCTACCGAGCTCAAGGCCATCCGCTCGGCTACTAAGTCGATGGTGTTGGTAAGTGCTTAATTCCATTTATTTCTCCATTTCCATTTGTCGCAACAGTTTGCTCAGTTTTTGTCTTGATCTCTTTTCCCTTCTATAGGCCATGCAAAAGAAACACGTTACTCATAAGCGTATGCTAGAGCTGCGTAAGATAGCTCGGTTGGCCGTGGCAGACGCCAATACTAAAACATCCGAGCTGAAAGAAGCGAAGGAAAAAATGACCGGGCTCAAATCTAAAGTAGTCTGTCTTACCGAGCTAGTCAACTTGGCACAGGCAAACAAATAGAAGGCTCTGGCCAAGCGGAAAGACCGTTATCTGCGCAAGTTGGCCAAGCTCGAGAAAAAGAAAGACGCCGAGATCGCCGAACTAAACAAGAAAATAGAGGATGCTGAAGACAAGGGCTACAAGGAAGGTGAGGCCACTTACATCCTGCAATGTGAAGTTGCAAAAGACATATTCTTCAAAGGCGGATGGAAGGTGGCTGTAACAAAGCTCGGTTATTGTGAAGAAATCGAGGTTTTCCCGAAACCCTCCTCCCCACTTCATTCTAACCTATATGGCGGACTATGCTAACACAGTCCAACAAAAGTTCCTTCAAGAAGGGTAGGAGGACGAGGTCCCTGCTCCTGAAAACAACACTCAGCTCGGCCGCCAGTCTATCTCTCCCACTCCAGTGGACTCCAGCCCACCTTTTCCTGTTGTGACTACCGTGGTGCCTTCGACCGAGCTCAACCAAGGGGCGCTTTCCACAACCGAGCTACCTTTGGGTGAAGCCCGGGTTGATTTGGACGCCGATTTGGAAGATCTTTTCTCTTGATTGTTCTTTTTCTCTTTTTTCTGTTATTAATAAAGTTTGTAACCGGGCTATAGCCCCACCTTTTGTAATGCACTTTGGAATGAAATCTTCAATTTCTTCATCTTTTTGTTCGATTATGCTTTGTTTTGTAATTTGTCTTCTTTTTTGGCCAAGATAACCATCTCGAATTAAGAGCTTTGTAAACTGTTTGCTGTGTTGGTTATACCTGCCAACTTTCTCTAGCCTAGATCCTTATCTCGGCTGAAGAGAACTAAGTGTTGGTTATTCAGCCGAGATCCTTATCTTGGCTAAAGAGAACTAAGTGTTGGTTATTCCAGCCAACCTTTTCAGCCTAGATCCTGATCTCGGTTGAAGAGAGCTAAGTGTTGGTCATACCTGCCAACTCTTCAACCTAGATCTTGATCTCGGCTGAAGAGAGCTAAGTGTTGGTCATACCTGCCAACCTCTTCTGCCTAAATCCTGATCTCGGCTGAAGAGAGCTAAGTGTTGGTCATACCTGCCAACCTTTTCAGCCTAGATCCTGATCTCGGCTGAAGAGAGCTAAGTGTTGGTCATACCTACCAACTTCTTCAGCTTAGAATCTGATCTCGGCTGAAGAGAGCTAAGTGTTGGTTATTCCGGCCAATCTTTTCAGCTTAGATCCTGATCTCGGCTGAAGAGAGCTCAATGTTTGGTTATTCTTGCCAAACTCCTGGATTACCCCTTGCTGGTAATGACTAAGAACGACTATTATAGTAGAAAGAATTGTGCTAAAAAAGACTACTTGTTTTATGTGAAAGAATGAAAATTACAAATACTGTAAATAAAAACTAAAAATAAAATAGCTTGAGATTAACAGTGTTCATTGGCCTGAGAATAGCCTTGTTGTCTCCATCCTCCAAGTGATATGCCCTTTTGCCTACTAAACTAACCACTTTGTATGGCCCTTACCAGTTAGGTCCTAACTTGCCATCTCCGGGTACCAAGGTGTTGCCCATCATTTTGTGTAGTACCCAATCTCCAACTTTGAATTGCCTTAGATGTACTATCTTGTTATATTTTTTGTATAACTCTTGCTGGTATGAGGCAATGTGAACCAATGCTTTTTCCCTTCTTTCTTCCACAAGGTCGAGTTCCAAGGTTATGGCTTCACCATTTAAGTTTGGGTCGAAATTTTCACTTCTAATAGTAGGGAGGCCTACCTCTAGTGGGATTACTGCCTCCATGTCATAAACCAAGGAAAAAGGCGTCTCTCCAGCAGACCGCCGAGGGATGGTACGGCAAGCCCATAAAATATGAGGAAGCTCCTCAGTCCACTTGCCTTTTGCTCTCTCCAACCTTTTCTTCAAACCGTCCAAGATGACTTTATTTGATATTTTTGCCTGGCCATTCGCTTGAGGGTATGCTGGTGTAGAGTTGTAGAATTCTATCTTGTATTCTTCGCAAAAGCCCCTAAAGATCTTTCTATCGAACTGAGTGCCATTGTCGGATATTAGAGCCTTTGGTATGCCGAATCGGGTTATGATATTCTGCCAGACGAACTTCTTTACATCTTTCTCTTTTATTGATGCGAGTGTTTCAGCTTCCACCCACTTCGTGAAGTAATCTGTTGCTATGAGAAAGAACTTTCTGTTGCTGGATGCTGTTGGAAGTGGTCTCACTATGTCCAAGCCCCACATTGCAAAGGGCCATGGGCTAGTTAATGGCAGAAGCTCTCTGGCTGGTTGATGTATTTGGTGTGCGAACTTTTGACATTTTTCGCACTGCTTGACATACTTTCTCAGAATCTGCTTGCATGTATGACCACCAATATCCTTGTAAGATTGCTTTATAAGCCAATGATCTTCTCCCTTGTGGCTTCTGCACACGCCTTCACGTATCTCAAACAAAAACGCCTCGACCTTGTTAGGATGGGCACATTTCAAGTAAGGTCTAGTGAAGGATTTTTTGTATAACGCCAATGATGAAGAGAGCCAAAATCGCTGTGACTTTGCTCTTATTTTGTTAGCCTCTTTCTTCTCTTTAGGTAGGATGCCATCTTTTAATAACACAATAATGAGATCCATCCATGAAGGGCCTAGTTCGGTACAACATACTTCAGTTACTTCAGGTTCTTTAATACTTGGTCTGGGTAAGAAGTCGATCAGTAATGGATGTGGGATGGATGTGTCTGCCATTGAGGCAAAACCTGCCAATTCGTCTGCTCTGCTGTTTTCTTCTCGGCCGATCTGTTCTATTCGCACTACTTCGAACTTCATGACCTCATTTCTGACTAACTCTTGGTACTTAGCCATCCTCTCATCTTTCACCTCATAGTCGCTTGAAATCTAGTTTAGTACCAGCTGGGAGTCACTGTAAACCATTAGCTCGGTGGCCTTCATGAAGAGTGCTGATTTTAGGCCTGCTAGTAGTGCTTCATACTCCACCTTGTTATTTGATGCTGAGAAGCCAATGTTGACTGCTTGTTCTACTATTAGGCCATCTGGTGAGATGAGGACTATGTCAAGCCCTGCACCGTGCCTATTGGATGCTCTGTCCACAAAGAGCTTCCACATCTCTCCAACAAATAGTTTCCAGCAAGTAGATGGGTCAGATGAGGTCTTGGGTCATGTGTTTTGATAATGTTTTCTTCCAAGTCCATGCCCGCTGTTAGGGTTTGCTCTTCACTATCTGACTGCCCCAAATCTTGACTTGTTGATGAGTCCTTGTTGGGTATAGCATGGTTTGCCCCTTGCTTCTTGTTTTCAGTCTCGTATGGCTTGGGATGTGGCTAGGCATCTTGTTTTGGGGGCTGCGTAATTCTTGCGGCACTTTCCATCCCCATTTCGGTTGTATCAGTTAAGTCAACTGGGCAGATGTGATGACTTATTGGTATAAACTCAACCACAAAGTCTGCCAGAGCTTGGGCTTTTATTGCGGTTCTAGGTTGAAACTTGATGTCGAACTGTCCCAATTCCACCACCCACTTCAAGATTCGTCCAGAAAAGTCTGCCCTCTCAAACAAAGCTTTTAAGGGAAAAGTTGTCAGGACGATTATGGTGTGGGCGTGGAAGTAATGCGAGCTTTTAAGGGAAAAGTTGTCAGGACGATTATGGTGTGGGCGTGGAAGTAATGCGATAACTTCCTTGAGGCCATCATCAAAGCTAAGGCTAGCTTTTCCAATGGTAGGTACCTGGTTTCTGCGCCCAGCAAGGTCTTGCTAACGTAGAAGATAGGCAGGTGTTGGATTCCTTCCGTTCTGACCAACACTGCGCTGACTGCGTGCTGTGAAACTACTAAGTACAAAAAGAGCTCTTTTCCAGGTACTGGGGTTACTAACAACGGTGGAGAAAACATGTACTCTTTCAAGCTTTCTAGGGCACGGTCGCATTCTTCATTCCACTCAAACTTGGCTTTTAAGGCTTAGAGGAATGGTCGACATCTGTCTGATGACCAATTTATGAACCGGTTGAGCGCGGCTGCTAGACTAGTGAGATGTTGCACTTCTTTGACCGTGTTGGGCCTCTCAAGGTCTTGGATTACTTTGATTTGAGAGGGGTCCGTTTCTATACCTCGGTTGGTTACCAAGAAACCTAGGAATTTACCTGATCCTACGCCGAATGCACACTTTGATGCATTTAGACGTAACTTGTTCTTTTTCAGAATTTGGAACATTTCATCTAGGTCTCTGAGGTAGTCCTTCTCATCCTTGCTTTTGACCACGATGTCGTCTATGTAAGCCTCAATTGTTCTACCTAACAATAGTTCAAACACTTTTGTGACCATCCGTTGGAATATGGCCCCTGCATTTTTTAGGCCAAAGGGTATGACCTTGTAATAATACAATCCTCTAGGCATTGTAAAAGATGTGACCTCTTGGTCTGGCTCATACATAGCGATCTGATGGTAACCTCTATACGCATCAAAGAAGCTAAGTCGATTGTATCTTGCCGTTAGGTCTACCAGTTGGTCTATCCTTGGTAAGGGAAAGCTATCCTTGGGACATGCCTTGTTGACTGTTTTGTAGTCCACGCAAACACGCCATTTTCCATTCTTTTTTGGGACTACTACAGTATTGGATCTCCACCTAGGATAGTGCACCTCTCTGATGGCTCCTGGATCCAGCAAGTTTCCAACTTCCTCCGCCACTATCTCGGCGTGGTGGAGTGTCGATCTGCGAGTTTGTTGTATAATTGGCCTGGCAGTTGAGTGGACATTTAGTTGGTGACAGATGAAGTTTGGGTCAATGCTAGGCATACCGTATAGTGTCCAGGCAAACACTTCGATGTTAGAGGTTAAGACTTCCATGACCTCTCTTCTTTTAGTGCTGGACAAAGACAAGATGAGCCGAGCAAAAAGAAATTTTCTATGTTCTGTTCATCTTTCCTTACCTCTACCAAGTCTTCCACTGCCTTTTGTTCAGCTGCCTTGCCCATATCCGCAAACAGTTCATTGCTCTCTAGCTCTTCCACCATCTGTACATACCCTTTTGCAGCCCGGCTGCCATTTACTGTGACGGAGCACTATTTTGACATAATTTGGTCTTCCAAGACCTCTTCAATTACTCCGGCTTCGTTGGGGAACCTCAATGCTTGATGGTAGGTTGACGCTACCGATCGCATGGTGTGCAGTCATGTTCTCTTCAGGATTATATTGTAAGTGGACGGGACCTTCAATACCTAGAATTCCACTTGTTTTTTTCATGGTTCCATCTTTGACTGGGAGGATTATCTTGCCCACTGGCCATTCTGGCATTGAGTTGAAGCCGACAAGGGGAGAGGTTGCAGGTGCCAAGTCTTTGTCCTCCAGTTTCAGTTGTTTGAAGCTTTTGTAATATATTATCTCATATGAGTTTCCTTGGTCAATGAGAATCCGCTTGATGTCAAAGTTCTTAACGCGCAAGGTCACCACCAGTGCGTCATTGTGACGACAATGTAGCCTTCCTAGATCCTTGTCTGAGAAGGATATGACATTCGTAGCTTCTGTTTTGCCATTTTTGATGGTAGGCTGTGCACTTAACACCTCTTTCAAGTGTTCTATCTTCTTTATCATCCCCCTGAGTTCACATACCCGCTCAGGTTCGACAATCCCATGAATAATGTTGATTATGCCTTGGGGTGGTCCATCAACCGGCATTCCGTTCAGTCTGTTGCGGTCCTGGGGGGTTGGTTGTGTTCCCCCTTCTGTGTACTGTTCCAGGTGACCAGCAGCTACCAACTCTTCCAGATGTTGCCTCAGGGGAGTGCAGTTTTCAATTAGGTGCCCCTTCTCATCATGGAAGATGCAGCGGGACCTCTCGTCGTAGCCCCTTTGTGCTTCTCCCAATTTGGTTGGCCGCTGAATGAAGGGTTCATTCTTTATCTCGCTGAGAATTCGGTAGGTGGGTTTGTTGAACACAGCGGTGATGGTAGTAGGGACTCTCAACTTCCTTTTTTTTGGGTCCTCCCTATTGGCTTGCCTGCCTCGCCCATTCCTGTTTGGTTGTTCTTCCATGTTCACTTTTGCTGTAGCCTTTTTGTCTGGCATAACTGTCGAGCCAGATTTTGCTTTAGCACGAGCGTTGTCTTCCTCTACACGGATATGTTGGTGCACCCTCTCCATTAGGGCCTTCATCATGAGGGGTGGCATCATAGTAATTGAGTCCCTCAACTTGTTTCCGACTGGTAGACTCATTTTGTATTGTACGATGGCGAGATTTGTGGGGCAATCTCCTATCTGGTTGAAAGTCTCCCAATATCAACTGTTGTAGGATCTCAATATTTCCTTGTCGCCCATGTCAATGGAGAGTAGCTAATCAATCTCCACTGGTGTCTTTGTGTTCGTTCTGAATCTAGTTACGAACGCCTCTGCCAATTGTGCCCATGAGGCAATGTTGCCTTCTGGTAGCCTTTCGAACTAGGTTAGACCTGGGTCGCCAAGGCTAGATGGGAACAGAATGCACATTAGGGCCTCGTTTCGCCGATATACTACCATAACTTGACGAAAGTGGCTTAAGTACATATAAGGGTCCGTCTTCCCCTCGTAAGTAGTAAATTTAGGCTGGTGGCAGCCTGAAGGTAGTGGCGTGTTTTCTATTGCCGAAACGAACGGCGAGCTCTGTAACCTTGCTAATACCTTGTCCGCTGGTTCGTAAGCAAGGCGAGGCATTGGCATCCCTACCTCGATACTTCCGTGTGTCCTAGGGGCCAATTGCTGTAATGTTGAAACTTTGCGAGGGTCGCGAGCCCTGGTGTCCTCCTTCCATCGGGCCCTCTCTTCGAGTACTGTCTGTAAGTCCGCCGACCTAGGCAACTCCGTGTGCCTAGATGACGTCTGGTGTGTGTGTGAGGGGTAATAATTGCTTTCCTCGGTATAAGACCTTTCAGTCCTCATTCTCTCAGACCTGGAGTGACGAGTCCTGGAAGTCCTCGATTGAGTGTCACCTGTTCTAAGGCTCCTGCTTCGTGCTTGTGATGGTGTGACCTGCCTGTCACGATCCTCGAAGTGGCGAGAGGGCGTGTTGCCTTTGCGCCCCTCTCCTGTCGCCACTCATTTTCTTTTTATCTGGTGCTTCATTGACTCCATGTCTGCCGCCATCCTCCTCATTAACTCGTTTTGTTCCCTAACGTGATCCTCCAGAACCTAATGGTCCAACCTCCGCCTCTGTCTTTCAAGACTTTAAAAGCGACAGGGGCTATTGTCTTGTCTCCCCTTTGTATCCCTCTGGGGGTTCTGTCGCTGAGGTTCTAAATCTGGCATGGGAGGGATAGAAGGCAAACCTTTGCGCCTCCCACCCCCCTCTGGGGTTTGTCCGTCGATAGCAGATTGCGGCAAATTTTCATTGTGCGCCATGGGTTTCAGCTGGAGAGAAAAACTCGATCAAAAGGTTTTGTTCTTTCTGTAATTCCCACAGACGGTGCCAATTGTACGAGTGCAGAATAATCTTCTCGTATAATCCTGTTGATCAAGTTTGAGCTCCTCCAAACGTCGTCGCTTTACTCCCTGAAAACACAAACGTGAGCTAGCCGGCGGGTGTGTACTGGATACCTCTTTGATGCCTAAGTCAGCAAAATAGACAATAGATAAATAGCTCTGTGTGTTCGAGAGTCAAAATTGGGATACCTCTACATAGGTCCTGTCATGAGCTTTTGTAGATTTTACCTGACATAATCCTAGTAGGACTCTTATTCTGACATAATCCTAGTAGTACCTCTTATCCTAGTAGGACTCTTACCTGACATAATCCTGTCATGAGCTTTAACCAAGTGAGATAGTTTTACCACGGTTGAATAACAGTATGACCGAGCTAACACTAGCCCTTTGTCATACTCAATCCAGTGCCTTTATATGCAACATCTAGGTCGACTCTTGTTCACTTGTACCTTGGTTTTGTCTGTTTAGACTGAACTAACTGCATCAATATCTGACCGAGCTAACAAGGATGAGGTCTAACTTGTGAAGCCCAAACACCTCAGCCCAAGCTCGTTAGTTTTTAGACCGAGCCACAGCAGCTCCTATCTCGGTCCGACCTGCGGCCCAACTTCCAAAGAAGCCTCTTCCTTAGCTTGGTCTAATTTATTCATAAATTACCCTCTCAAAGATGATTGGTATCTTTTTTTATTTATTTTCTATTTATTTTAAGATGAAAAGATAGATACCATTAAATATTAAAATGAGTTATACCAATTGCCAGTTTATGGGCTAGTTGAATTGCATTCCTTCATATCTTAATAATACTAAAAAGTTGACAAAAACTTAAGAAAATATAGGACATCCTTAATTAAATTAGTATCGACAACATAGGCTACATAAAAAGATTCAAATGACAACTTCATTGTATTAAAATATTCAAAACATACATTATGACATTATTACTAACTAGTTACGAGATGGAGACATATTAATAATTAATATCTTGTTAAGTTAATACAGACAATAAATATGTCCAATTATAATTTTGTTTTCAATTATATTGATATTATTCATTTTTCTGTTGTGCTAATATAAATTAAAATTGAAAATTTTATAATTTTTTTTCGATGAAAAGTTACATATATTTTTACCCTCTCCATCACTAAAACCCTCTCTTTGCTATTACACAACAACAAAAGCATAAGAGAAAAATAGGTAGAAAGATTAAGAAAGCAACCAGCTTGTTTGGTTTTATTTTTTAGGATTCATTTTTTAGGGAATTGATTTTTTTTTTTTGTATTTTTTTGTTTTCACCAAATTTTTTTAATATTTTAAGTAATTTCTTTATTTTTATTTTTAGATACATCTAATATAAATACACTCAAAAAATATAATATTTATATATAAAAAAATTTTAAAAAATTCACTAAATATCAAAAATTAAAAAAAAAGTACAAAAATTTAGTACATTTTCATATTCTTGTGTATTTATTGATTTTTTTTTTTAAAAAAAAATTGTAAATATTTTATTTTTTAGATACATCTAAGTATCTAAAAAAGTAAAAAAAAAAAATTACTTAAAATTTTAAAAATATTTACTAAAAATAAAAATATACAAAAAAATAAATAACTCAATTTTCAAAAAATTAAATATAAAAAATTAAAATCAAACCCAATGAATCATGTTTTGTATAAAGAGAGACAATGCAATGCACAAACGAGATAGAAGCCGAAAAAAGAAGCATTATTAATCAAGAGAGAAGAGAAAATATATTTGACATTTGTCTATACATAAGCACAATGTACGTGCGTTTTTGTTTTGTTTGTTTGTTTATTTGTTTTTTTTTTAAAAGATGAAAAGATAGATACATTAATAAGTTATTGCAAACTCATGGACTGGTTGAATTGCATTCCTTCTAATCTTAATAATACTAAAAAATTGACAAAAACTTAACAAAATATAGGACATCCTTAATTAAATTAGTATCGACAACATAGGCTACATTAAAATATTTAACTGACAATTTCATTGTATTAAAATACTCCTTGAGGTTTTAATTACTATTATGAGGCCAAGTTAATCTCATTATACATGAATTTTTCTTTAATAGAACTAAGGGATGGTTTGGGATGTTTTAAATAAGTGCACTTTTTGACTTTTTAAGAAATATGAATTGAGTATGGGTCGGGTTTGAAGTGATGTGATAGAGAGCTAATGTGACTTAAATAAGATGATGTGACTTAAATAGATAGTGACTTTTTGACTTTTTTAGTATATGCCAAACAAGACCTAAATTGGATAATTCACCTTTAGGAGCTAAGGTTTTGCAATATTGAGAAAAAAATATAGATAAAAGGTAAAATTGACATTTAAAAAAATTTAATCAGCGATATTACCAAACTCCGTTAGTTGACAGCACCCTTGACAAATGGAGGGAAAAATTATACCTTGGCTGGCTATAAACCTCGGTAAATGATAGAACAACAGAGGTATTAATGTGTTACTCAAAAACCTTAAGGCCCGTTTGTTTTGGGAGATAGAATGGAGGGGATTGATAGTGAGGGAATTGATAGTGAGTGGATTAATAATGAGGAATTGTTAAATTATTTTTATATAAAATAATAAAACAAATAAAAAAATATAAAAAATTAAACATTATATTTAAAAAAAAATTCCCAATATATAAAAAATAAAAAAATTTCTAATCCCCCTCACTATTTTCTAATACCATCTCTACTTTCTCCTTACCAATCCCTCTTCCAAGGGTACTAGTAATATCAAGGGACTAATAGTCCCAAGACTATTTCTCCAAACAAACAAGGGCATTAGTAATACCAAGGTATTACTAGTCCCAATATCCTCCCTATAGCCCAAAACAAACGGGGCCTTAAGGACTTTCAATGTAATTTGTCAAAAAATTTCTTTCCTCTTTTCAAATCATCAATCATAAAAAATAGGGTGTGCTTTACCATTCAGATAATTTAAGAATAAAATTATAATTTTAATGGCAGTGGTTTAGAGTGAATTGATATATTAAAGAATATTCTTAGTTAATTATTAAGTATTTATATAATATATAATATTATATAAAATATAAATTAATTTTATATAATATTTTTTTATATATAATTATTAATCTGTAACAAATTTTATATTTAAAATTTTTCTTATTTATTTTTAATTTGATATTTTATTAATATATATATATATATATTAATTATAGTGGAGTAGAAGGGAGTAATTTTAAAAATAAAGGGTATCTTTTGAGATTTACTTAAATTACAAATTACTCCTATAGTTTTAGAAATTATATTATGCTCCGTAATATTTTTAATTTTATAACAAATAGGTCCTTTTATTAATAAATCACAAAATTAATTAACAGTTTTTAATAATGTTAAAATTTTATTTCAATTAATAATTCAGATAATTTTATTATTGTATAGATAAATAGTTAGAAATTTTACTTTTTTAATTAATTCTATTAAATAAAAAAATTGGCAAGAAAATATTTGTAATTTTTCAAACCATAAGGAGCAATTTATATTTTAAACAAATCTCAAAAGGTGTATTTGTAATTTACCTTAATTTATATTTTAAAAATTATTCCACAATGAATAAATAATACGGTATAAATTAATACAGATATTGGTACAATTTTTAAAAAAATTACAATATAAATTAATATAAATTAATACAATTTTAACAAATTTGACGCTATTTTGCACCGTCTGAGAGCATCTCCAAACATGCTCTATATCTTCAAATTTAAAGCATCTTCTCTCTATTTTTAGCTCCAACCCATCCTCTATATCCTTCTCAATTTAAGAGAATGGATGTTTCATCATTCAAATATAAAGGGAGTATAAAAAATGAAGGATGATCTTTATAACACTATTCATATTTTTTAAATACTAATTTTGTCCTTAAATCCTTTTGCTTTTAAATTTATATACCAATTATATCCTTTTGTATCTATTCACCCAAAACAAAATATCCTTTTGTATTTTTTATTATATGTTATAAAATACAAGTAACTTTTAATATGTACATCTAAATTTTATAAATTTGGTATCATTAAAAATATTAAAATTATATCTTTAAAATGAGTCTAATATTAAATATATTTAATAAAAATAAAAAATTAAATATTATTTATGTTGCAAAATTTATTAGCTCTAGTAATTAATTTTCTATAAGATAATGGCCCTATTTGGTAGGGTTTATTTCCAGCTTATTTCAGCTTTTAGTTTAATTTAAGCTATCTTGATGTGTTTGGTTCAACTTAACAATACAGCTTATAGCTTTTTATAAGTCAAAAATCAACTTATTCTTTGAGTGGGGGAGGAAAAACTTGATTTGTAAGTCAAAAATCAGCTTATGTTTACAATTATAAGCAGTAAGTTGTTAAACTATAAGTTATAATCACTTTCTCACAGTTCTACCAAACGGGACCCATAGATGGTAAGAAAAATAGATGGAGGGAAATATTTAGAGGAAAAAAAATGAAGCTGTGTGGTTAGGTTTGGAATGAATAGTAACCTATCTAAATTTACTTCTTGAATAATTTTTTTTTATCCTCTTGTGAATGTTTGCTTCTCGGCTCAAATAGCGGAGAAGTTAGCGAGCGAGCGAGCGAGATTTTATGAATATTGTTTGGGATGAACTAAGTAAGTGTATTTTTTGTCTTTTTACGAAAAGATGTGCAGAAAAGTAGGGAGGTGATGTGATGAAAAAAAGATAAAAAGATGAATTATTTTGCAATTGCCAAACTTGACACCTCCAAAAAAAAAGCTCTGTAGAAATTTTCAGAGTGGAAGGTACGCCATTTATCTTCACCGTCCTCTTCTATGGCGTCTCGTTATTTATTTATTTATTTAAAAAAAAAATTCTTCGAAATTGCATTAGGGTTTCATACTGATAAACAGTATTTTATTTTATTTTTCAATTTCAGAATCAATTTATGCCTCTTCTGATTCTTTAATTTTATTTATTTTTCTAGTTGTCAGTATGGTGAGCAGTGTAAGTTTCGTCATGTAGCTCAACAACAACAGCAGCAAAAGCCCAATCCTGTTGGATTTGGCGTTCAGGGCAATGATTTTGGATCCAAACAGAACCACTTCAAGGTTCTTTCTTTCCCTGAATTTGTTGCTATGTATTAGAACTGGTACATTTTTATTTGGGTGAATTATGCTAACTTCCCTTGAAGTTTGATGATGAAAATATAATAACCCCACAAGTTTGACATAATTACATTGAGCTTATTAACGTTTTAATTCACTCATGCCCCGTTTGGATCGTGAGGTGAGAAAAGAAAGAATCGATTATGTTTTCTCACCACTTGGGTTTGTTTGGATGAATAGAAGAGAAAAAAATAAATGATTGTCACCATTGCATTTGTTTGTTTGGATGAATAGAAGAGAAAAGAATATGGTTTCTCACTTATCTTGATAGAATAAATAAGAGAAAAGAAAAAAAAAATATTTTATTTCATTTTACCAAAATAATCCTGGAAAAAATAAGCTATTTTTCCAACTTCTTCCACCATAGGGTAATTTTGGCATTTAAAAAAAGTTTCATCAAATCCATTTTTTTTTTCCCCACCAAATCTCACAACTATTGGTGAGAAATAAAACACGACTTTGGTGAGAGTTTTTTTCTCACCAAACCCCTCCATCCAAACGGAGATTTAGGCTCCATTTATTTGAGGGAGGCGATTGTTAGTATGGTGAGATTGATTGAGGGAATTATGGGTGATATTAGGTTGTAGATATAAGATAAATTATATTTGAGCACTATATAGAGAGAGATATTAGTTGGTTGAGATTAAATCTATGAAATTACGTAAAAGTCTTTGTTATATAGAATGTGACTTTATTGTTTTTGTAAAGTGAGGGGCAAACTAATCTTTTTCCCTACAATCTCATGGTATTAGATTTCAATACCATCTCTCCTATCGGATTGCTAGTCCCTTTCATTGGAGGGGTTTCATAGTCCCATGGGACTCTTAATCCCACAGCAATTTTCCAAAATAAACATGATTTTTGTGGACCCACCTCATTACTAATCCAATCCTGTTATCTCTCAAAACAAACATGGCCTTAGCACCCCATCTTTTATAGTAATTTGTTAGTCATATAGATAGAAAAATGATATTGTCACATTTTTTACACTAAAATATATACTTTATTTTGTTTATCTTTGTGTTTTCACGCTATATGTATTAGTTTTGGTCACTTTAGTCATACTAAAAAGGAGGTCAATATAATTATGCTAAAATTATGGGGCTTGTATTTTTTTCAATCTTTAGGGGAGGTCAATGTAATTTACCCATTTTATTTATTTTTTTGATGTAATATGTAATTATGTATAATGCCAGTGAAGTATTGCATGTTTCTCTTCATAGTAACTTGGTGTTAACACTTATAGGGACTCATGTTTATATTCTTGTTGGTTGAAATTATTTTCCTGTGCATCAGCCTTTTGAAAATAAGTGGACCCGTAATGGTGGCTCACAAGTATTGTGCGTACCGGATTCCGCACTAGATGAAAGTGGCTCGGGGCTCTGCTCACAGTTGGACCATCCAGGGACTGGGGCTCCTGCAACAAGAACCACCGTTAGAGCTGCCCGGCCGGGGTTGGCGGATCCCTCCGTGGTAATCAAGGATCTGTAGGAGTATAGAGTCGAATGGGTATGTATGTGTGGTGTAGATTGGGGTTGTTCAGTTACCTTCAATGTGAAGCTCATGTTGTATATATAGTGTTCCTTACTTGCTTCTCAAGGTGAGTTTCTGGAGCATAGATCTCGCCAGTGTCCTTTCAAAGAAGGTGCTCACGTGGTGGACCACTTGATAGTTGCCATTCATTGTGTATTCTTATTGTAAGCATGCCGATAACAAACCACATTCCTTGGCTTAACAACTTCCGTGATTTTAGGTGTGGGGACCACCGAGGTGGCGTCGCACATGCTTGCATTCACAGATCCCACGCTTTGTTAGGCTTCTCCGGTTCGATTTACGTTCTTGATTCGATCTTGGTGAACATATGCTCGCCTTTTTCTGGCTCATTTACAGAGATGGGTGGTACTAATCCGCTCGCCCACTCTCCCGTCTGCGGCTCGGCCTGCATCAGCATACTGGGCTGACCTTTCCACTGCGAGTTGGGCCCAAATGCTTGAGGATTTGGGCGTACTATTGATCACGAAGCTGGGCTCAATTGATCAGTCCATATACTCATCGGACCCACGTGGATTTGGGCTTTATCGGATTGGGCCGTCCCAAGGCTTGGACCTGACCCATTTTACATTCAGCCCCTTCATTTTCCCCCTAGCTCGGGCCAGGGTTCCCTTGGGGGGAGCTATTGTTCTGCCTTCGAAGCGTCGCGTCGTCTCGTCTTCTCCCCAGTTCGGCCTTGGTGACGGTTCAATCCTGACACACGGTTCCTGCATGCGTCCTTTCGTGTGACACGTGGCAACGCGTGATAGGTGTGCAGAGATTATGCGTCGATTCCATACTGAAGATCGTGCTTTGTGTGCCTGCACGCCGACTAACGCAATAAATGCTCAGGCTAGCGATTCAAACCCCTTGATTTGATCTCCTCGTCCCTCTTGTGAGTTCCAAAGAAAGAGAAAGAAAGAGAGAGAGAGAGAGAGAGCCTCTTCCCATTCTGTTGGATTGATCGCGCCGGTGCTCCGTTTGGGCCATTTTTTCATCGCTGATTCTTGCTTCGTGGTTTCCGCTGTAAGTTTTCTTACGATTCTTCCTCTCTTTCTGTCTCAATCGTCTGGTCTGGTGTCTCGTTTCTGTCCCACTGGTTTAATCAAATAGGGAAGTTCCGTTCTCTGGTCGATACTCCGGAAGCCATGGCCGTGTTCCGTTTAGATTATAACATTCCTCATGATGTTACCTTGTCACTGGCGAAGGTGGATGCCAAACGCATGGGCACGAGGAACACCGTCGCCTTTCCTGTTGCTGCTATCGTCGAGGGAGGGGTGCGGTTTCCTCTTGACCTATTGTTGCGCCGCTTTTTGCATCAGGTCCAGTTGACCCCGATGCAGGTGTCTGTAAATCTTTTCCGTGTTGTCTGTGGAGTGTCTGCCCTCAATAGACGCTTAGGTTTGAACCTTGATATTTGGGATATTCTGGGATGTTACACCCTCTCTCACAATAAGGACCATAGTACATACTACCTTCGTTCGTTCACGATTGTCATCTAGTCACCGGATCGCCTGACTCAGATAAACACAATGATGATTTCTTGCAAGTTGGTGGAACTGGAGTTTCTGCGGACCGAATTTCACCGAGAGGATGCCACGAAGATGGCTATCCGTGTCCGGGCCTCCTTTTTTAATGCCTTCGCTTCTTACTGCTCGAATATTGTTCGATGGTTTTGCCTTCTTTTTCTAACCTTCCTGCTTCAAATAAGACCGAAGGAGAATCCGAAGCCATCAAGGTCGCCTTGAGATACAAGAGGAGATCTCGCCTCGAGTTGTTGGATTATCAATCAAGTTACCGCCTGCGAAGAAGGCGAGACTCACGCCGCTTTTTGGATTCTGATACCGAGACCGAGGTGTCTCTCACCCCGCTGGTTCCGAGACGCCGCACTGTTCAAGATGCACCTGAGGGAGCGCCCCCCGCCCCTGGGCCAAGGGGCGGATCGATGGCAAGAGGAGGGTGCTGGTGGACTTAGAGGCTGAGGCCTTCGGAGCCCCTAGCGCTTTGCAAGTCCCCGTGGAGAAGACCGAGACGAAGAGCCTTATGGAGGTGAAGAGGGAGGTTGAAGCACTTGGGACCTCAGTAACTGCCGCCGAGCCCTCTGCCTCAGTTGCTGCCCGAGCAAAAAAGAGAAGGAGGGAAACTGGCAAGGCCGTGGTAGGGGAGACTTCTCAGGACCCCGCTGAAGACGAAACTTTTGAGAAATGGGAGCCACCGATATCATATGATGGCAGGCCCATCTCTACCTCTGATTCTGTTATTGCTTCACAGGATTTTGCTTTTAGTTTAACCAAGTTTTTGTTGATGCCGGTTGATATGGCTGGACAGAATGGGCCTCGTGACATTCCTATCATGATGGGGACCCTTCAAATGTTGACTGCTGTGGGTTCTTTTCTCTTCGCTTTCCTTGACCTTACTGTTGTACTGCCATCTTCCTTATTTCTAAGTTCTTTGTTGTTCTTTACAGTGTATCCAGAGAATGCACCTGTCCATCACCCGCGCTGAGGAGCTGGAAAGGGCCGTGTTGGAGGCTGCGATGAATACGGAGAGACTGACAGTAAGCTTGGAGTCGGAGAAGGAGGGACACCGAACTGCTGAGAGGGAGGCCTTCCGTTTGAACAAAATTATTGCTTCCGCTGAACAATCGAAGGAGGCTGCTATTGAGGCCTGTGCCCACTTGAGGGAAAGTGGCCGAGCCGAGGCCGTTATTCTTTGTGATGGGCTTTGGCGTCTTCTACTTGGAGGCCAAGCACTGGCAATAGGGCTGGGATGAAGCTGGAGCCGCTTACAAAGAGGAAGTTCTGGTGCTGCGAGACAAGCTCTTTGTGAAGGGTTGGACAAGTGCCTTAGCTGCTGCGATGGTTCCTGAAGGCTCTTCTCTGTATCGTGACATCCATGTTCCCTCGAAGTCCTCTGGTTCGAAGACTACTCCTATCCCTACTGTTCTGCCGGACGATGTTTCCCCTGAAGATGACCTTGTGAATGAGACCCAGAGCATGGATGTTGCCACTGAAACGATGGACATTGAGGGGGTTGCCACCCTGGAAACCGAAGCCACGGAGGGTGTGGTTAAGGTGGCTCCTACTCCTCAGGAAGTTAGAGCTCCCTCTACTGCTCCTCCCGCGGATGATCTTGACAAAGTTGCTGATGCTACTCCTGAACTGCCTGGTGTTGATGAAAATTGATTGTTGAAGTGATGAAAGTTGAAAGTTGCACCTTTTATATTTCTGTTCTGATGAAGACAATTTCTTTTCCCCTTTTTTTTTTTTTTACTGCTGGTTATGAGGCCTTCTGTGCCCTTTGCTTGGATGATATGATTTCCTTTTTTGAACTCTGTAATTTGATGTTGTTTAGCTTCTGTGTTTGAACATTTCTTATACTTGATTGCCTCCAGCCGAGCATTGTTGGGACCTCGGGGCCGAATAGATGCTCTGGCCGGGTTCTCAGGTTGCCTTTTAATGGATGTTCTGTCTCGATTCAGATCGCTTGCCTCGCCGAAGCGCTTTGGGCCTCAGGTAACTGATGTTCTGTGTAGCATTGCACTCATTTGCCCCCGGCCGAGCACTGTTAGGACCTCGGGGTCGAACTAGTGATCGACGTGGGTATTGGATATATGGTATGGTTGTGCTTTAAGTTCATAAGTGGGTCTTACTTAGGTCCAGGTTGGTTTTGTAAGAAAACAATTGTTTGCCCCCACCTGGAGCTAAGTAAGATCGAAATTGTTCTGTAAGAATTGCTTGAGTCTGTTTCAACTTTGTGTATGAGGGAAATGTAAGGAGAGATGTCTTACTCAAGTCCAGGTAGGCTTTTTTGAAAACGACTGTTTGCCCCCAGCTGGAGCTGAGTAAAGCTGATGCTAGAAGTTTGCCCTTGGCGTAGCTCGGTTGAATTTGTTCTAACTCTGGTTGTTGAGTCAATACTGAAGTGTTGTTGTGCTGATACTTAAGAAGTTCTCAGAGGTGCAGTGTGTGCTTAGGAAATGTCGCAACTTCCACCAAGTAATGCCACTTAGCTTAAAATAGGGTGTTTACTTAAGACATGTTAGTATGGTTTCCACCAAGCAATTCCACTTGGCTAAATAGAAATGTTTACTTAAGATGCCTCAGTGCGGTTTCACCAAGCAATTCCACTTGGCTAAATTCCAATCCGGTTGCCAAACATTTTCCACCAAGCTATACCACTTAGCATGTTTGAGTGCTAATCAATCTAAATTCCGCTCATTGCTCAAATCGGGCCATTTGGGTTAAACACCAAAGTTAATTCCGTTTGATAAACATCAAAGCTAATTCCGTTTGGTAAAAACCAAAGCTAGTTCCGTTTGGTATAGACCAAAGCTAATTCGTTTGGTAAGAACCAAAGCTAGTTTTGCTTGACAAACATCGATTTAACTCTGTGAATTGAATAAATCTGAATGGAATGGGGAAACATTTGTATTGGTCAACAAATAAGTGCCTTTACATCCCGATAAAGAGGTTGGGAAATGACTCTCTTGGTAGTATTTCTTGAGGTTTGCTATGTTCCAGGCGAGGTATTGCTTTGCCATTCAGATCCTCTATAGTAAGCTCTTTCCAACTACTACCGTGACTTTGTAGGACCTTCCAGTTCGCCCAAGTTTACCCTCACCAGCAATCTGCTTATGATCCATGACCTTCCTCAAAACCAATTCTCCGGTATAAATTCCTTGGGAAAACTTTTTGGTTGAAACTTGGATGAGTCGCTGTCGATATGCTTCAAGCTCGATCAGTCGCCTCTTCGCCCTCTCGCCATATCCAAAGGCTTGCGCGATGGCTTCCTCACATCGAGCTTTCAAATAATTCAGATCAAGAGTTGGGAGACCTACTTCAAGTGGGATGATGGCCTCCATTCCATAGGTTAAAGAGTAAGGTGTTTCTCCTGGGGCGCCGGTCTTTGTAGTTCGGTAGAGGCCCATAATACATGTGGTAACTCAACCCACTTGCCTTTGGCGTTTCAAGCCGCTTCTTCACTCCATTGATGATGGTTTTGTTCGACGCTTCGCCGACCGCTGCTGTGGGTACCACGAGAAGAGTTCCTATACTGATTCTGAGGTCGGCACAAAATTTCCTGAAGATCTTTCCATCAAACTGAGTTCCGTTGTCCGCGATTAGTACCCGCGGAATGCCGAAACGCACTACCACACTTCTCAAAACAAACCGTTTTGTGTCTGCCTCCTTGATATTTGCCAGTGCCTCAACTTCAACCCACTTGGTGAAATAGTCGGTTGCAAAGAATGAAGAATCGCCGTTCTCAAAGGCCTCGCGCCAATGGTTCAACAATATCCGCACCCATTGCGCAGGGCCACGGCCGGTGAGTGGGGTGAGAGTTTTGGCTGGCTGATGAATGAGTGGAGCAAATCTCTGACATTTGTCGCACCTTTGTACGTACTGCTGTGCATCTTGCTGCATTCGTGGCCACCAGTACCCGTGCGTTAAGGCTCGGTGTGCTAGTGACCTCCCGCCAACGTGGCACCCACAAATCCCATCGTGAATTTCATAGAGAACATTCTCGACGAGATTCGAATGCACACATAAGAGGTAGGGGCCGAGGTAGGAACGCTCAGAAGCTTCCTGCATAAAGTGAGACCCAAAATCGGTGATTTATGCCGATCTTGTTGGCTTCTTTCGTCTTCGGGAGTTTACCAGATTTCAAGAAGACCAATATTGATCCATCCATTTCGGCTCTAAGTTGTTGCAGAGGATCGAGATGCAATACTTGGTTCAGTATGAACTCAACCCAAACTCTTCCGCATCCTTTGTGTCCACTGATGAGCCTAGGCATGCCAGAGCGTCTGCGTGGCTGTTTTTGTCCCGACTGATGCGCTCCACTCGTATGGATTGAAATTTTCTGAGTAGGTCTCTGGCCTTGCCTGCGTACATAGTCATCCTTTCATCCCGAGTTTTATAGACACCGGAAAGCTGGTTTACTACTAGTTGTGAATCGCTGAAAACAAGAAGCTGTTCGGCGCCCGCAGTGTTAGCTTAATAACGCCAGATTCAAATTTCGTTGTTCAAGCTTTCACCAAGCTCGAGAGCCTGTTCCCAGATAAATCCTTCTGGAGAAATAAGGACTACTCCTGCCCCCGAGCCTCGGTTATTGGACGAACCATCGACGTAGAGTTGCCAGATGTTTCCAATAAAGAGTTTCCATGCTTCCGAAGCACTGGGTTTTTCCTGTTCGGCGGTGCATGGCACCTGTGCCGAGCTCAGGTTCCCTGGTTCGGTACTCTGGGCGGGAGTGAATTCTATTACAAAGTCCGCCAAGACCTGGGCCTTGATTGCTGTTCGGGGTTGATACCTAATGTCAAACTCACCAAGCTCTACTGCCCATTTCGCTGTTCGGCCAGAGAAATCGGCTTGGCTGAACACAGATCTGAGGGGGAATTCAGTGAGGACATTAATGGTATGCCCCTGGAAGTAATATTGCAGCTTTCTCGAGGCAATAAGTAGCGCGTAAGCCAACTTTTCCAATGGTAGATACCGTGTCTCGGTGTCTAGCAAAGTCTTGCTGACGTAGTATATTGGTCTCTGATCCTTACCAATTTCTTGAATCAATACTGCGCTCACGGCATGATCTGACACTGCTAGATAGAGATATAGCTCCTCTCCTGGTTCTGGAGTGGATAATAGAGGGGGTGTACTGAGGTATCTTTTGAGGTTCTGCAGTGCTTCAGTACATTCGCTATTCCATTCAAATGCTGCCTTTTTTCTCAAGAGCTGGAAGAAGGGCTTCATCCGATCTGAGGATTTGCTGATAAACCTGCTTCAATGGCCGCCATTCCAAATTTAGTTTCGCAGTTCCTTAGACTTCGTTGGCACTTTGAGGTTCTCAGATAGCCTTGATCCGATCCGATTCGCTTCAATTCTCTACGAAAGTGACCATGTATCCCAAGAACTTCCTGCTCCCACCGAAGCATTTCGAGGCGTTGAGGCGAAGCCGGTGGGCTTTCAGATGCAAAATACTTCTCAAGTCTGGAGGTGGCTTGTAGCGAACTTGCTTTTTACTACGATATCGTCTATATAGGCTTCCATGGTTTTCCCAATTGATCTCGAACATCCGAAAGTGATCATTTGGGTAGGTCGCCTCCGGCGTTTGAGGCCGAACGGCATTACCCTATAGCAAGAAGTCCTCTGAGTAATGAACGCCTTTTTCTTGATCCGGGCCGAATAATGGTATTTGGTGATAACCGCTATAGGCATCCAGAAAACTCATGTGCTCATGCCCTGCTGTTGAGTCTACTAGTTGATCAATGCGAGGCAGTGGGAAACTATCTTTAGGGCAGGCTGTGCTCAAGCAGGTGAAATCGACGCAAAACTCTCCATTTTCCGTTCTTCTTCTTGACTACAATCAGATTGGACAACCATCGCGGTATCAGATTCTCGATTGCTCCCGAGGCCGAAGTTTTCGACTTCGGCGATCATCGCTTTGTGCTCGACTGGGGATCTCCGACTTTTCTGTACGATGGGCCGAGCTGAAGGATTGATGTTGAGCTTGTGGCACGCAAATTCTAGGTCCAACCCCGGAGTATCATATGCTGACCACGCGAATACCTCCATATTTTCCCTCAGCAGTTCCAGCAGCTGAAGTTTCTCATCAACGCTTAGCGAGGTACCGATAAGGAAGTACTTTTCAGGATCGGCTTCTTCTATTAGGACTTTCTCCAAATCCTCCACCATCTTTTCCTCTGGAGTTCCTCCCACATCTTCCAAGACTGGCTGTTCAGCCACTTCCACTGTCTGTACCCGGTTGCGGAGTTGCTTTGTTTTTAACGCCGCCATGAAGCAATGTTTGGACGCAACTTGGTCCCCTGAAATCTGCTCTACTCCGTGTTCCGTAGGAAAACGAATGAGCTGGTGATAGGTTGAGGGGACCGCTTCCATTCGATGAATCCACGGGCGGCCGAGTATGGCGTTATAAGGGAATGGTGTATTAATAACCAAGAACTCTATCCGGAGGGTTTTGGTTCCCGCTACGACTGGCAATACTATTCGGCCGAGCGGCCACTCCGGCTATGAATTGAAACCGACCAACGGATCGCCATTGGTGAGATGTCGCCGAGAGGCCAAGCTTTCAACAAATCATAATACAAGATGTCTCATAATCGCCTCGACCGCTAGGACTCGTTTCACATCAAATCGCTTCCCAATCCCAACAGTTATGATCAATGCATCGATTATTGTGGGTGTCAGATGCTTTCTAGATCTTTGCTAGTAAATAAGACAGTACATAGGGAGGATTTTGCACTAAGACGCACTTTTTTGATGCCTCCAATCGACATGATTTCTTTGAATTTGGGCAGCCTTAGCAATCTCTTCTTTCAGTGTTTCCTCAGATTCCGGAGCTGCTGTCCCATGGATCACATTTATTATTAGCCGGGGTGGATGCTCTACGTTCACTTCTGGAAGTGGGTTCCCCAACTCGGCTACCTCCTTGCCCTGATCTATGTATTCCCTCAAGTGCCCACCGCCACCAGTGTCCTCCAAGTGTTGCTTTAGTGCTCGCAGCTCGAGTCATGTGTCCTCTGTCTTGATGGTAAGTGCACCTGAGCTTCTGATTGCGCCGAGCTGGATCTCCCATCATTTTCGGCCAAACAAAGAAGGGCTCTCTCTTGATCTTCTCCAGCATTCGGTAGATTGGCTCTTTGAACACGGTCACAACAGCTTCATGTGATTTAGCCTTATCCACCTCATTTATCGCAATCCTGTGTTCTCCTCGGTCCGCTTTTCTTCTTCTCGCCGCTCATTCGCCGATACTACCTCAATGGGAATCGATCGTCTCCAGCGAGCATCGCTCAATCTCGGCGCCAAGTCTTTCAGAGTCAGGTCGGGCGCTTAGTGAGTGATTGTCTTAACTTACTTTCCGGACGCAAACCATGTTTGACGGACATGACGGCCATTTGCTCACTGCACACATTTTCTTCCAGATCGTTATATTCTTCCCAATATCTCCTAGCATAATCAAGAACGCTTCTCTTGCTCCTTCCCCGAGGCCTAACAAGGTGTCCGGCTCTTTCGGATCTTAGTATTGGAAACAAACTCGCTAAGAACTCTTGGAGAGTTGCTTCACTATGAATTGATCCAATGGGAGTCGATCGAACCATCTGAGTCCGTTTCCAAGTCGGCGGAAGACTTTGCACATCAGTGCCTCATCTCGGCTCTAGAGGGACATCATCTGTCTGAAATGACTGATATGCGTCAGAGGGTCCGACTTCCCATCGTAGGAAGTGAACTTTGGTGGAGTAAACTTCTTTGGAGGTCTCATGGTCTCTATCTCAAGAGAAAAAGGCGAAGAAACGAGTCTGTCCAGCGCTCGATGTTCTCTTTGGTGAACAGTACGGTCCAAATGATCTCAATGTTGCTCGTTCTGTCTATTGCCAATCAGCCAAGTACGAAGGTCCTGAGGAGGGTATTCAGTTTGTCGACTTCCCGTCTTCTGCCTCTTGGCTCTCCTCCGGCGTGACCCACGGGTGTGACTACTCGCCGCTTCGCTCTGAGTTGGGATTGGTTGGCTTTGTTGCCCGGAATCATTCCTGGGAGTTTTTATCGGTAATTCCTAGATGAGCTCTTTTCGTTGCAAACGGGAAGGCTCGCTTCGTCTCTTCTCCGCGGATCACCCAACACCCTCTTTAGTTGAGCCTTCAATTCTCAGATCTTCGCTCCCATGGAATCTATAATTCGATCTCTATAATCCTTCTCCGTATGAAATGATGAGAAGAACCTCCGGCGGGCAATCGATGTTCGGCAGACTCGGGTTCGATTATTGTTTCAGCTTGCTCCTCCGTAATCGCTGAGTGCCAAACCTTTTTCCTTCGTCTTTTCCGTCTGCGGAGTATGTGATGTAGGCGGAATGTCCTCAATCCCCATCGCCGAAACTGAATGAAGAGCTCAGAGATGAAAATGTTCCACGCTCACCGCACCAATTGTGCGTACCGGATTCCGCACTAGATGAAAGTGGATCGGGGCTCTGCTCACAGTTGGACCATCCAGGGACTGGGGCTCCTGCAACAAGAACCACCGTTAGAGCTGCCCGGCCGGGGTTGGCCGGATAACCTCTCCGGCGTGGTAATCAGTGATCGGTGTAGGAGTATAGAGTTGAATGGGTATGTATGTGTGGTGTAGATTGGGGTTGTTCAGTTACCTTCAATGTGAAGCTCATGTTGTATATATAGTGTTCCTTACTTGCTTCTCAAGGTGAGTTTCTGGAGCATAGATGCTGCCAGGTGTCCTTTCAGCAGTGCTCCACGTGGTGGACCACTTGATAGTTGCCATTCATTGTGTATTCTTATTGTAAGCATGCTGATAACAAACCACATTCCCTTGGCTTAACAACTTCCGTGATTTTAGGTGTGGGGGACCAGCTGAGGTGGCGTCCTGCACATGCTTGCATTCACAGATCCCACGTTTCTTTGTTAGGCTTCTCCAGTTCGGTACTTACGTTCTTCAGTTCGGTACTGGTGAACATATGCTCGGCCTTTTTCCTGGCTCATTTACAGAGATGGGCTGGGTACTAATCCGTTCGGCCCACTCTCCCCGTCCTGCACTTTCGGCGGACCAGTAGCTACTGGTGGTGACCTTTTCCATCGAGTTGGGCCCAAATGCTTGAGGATTTGGGCGTACTATTGATCACGAAGCTGGGCTCAATTGATCAGTCCATATACTCATCTGACCCACGTGGATTTGGGCTTTATCGGATTGGGCCGTCCCAAGGCTTGGACCTGACCCATTTTACATTCAGCCCCTTCAAGTATCACAACAACCTGATAATCAGCCTCTGACAGCTAATCATATACTTCTCTTCTTGTAGTTTCGTATCTTTGCTATTTATGTTATTTCATCTTCCTCATTGGTTTATGTGAAGAGTAATGCTAGAGATTTTAAAAGTTTTACTAAATTTTTATAGGTGCCACACCCATATGAGACATTTGGTAGAAAATTTGGTAAAACTTTTGGGATCTCTAGCATTTTTCTTATGTAAAATACCTGATGAAATACAATTTTGATGTACATATAGATGCACAGATCCTGAGTCATGCAAACAGCAAATAGTTGAAGATTTTGAGCATGAGAGGCCTCTTTGGAAGCTTACATGTAATGGCCACAATAAGATGTAAATATTACTAGCAATGTTTCTCACAGGCATTTTGAGAAAGTTGGGATTTCAAACTTCCACTAAAAGTTTGAATTTTAGTTGGGAAAATGTTGTACATAAATTGATGAGATCATACTTGGTGATAGTATTTTTTCCTTTCCTTAGGTCTCGTATGCATGCTCTTTTCAAGTCAACTGTAGTCTGCTCATTTCTTGTCATCATTGGAACATATTTGGTAGACCACAGCGTAACTATCAAATTCTTGTATATACAATTCACAGGCCACTGACAATGGAAGTCGACGCGTTCTCCGCCTCCACCTCCGCTGCTGCCACTTCACCCACTGGCCAATAGGAATGGCAACGGGCGGGCGGTGGGGACTACTACTCCCCGATCCTCAAACTTATATACGCCTGCCCTCGCCCTCGATCCCGACGGGACCCATAGTCTGCCCCATCCTCTTTGACGGGATCGGGGATCCCGACTCAAAATCCCGGTGGTAATTTTTTTTTATATATGTAAAAATCTGTAAATAGATTAAAAACATCCTGAAGCATCCATTTTTACAAAACATCCTGGAAATCCATTTTCATCCTGAAACAATGGATTAAAAATCTATAAATTGCTTACAAATCTGAAGCAACATCTGTAAATTGATTAAAAATTTGAAGCAACATTATCTGAAGCGACATTTTGTTGCCAACATACAAAACATCCTGAGGCAACAAAAAAATTTGTAAAAATCTGTAAATGTAAACATCCTGAAGCAAAATACAAAACATCAATAAACATCAATTTAAATCCTGTAGCAACATCTTGAAAATTCAGCATCCATTACATCCTGTAGCAACATTATGAAAATTCAACATCCATTACAACATGAAAATTCAGCAGTCCAACAAAATAACACAAAAAAGACATCATGTAACAACAAAATAACACAAATCAAACATCTATCCAGCAGCCCACACACACAAGAAAATTCAACAAGTACCAAAGAGAATAATTAATCTCAAGCACAACCCGCAAGGGATAAGTTACCCAAAAATTGAAATTAAAAAAAAAAAAAATATCCATTACAACATAAAAAAGCAAATCCATTGTTTCTTCAAACCCATACAAACCACACAACTTCCATCATCTCCTTCAACTTGAACTCTTGTTAAATAACAAAAGGAAAAAAACAAATAATTAATACTAATAAAATGTAAAAAATGTTAACAATTAAAACAAAAAAGATGACAACTAACACAAAAGTGGCACATGACTGATCCGACTCGATCTCATCATTATCATATATAGTTGCATAGCCCATCGATTCCAATGTTGAATTTCCTAAAAAGTAAAGAATATAAATTCAATAGTGAAATTATTCCATGGTAATATAAATAATAAAAAGTGAAATAATAATATGTAAATTGGATGAAATAATACCTTTCATCTCTTCACCCCACAACCAACTTTGTGCACACATTAATGCTTCTAATGTGTTTGGATGAAGTCTACTATGATGCGGACTCACCAACCTTCCACTAGTACTAAATGCTGACTCAGAAGCAACAGTGGATACAGAAACAACTAAAATGTCCCTAGCTATTGCCTGTAAGGTTGGATACTTTGGTCCACTAACTTTCCACCAATTCAAAACATCAAAACCTGAAGTTCTTGGCAAAACATCATCTTCTAGATAATGGTCCAACTCTGATCTTACATTCTTCATTTTTTTACTTCTCTTTCTACTAATAAACAAATCAAATTCTGAAAGGGTCTCTGTAACAATTTCTGGATGAGCAGAAGAGTCACCAACAACATCGGTCTCCATACCAACTCGGTGCTGATACTTTTGCAACAAATCATAACAAATATGACGAACCCTATCAACTTTATCTTTAGCTTTGTCTCCATAAAGTTTTTTAAAATAAAACTCCAATACACTCATCTTATACTTAGGATCAAGTACAACTGCAACCCCAATAACACCATGTATCACTAACCAATATTTATCAAATTTTTCCACTATTTTTGATGCCATTGTTCTGATCACTTCAATTTCACAAGAGAGCCATTGAGACAGTGTCATCCTAATCTCACATAAAGCTGGGAAACAAACATTGGCTGTGGGATACTTTGTACCAAAAGACAACTCAATGATAGAAAAAATCTTAAACCTCCCACTAATCTCTCTAGCAAACTCCCATTCTTGCTCAGTTGGCACAGTCTTATATTGGGACTTTCTAATTTTCAACCTAGAAAAGACATCCTTATACAATAAGGCTGTCTGAAGCATCAAGTAGGTTGAATTCCAACTAGTTGCACAATCAAGTCCTAGTTTCTTAGTATGTGGAATACGCAATTGGTTGACTGTTTCTTCAAATTTTTCTACTCTTTTTGGTGTTGTTGTCCAATAAGCTAAACTCTCTCGAATTTTCTCCACACCAACTCATATGACATTCAATCCATCTTTCACTATCAAATTCAAAATATGTGCATAGCAACGCATATGAAACAAAGTACCACCCAACAAAAGCGATGAATTACTTAACTTATCCATCAACATGGTAATCATGGCATCATTTGTGGAGCAATTATCAACAGTAACAGTTGAGATTTTTCTATCAATATTCCAATCCATCATACACTCAAACAAAGTATCACAAAGAACTTCTTTTGTGTGTGGACATGGAACATAAATAAACCTAAAATATGATATTCATAAACAAGTATTAATAATATGCAAATTGAACTGCATAAGATAGAATTTTTAAATGATTTGCAAATTTACAAAAATATACCTCAAAATGCGACTTTGCAATGTCCATGAATCATCAATAAAGTGTGCGGTGACAGCCATAAATCCTTTCTTTTGATTGCTAACAGTCCACATATCAGTTGTGATTGCCACCCTACTTTTATTATGCTCCACCAAACTCAATGTCTTCATCCTTTCATAATCATAAATCTTTAAAATATCACTTTTTATCGTATTTCGATAAGGCACTTTAAACAATGGTTGAAGTGCTGCTGAATATCGTTTAAAATCAACATGGTCTACGATAGAGAGGGGATATTCATGCAAGATTATGGCATGTGACAACTCTTTCCTAGCAAAATCTTGATCAAAGATATAAGAATTAATTTTTGGAATCTCTCTACTAAAGTTGTTAGTTAACACTTTTTGCCTCATGTCCATAACTTTTCTCCTACTATAACTCTTATGGTGATCATGCAAATGCCTTGTTCCATTTTTTGAATCACCTCCAAGATGCTTATTACAATAATTACATATTGCGTTCCACACCCCATTGACTTGTTGTTTTTTAAAATGTTCCCACACAACACTTGGTTTTCTTTTAGTTCCTCCACAAGTAGTATTAGACTCTTCTAAATCAATAACATGTTGATTAGAGAGGGGACACGGTGAGTTCATAGGCGCGTTCGTAGCTGGCGATGAATGTTGTGACGCGTCACTCTCAAATGGTACTTGAGAGTTAACGGGTGCTTCAGAGTTAACATCTGACATTTTTAACCTTTATAAAAATAATATGGATTGAATTAATATAAATAAATTAAGTACTCATCATCTTTTAAACAAATTATGACATGATTGAAACAATTAGAAACAGTAGTCTGATTGAAACAAATTAAGTACTCATCATCTTTCTCTTAGAAACAGTAGTGTGATTAGTGGACAACACACTAAGCAACTGTTACATGAACAATAAGTTATAAATATGCACCATGAGCTATATTCATCACTTTAAACATAGTCAGTTACAGAACATACCAAGAGAAAATCTTTCATAGTCAGCTACAATGTAAACCAACTAACAAAGACTAGAATGTTTAGTTCTTAGATTAGATCCTTGAGAAGACAAGAAGGGGATGTGATAGAGTGTTCAACATGCATTACGAAGATGCAATACGTGTACTCCGCTAAATAATAGTTAGAGAGACTCCTAATCCAGAAGAAAACTCATTATTTAGGATACATTTTTCTTTCACATGCATATTTTTAAATATTCTTGATGAAGTAATTTTTAAAATGAAAAGGCCAGGTCCTTGTCATCCATACAAAAGGGAAAGCAAATAGGTTCTGTCTGTGAACATTGATTATCACTAATGCAGCAAAACATGATTTGTGGCAATAATCATTTTAACAAAATGCAACCAAATTATATCTTCCATTAGTTCAAATAATCACTGTCAAATTATGTCTGATCAATATAAGCTCCACATGCAAGGAAGGAATAGAATCAAAATACCTCCAGTCAGTAGAGTTCAAGCAAGCACTTTGACTGCAGGTCCTCTCCTCTGCTTGATGGCAATTCTGGTTCAAATTTAATCATAAGCAATGTCTCAAAAAATAAATAAATAAATAAACAAACAAAAAAGCTGAACTACTGTAGAGACCATATGCAAATATTACTAATTGATTGATTATTCTGATAAGTAAATTACAGATAGAGCTAGTCAAATTGTGTTGAAGGCTAAAAAGACATGAAAATAAGCAAGAAGTAGGGCCAATATTCAAAACCAACACCTGCCAAATTAACCCCCTAGTCATATTCAAAAAAAATTAAATAGAAGTTCTGAGAATTCCAATCTTTTAGCAGCATTCAAACAAGAAATCAAAAGTACAAATGCTAAATAAAAATAAAATAAAAACATGAAAAAGAGTGTAAAAAAATATATATATATATTTTGAAAATCTAGTGATATGAACCACACCTGCACTCAATAACCAGAGACTAGATTATAACGAAACAAGTAAATAAACAAAATTATCTTTTCTGTCATTTTAAATTTAAATCCGAATCAAGACTTGAAGAACAAAATAAAATAAAACCATTACTTCCCATGATGTCTTTCAGATCTGAAGCTAAATATACAAAATATTGACCCAAAAATAAATGGAAACTCAGATATATACTCAGATCTAAACTCAAATATACAAAATATTTACAGATCTATACACTCAGATCTAAACACTCAGATATATATATATATAATATACATATATGTAAACCCTAGAGAGAGAGAGAGAGAGAGAGAGATACCTAAACAGAGAGAACAGTGACGGAGAAGCGGCGGTAAGGGAGGATCGGAAAGAGAGAGGGAGAGACTAGTGGCGAGCGAGAGAGAGAGAGAGAGAGAGAGAGAGGCTCGGTGGTGATGGAGGATCGCCGGTGAGGAGGGAGGCGCGACAGTGACAGATGAAAGAGAGAGGGAGAGACCAGTGGCGAGTTGCGAGAGAGAGAGAGGAGCGCCGTGTGTGAGAGGCTGAGTTAGGTGTCTGTGAAAGTGAAACCCTAAACAAATACAAGCATATATGATATATATATATATATATATGCAGGGACAAAACGGTAATTTTATCTCGAGAAATAAGCGGGGCGGGGCGGGGTGGGGTCCGGGTCCGGGTCTGAAACACCTATCCCCGTCCCCGGCCTGGATATCATCGGAGATGAAATTTTGAATGCCGTCCCCAGCCCGTAGGGGATATTTTTCGGTGAATAACCACTAAATTCGGGGACAGGGGGTCGGGTCACCGTCGGGCCGGTTTCAGATTGCGATCCCTACTGGCCAACCACCACCACCGCTACCACAACCGCTACTGACTCAATCCGTGAATTCCGAACCCTACGTTGTGTTACACAATGAGATTTCTCTCTCTACGATTCAACGCTTGTCGCCAAAAACTGATGAGTACTTTCCCCTTGACGTCAGTGACATTGCCGTTTTAATTTCGACGTTGGCAGCAACAACCATGCTGGTTCCGGAACTGGAGAGGACGGTTGACGGAGGTTTGTTTAGGGCGAATTGTCGGTTCAAGAGCCCTATGATTCAGCTCCATAAAAGTAATATTTGTTCTCTGTTGCACACACCAGTTACTCTTTTTTGTGCGCATAATTATTCTATATTTGGTAATTTTGGAGAGAAAAGAAAGGAAATGTTATGTAAGTTATAGAAGGAAAAAAATTGATTTGTCTCATTTGGATAATATGAGAGAAAATAAAAGAAATAATATTGATTTCTCTTTTATCTTATTATTTGGTTAATCTATACAAAAGAAAAGAAAAGAAATGATATTATATTATATTACCAAATTAACATTTATAAGAGTCTGCCTTTTTTATTTCTTCTATATTTGAAAGAGTGATTTTGGTACTATAATAATATAGCATTTAGTTGGTTTCTTTTCTCTCTCAATTTCTGAAGAGATTCAAAATAAAGGTTATGAGAGAAATGAGTTTCTTCTCTTCATTTCAGTTCATTTCTCGCCTCTTTATGTATCCAATAACGAGTGGTATGGTCCTAGAGAAATGCACTTATTTTTTTCTTTTTTCTCTCTCCAAATCACCCAAATTCCAATCCAAATGGGGTGTTAATGAATTAATTTTTTTTACAATTTTATTAAATGATTAATATGGACATCAATAGACACAACAAACCTTAAAACTAGGTTTTCATAGTAGATGTCTTTTCAACATGAAAATTCTTAGTACACATTCTTTTAAAAAAAATACACGCATCAGACCAAAAATATGTAAACAAAGAGGATGAAAAAAAAACAATCATTCAGAAATACATAACCAAATAATATGTAATTAGTTCTGAACTATAGAACAGAAAATATATAAATGGTTCAAAAATACAGATTAAAAAATATGAATTTAATTTGGAAGTACAAAACCTAAAGATTTTTCTTCGTTCGGTAGTTGTGTGTCGAAAATTTATATTTTATTTGAAAATACAGAACCGAAAATTATTGTTTATTCGGTTGTTGATTGCCGAATTTTTTAAATTTATTCGGATAACCAGTTCCAATGGTTTTCATTCTCTTCCTCAACCAATATGAAACGAATAACTTAAATAATAAAACAATAACATAGTTTATGTAGAATAATAGTAAAATAATAATTGAAAATTGTTGATTTTTGAAAATTGTATACCTTAGAAAATGTTGCAGAATGTTGAAGTCGCTGGAATATTGCCGGAGAGTGCCGGAAAATGCCGTGTGTAGGACACAGTTTAGGTTTATGTTTAGGGGTGTGGTGTAGGTTTATATTTTGTGTGGCATGTGTACTTAATGTTTTGGGTTTTTATGTTGATGTATGTACATATTATGTCTTAGGGATATATTTAGAATCTTTGATGTGTGGAATGAGTAAAATAAAAGGTAAACCATTTTGTAAGTGTGTGCATAGAGAGTAAATGGTATGTGGAAATAGAATTACTCCAATTGTTTTCGTATTTTGATTAGAATTGGACATAAAGATTTTATGTTTTAACATAAATTACACTTACTACCCTTGCACTTTAACCAAAATCTTTTCAATTGCTATAGTCAACCACTATGTTTTAAATCAAGTTCTAATTTCACCCTTGCATCGTCCTACCGTTAATAAAACTAATGGAAATTGTAAGTGGAGGCACTAAAGTGAGACTTTGGTGAAAGTGTAAGGAATAAAGTGAAATTTTAATAAAAGTATAAAGGGGCTAACGAGACAACAAAAATATCACAGATGCTTTAAACGACAAGTTCTGTCAACTTTGTTAACGTTAGACGGATGGAAGGGTGAGATTGCAATTTGACTGAAAAGTGTAGGGGGTTGATTTTTACAATTGAAAGTGAACGGGTTAAAGTGAGATTTCGATAAATGTATAGGGGTCCTTGTATTTTGGTCCAATTTATACTTCATGAAGTTAGGATTGAATCAAAATGATGATTATTATGTTTTGAATTGATGATTTTAGAAGTTGTCATGTGTTTTTGATGATTTTGGGGAGTTGAATCTATCTGTATACGGATTATATTTTGATTTAAATTTTCTTCATAGCAATCACTTTGTGAAATTTTACTGAGTGAATTACAATTTTCACTGATTTTATTGAGACTTGTTTCACCCCAATGAAGTTTCACTGAAATGGAAAATGTTGAATTAGTGAAATTTCACTGAGTTAATTACAGTTTCACTGATTGTGAATAAACCAAATCAGTGAAATTTAATGTTATCCACTTAGACCTCTATTTATTAAGAATATACGAGGTAAATGAATCTACTGTGATTTTAATTTGATTGTGTTTATTAATATGGCATTAGAAGTGTCTTGTCATTGGCTGATTGTGGGTGTTACAGGGACACTGGATTTCTGTGATTTTCTTTCACCAACTCCAGAAGAGCAAGCATCACGAAATGCAGCAGTAGAATGTGTCTTTGATGTTATCAGATATATATGGCCCAAATGCAAGGTCTGTCTGTCTCTCTCTCTCTCTCTCTCTCTCTCTCTCTCTCTCTGTGTGCATATGCACACAATTATACGCACATACGCTTGTAAATATAAATATATAAATGTGTGTACATATTTTTCGGAAGTATGGTTTGTAAGAGTAATTTTGCTTACAGGTAGAGGTTTTTGGGTCATTCAAGAAAGGGTTTTATTGTCCGACTAGTGTAATTGATGTAAGTTAATTGCTTCCTCCTAGTTGTTTTATGAATATTCATTGTTCACCTGCAAGAATCTATGATCCCATGCTTGTAGATTGTCATTGGTGCTGTGTTTCTTTTTCAGTCATGAATTTTCCATTGTTGTTACTTGTGAGCAAGATTAGCTCATCTTGGTCATGTTAAAGTTTAAAATGTGCTTCGTTTATAAAGTCATGCAATTTGAACTCATCACTACTTGAAAATGCTTGCAATTGATTGTTGGAAAGACAGAAATGTAGAGAACTGGAACCAAGTGTAAGCATTTTGTGCAAGTGATTGTTCCTGATATATACTTGCTTAGACAGAATTGGTGTCAGTTTTTCTTGTCAACAGAATTGGTCAGTTTTTTTCCCGATATAATAATGCACATAAAATGATGATCAATCTCAGATGGTTTTTATGCTAGCAGAGGATGGCACATGCCAATCTGTGTAATTTGACCTGGCTGGACCATTTTGGTTTAAGGAATCTTCAAACTATTTGAGAGAAAAGTGTTCTCTCTCTCTCTCTCTCTCTCTCTCTCTTATGAACTTTCATTTGTGTTGATGCACTTTGAAGTGATTAGGATCTAATTTTGCCCCTGTATCTTAATATGGAGCATGTCTCTAGGTGGATTAGAAGGTATCAAACAATGCTGTCCATTTAAAAAAAAAAAAGGAAAAAAAAGTCTGAAGGATCAAAGTAACATCATTAGAATAAGTACATAAAATGCCAGTGGAGGTTAGGGTAATGCGAGCATAATTCGAACATGTTTCCATGTTTCTTCATTTGAGATCATTGGGCTATAAGTGGCATTGGAAAACTTCTGTAATTTTCAGTGAAGACTGTGTGGCATAAGCTGTTGACAACTCCAGGTTGTAGGATATCACTTTATGGAGATGTCTGTGACTGAAGATGCTTAATTGCACTGGAGAACATCTTTTTCTTTGTCATGAACTCATGATGTCAAGCTTAATTTTGTTTATACAGAAAGTGAACTTTTTCTTGCTGACCTAATCTACAATTTATCCATGTCCTGTGGAACAATGTTTCAGGTTGTTCAGCTTTCGATTTTGCTAGAGCGTCTGCACAGAGGTTTCCTTCACGAAACACATGTTGGGCAATGCATTGACATCTATTAAAGATTATCCTAGTATCTTCCACCCGACCTTTGTAAGCTTGTTTCTCACTAGGGCCCTCTTTAAGCAGCTTTATAACTTCTTGAGCATCTGTTTCCATAATCATTTTGTTGAAGCCTTTTTGGAAAATCATTGTCAGTCCTTTATACACTGCCCAGAATTCTGCTTCAAGATTGATACAGCTTTCCATTCTCCCACAATAGCCGTAAATCCAAGCTCCCCTCTCATCCCCAAGGAGACCTCCAAAACCACTTGGTACCCTGCTCCATTTGCTTCCATCCGTATTTAGTTTTGGAGTATCTGCAGGACGGAGAGACCATTTAATTAGTCAAAATGGGGGTCTAGGATTGATAATGGATAAACTGAAGCTTTTGTGGGACTTTCTTTTTCCACAACCACTGCCAATCCTCATCTTTGCCATCATATTTCGAAGCCAACTCATAAGCACTTGAAGTGGAAAAGGTTCCATCAGGAGTCCCTTTCCAAACAAGTTGATCCAGATTGGTATTATATTTAGGGGATTTCTCTTTAAGAATAGAGGCAGCCACAATTGGGGGAAAAGTTTGATTAATAATGTTCACATCCTAATCACCTTCCTTATTAATGATACCCTTTCCTTGGATACATTAATATTTGCTGGTATGAAAGAAGTTGAGGGAATGACTTCCTTAATAGGTTTATCTCCACACCACTAATCTTTCCAAATGTTAACGTTAGCACCGTCTCCAAATGGACCATTTCGCACCTCTTCTTAAGATACTTCTAGATTTCAGCATACCTCTCAATACATGAGACGCTCTGCTATTCTTCTTCCAGTCAAGAAAATGGTTTCCTTTCAGATACTTAGATTTCAGCACCTCATCCCACATGCCTCCCTCGTTATTCATGAGTTTCCAGCCCAATTTTGAAAGTAAGGCTAGATTATGGTCTCTAGCCTTCTTGATGCCAAGGCCACCATGTTTTTTCTTTTTGCACACCTCATTCCAATTAACAAGGTGAAGTTTCTTTTTCTCTAGGGTAGCCCCAAAGAAAATTTATGTTAATCCTATCAATGTCATTACACACTCTTTTAGGTATCTCCATAGTTTGCATAGTGTAAGTAGGAATAGCAGGAGTAACAAATTGAACCAGGGTAGCTCTTTCTACCATTGAAAGCACACTCATTTTCCACCCCGCCAACTCATTTTGCAATTTTCAAGGATGTAGTTAAAGTGGCTCCGATTTACTCTTTTATTCAAAAGGGGGACACCCAAGTATTTTTCTAGATTAGATGTTAGTGGGATACCGCATCTAGCATTGAGATCTCTAGCCTTTCTAAGATCAAGGTTTGGGGACATAAAGATTTTTTATTTCTGAAAGTTAATTTTGAGTGCATATATGAAAACTCATTCATAACTGGTAATAATAGCACAGTTTTTTGTGTCAGCTATAGCAAATAAAATCAAGTCATCAGCAAAAAAGAGATGGGTGATTCAAGGGTTCACCTTGTTTTAGGCCTTTCATAGGCCTAAATTCATCAAGAGCTTCTCCATTTCATAAAATAAAGGTCCGCACTGTGGTCACACAGCACATAATTAAATACCCCATTTCTCATTTAAATTAAACTCAAGAAGAATTTCTTTTAGGAATTGCCAAGATCAATTTTCAAGATCATGTTACCCATCCTACATTTTCGTAATCTCATAGAATAGATGACTTCTTGTGTTATAATGATGTTATCATTGATATTTCTATCAGGGACAAAACTACTCTGGTTAGGTCTTACAAGTTTATCAAGGAATGGTCTGATTCTATTCACCAGAATTTTGGTAATGATTTTATAGGTAACATTACAAAGGCAAATTAAAAAATTATTCACGGTCATAAATGAATGACTCTTTTTCATACCACTTTCTTTTATATTTCACATTTTAATTTGTGTGCCCCACTTTAGGCTCATACTGATAATTCGAATCGTTCATTTTATACATTTTGTAATAAAATTGTTCGTGTAAAAAATTAATTTTATCAAATATTCGATGAATAGATAAATAAATTAAATTTTATTTTATAAAATAAACAGTATAAATTTAAATTCCTAATGATTGTCCATTTTTGTTTATGTATTTAATAATGTCTGATAAAATTAATATATTTACTATTAAATATTTAAGATGAACTACTTGGATTATGAATCCAAAGCCCATGAAATAAAACTAGTGTATGCTCGTATCTGAAGGTACGGTGTAAATAATATTAAGATTAGAATATAATTGTAATTCTAACATTATTTAAATTTATTTTTTAATTTGATAAAATTACAAATTTATTATAAAATTTTGGAATTTTCACAAAACTCCTCACGAAAATTTGTTTTTGCTTATATAATGTATAATTAGATAGATAGATGTGCTTGGCATACATACACTTACTACGGGCATACATATAATTTTGCTTTTGCTTATATAATTATTAGCCTATCACCTGTGCTATGCAGAGGATAATTATAAATATTTTTATTTGTTTTATATTTTTTTTAATATATAAATTATGTTTTTTAAAAATTTTTATAAAAATAATTTAAAAATCTTATCACTAACCATAGTGTCAATCTTATTACTAACCATAGTGTATGGGAGAAGTTGAAAAATGTACTGCATATACGCGAGTTGTATCTATAATTATCTATATGAGGGGATTTTAAATGCTGATTAGAAAATTTTGACCAAATCAATAAATGCAGGCATGTGGAAAGACATGTGGATTGAAAAAATGTAATAAATGCTGATTAGGGGATATATATGTGAATTGTGATTTTTAAATGTCTTCTTCTTTTTTTTTTTTCTTTTTTATATTATATTAAAGTTTAATATTTTGATAATAATCATGTGTTGAACTTTTTAATGAATTAAATGTCTTGTTTTTTTATATTATATTAAAGTTTAATATTTTGATAATAATCACATGTGTTGTACTTTTTAAGGAATTTTTTTATGCTTATTCTTAATGCATTCATTAAAGTGTTATTATGAGGTATAATAATTATATGTGTTGAGACTTTTCAAAGAATTCATATGTGTTGGATTTTTTAAGGAATTTTTTTTATACTTATTCTTAAGGGAGCTTTTTCAATAAATCCATTATCTAAGAGTGTTGTTCCATAAACCCCATAGTGTTTTATAATATTCCATTAGGTCCATTTCATACAGAAAGACCAAAACATCCCTGAACAAAACACGCGCCTTTCTCTCTCTCTTTGAATCTAATAACCGTCTCTCTTCCCCTCTTTATTTGTGGCGACTTGAAAGCTTTCTTCTCTCTCTCTCTCAACTTTCAATGGCGTCCAAAGAGGTCAAGAACCTCCTTCACTCCCTCCTTACCCTGAGATAAAAACACCCAACTCTTCTCTCAACACCCAGACGTCTCATCGTCGGCTTCGTCATACCTCTGCCATCTGTCTACAGAAACGTGGAAATCACCATTGGTGAACATCCTGAAGTTCCATCTTCGTCAAAATCAACATCGATGACCATTTATGACAACCCAACCATCAATATGGAAAAAGAGTAAGTAATCTCACCAATCTTGTATGTAAACCCTAAATCTCTTGTTCAAATTATACCATTGTGAACTTCCAATATCCCTTGTTTCTATTCATACAATGTGTGGAACTTCATATTTTTACTATTCATGCCCTAATTGTTAATGTGAACCCCTCAATCCCAATCTCCAAGTATATGGTTTTGTTCACCCAAAAATAATGCAGTGGTAATTATGTTGTGTTGTCAAAAGCTGTGAATATTTATATGGGAATGAAAAATGTTGGGCCAAGCCAATTATTTCAGATGTTGTTGTTGTTGTTGTATGTTTTAATCATGTGAATCTCCTATACCCATTTCATCAATATGAACTTCTACAGTAGTGAGCTTCATAATATATGATCTTATTCATTCAATGTGTGAACTTCATATTATATCTGTTATTGCAAACATAGATGATATGAACATTTACATTACTGTTAATTACTGGATAAACTTACATTAGTAGATACTGATGTGAACATTCACATCAGTGTAAAATGATGTGGATGTTCACATTACTGTCACTTTTGATATTGTTGATTGTTGATGTCCATAGAACCCCTAATCTTCACTCAACAATGTGATGGAATATGATGTAAACATTCACATTGTGACATCAATGTCAGACTTGATTGTGTTGTTAGGTGTTGTTTGGTGCTGTTGGTTCCACCTTCTGTTTTTCAGCCCATTATAACATAATGTGATCACCAATGTAAACATTTACATTGTCCTATAACTGTTGTTGTTTTCGGAATTGATTTTGTAAATATAGATGATGTGAACATTCACATTACTGTTCATTACTGGATAAACTTACATTAGTAGACACTGATGTGAACATTCACATCAGTGTATAATGATGTGAATATTCACATTACTGTCACTGTTGATATTGTTGATTGTTGATGTCCATAGAACCCTCAATCTTCACTTAACAATGTGATGGAATATGATGTAAACATTCACATTGTGACATCAATGTCAGACTTGTTGGTGTTGTTGGGTGTTGTTTGGTGCTATTGGTTCCACCCTTTGTTTTTCAGCCAATTATAACATAATGTGATCACCTGTGTAAACATTTACATTGCCCTATAATTGTTGTTGTTTTTGGAATTGATTTTGCAAACATAGATGATGTGAATATTCACATTACTGCTCATTACTAGATAAACTTACATTAGTAGATACTGATGTAAACATTCACATCAGTGTATAATGATGTGAATGTTTACATTACTGTCACTTTTGATATTGTTGATTGTTGATGTCCATAGAACCTCCAATCTTCACTCAACAATGTGATGGAATATGATGTAAACATTCGCATTGTGACATCAATGTCACACTTGTTGGTGTTGTTGGGTGTGTTTGGTGCTGTTGGTTCCACCCTTTATTTTTCAGCCAATTATAACATAATGTGATCACCAATGTAAACATTTACATTGTCCTATAACTGTTGTTGTTTTCGGAATTAATTTTGTAAACATAGATGATGTGAACATTCACATTACTGTTCATTACTGGATAAACTTACATTAGTAGACACTGATGTGAACATTCACATCAGTGTATAATGATGTGAACATTCACATTACTGTCACTGTTGATATTGTTGATTGTTGATGTCCATAGAACCCTCAATCTTCACTTAACAATGTGATGGAATATGATGTAAACATTCACATTGTGACATCAATGTCAAACTTGTTGGTGTTGTTGGGTGTTGTTTGGTGCTGTTGGTTCCACCCTTTATTTTTCAGCCAATTATAACATAATGTGATCACCTATGTAAACATTTATATTGCCTTATAACTGTTGTTGTTTTCGGAATTGATTTTGCAAACATAGATGATGTGAACATTCACATTACTGTTCATTATTGGATAAACTTACATTAGTAGACACTGATGTGAACATTCACATCAGTGTATAATGATGTGAATGTTCACATTACTGGGTTCTGATGATCGAAGGTTCTAAATTTTTTTTTTAAACTCTACCAATTTATCAATTTTGAGTCTCATGCACTGGTGAGGTTCTTTACATGGTCATTGTACTTGATTCTTCCTACATGGTTGGAGCTTGTTTGACCATTTACTTTCAAACTAACTTGAATCATCTTCATATAAAGATCACTGCTCCCTTGTAATGTTAATATTGTGCTCACATCTTCTGTTTAATATTAACATCTTCAATATGTTATTTCAGTTGCTATTTCTCATTTCAACTATGTATGTAGCAATACTCACACACATAGAAAATCTTTGTTGCATTTTTGCCTTCCTCTTGTTGTTGTTGTTGTTTTTTTTTTTTTTTTTTTTTTCTTTGCAAAAGATGGTTTCTGGGTTTTTCAAATTGTATTGTATTATAGTTTTGTGTTTTTCTAATATCATTGCTTTATTGAGGATCCTTGAGTCAGTTATAAATGCATATTTATTTGATTGATGACTTGATATTTGGTTTATTGTCGAACTTTTGTTGACTCTCTCTCTCAGAGTGTAGTTGAGTTGCTAAGGACCCACTTTGGAGATAAAAGTTCATCACCAGATCCTCCACTTATACCTCTCTTTCTAGTTCCATCTCGTGAAGAACCCCGTTTTTCATGTTTTGTTGAATCTGAACGTGAACCTTGACATTGTGAGCATTAATGCTGTTCATATTTGTCCACTTATTATTCACATCATAGTTGTGTACATTGAAAATATGTGGTTTGTGGGTAATGAATGGGTGATGTTGTCATGTTGTTTGGTTGTTTATAACCACTATGAATATTTACATTGGTGCTATTTGCTTATAAATGTGTACATATAATCATTGTCATACTGTGAATTGTTGTAACCAAATATTGATGTGAACTTTAACATTCTCTTCTATACACATAGACATACCAAATATTATATGGATGTTTAACTATTAACATTTGGTGTGACCACTACTATTTGTACCCTAGTAGTAATGTGAATATTCACATCTCCAATGATGTGAATGTTCACATTGCTATGTTTGTCACTTAAATAGCACTTTGTTACTTTTGCTTATATGAATATCGTTGAATGTGAACATCCACACTGATTAATGATGTGCTGATGTTAATGTACATGCCTACCCTACAAATTCTATTGAAATCAAATTTAATGTTCATACAAACACTCACTATTTGTGCATGCCCATGTAACAGATGTTGCATCTAAATTTTGCACAAAAAGAAAGAGGAGGATTATTATGTCAAAGAAGAGAGCATGCCTCTAGAGAGCAACACCCACATCAATATGCGACATGTCAATTATCGATCAACCATCACAGCTTAGTAAAACCGATGAGAAGCAACAAGTTCTCGGATTTTCAAATGACTACTTAAGGAAAACTTCGTTGTTCGATAGTTGGGGTTGTCTACTATTCACTAGCTATACCGTAATATAGTGCTAGTTTTTTTTTTTTGTAACTTTGATAACTTGCAATTGAAAACACTTGACAAAGATATATATAAATCAATGATATACTTCTCACATGCCTATGTCTTTTGATGGTATATTTGATGTTGATGTGTTGCGTGCTAAACAATATAGACTGTGAACATTCACATCTGTTTTCTTATGTTGAAGTTTGTGTGAATGTTTACATCTTAATTTATGTTTAATAAATGTGAATGTTCAAATTATGTCTTATGTTTATTGTGGTTGACTACAGATGTTAATATTCACATTGTACATTAATTATATGTATAATCATATTAGAATAAACGTGAATCTTCACGTCTATTTATTGCATTGTGAATATTCACATCAAAATGTGGTTGACTACAAATGTTAATATTCACATTATACATTAATTAAGTGTACGACCCATGAACAAACATATCATCATTAATGTGAATCTTCACATTTATTTATTGCGTTAGAATATTCACATCATGTTTGTGTCTAAAACAAAATGGTCCTTGAATATTCATATCATCAATATTGCATAATGGTAATGAACACAACAAAAACATATACACCATTCAATATTATATAAAAGTGTAAATATTAACATTAATTGACAATACATATGACAAAATTCTAGTACAAAAACCGAAATCCAAAAACAAAAACCCATAAAATCTCAAACTCTCCAAAAACAAAAAAAACCATCACCCACATTCTCATCTTCGTCATCTTCATCATTATCACTACCATGCAATTCTAACATTACGTCAATCCAACAACAACCTCTGCATGTTGAACCCTTATTGATTTGGCAAGCAAGAACATACTTTGAAACTCATCATCACTGTCCAAAATAACACCTATTAATCCCAACTAGTCGATAGAACAATGAAACACAATCAGTAGATAACGCGCTCCATTTTGCACACACACGGTGACACAACATATGTACATTGTGTTTGTCTTGACCGATCAACATGATGTGAATGTTCACAACCAGACACAAACTCTGGGCATTCACACCCACGCACACAACTGTGAACATGCACATCAGTGCAAATGCTGTGAATGTTCACATCTGTTCCACTACGCTAATCACATGAAAGTGATAAGATTCGAATTCTAAATTATGGTTGGTTGAATTGGGAAATGGAAAAGTCATGTGTTTTAATTAATCTAGTCGGCCATTATTCTTAGGCATATTTGGGTTTGTGTTTTAATTTTGCATATATTGTTTTTGTTGCATTTCAATCTTTTCTCAGCTAAGAATTTAATCTGTGTCATAGTGTTCTTAAGATTTGTGGGAGTTCAGGAGACATTTGTTAGTATAAATCCTTTGCATATTGAAATTGTTGATTGTACATAGCACCAAAACAAAAGAATTGTCACTTGTGGTAAATCTCTTGCAGAGAAAGGAAGATTAATTTAATTTTGTGATTCCTAGTGAAACTTATGCCTTGGTGATTCAAAGAAATGTAATCAAAATTTGCTTGAAATGTTGATTTTGGTGGCTATCATACTTGGAAGTAGCAACAACATAAGCACTGAACACATCTCTACATACTTTGCTCTGTTTTTTTTTTTTCTTAAACTTTAAACGAAGCACCATATCAAAAATCTGAATCTGTTTCGGGGTACACAACCCAACTATTGGAGGTTAGCTAAATGGATCATGTTTTGCCATTATGCTAGATCAAGGGCAAATTTATGGAAATTTGGCAAAATCCCTCAGAGCAACATAAGATTAGAATGGACTGATATATAAAAATGGTGAACTTCACTGGATATGTATCTAAATATAAAAAGAAAGTCGTTGAGGTCAACAACATCAACAAATTCACTAAGCGATTCCGGCGCTGGTGTTGGGGTTCCTCGTTGGGTTCTCTCTTCCGGCATTGGGTGTGGGTGTTTCGCCGGAGCTGATGACTGGCTTCCATGAAGGTTTTTTTTGGTTCATTCAGGTTCCTTTTTTAATGGAGCGTGGTTGTATATATATATATATATAAGGACATAATAGTCCACGTATAAATATGAAATTTAAAAAATAGACTTTATGGAATAATCAGAAAACTATATAGGACTCATTGGGATATATAATTTTTCTTTGTGGACTTATTGGGATAAAACATTTCTAGATGGAATTTATCAATAAATTTCCCTATTCTTAATGCATTAAAGTGTTATTATAAGGGTAAGGCTTGAGAGTTGTGAAAAATTAATAAATGCTAAGTTTTTTTTTTTTGTAAATAAAAAAATCAAGAAATTTAGATTGGGATATTGGAACTCCCACAAAACTTGTGGGTTAGAGATAGACATAAATAAATAGATAGATATAGATATAGATATTTATATTTGTTTTAAATTTTTTTAATATACAAATGATTTGTTTTGGAAAAGATACTGCAGTAATTATGAGAGAAGTCAAAAAGTTTTGTGGATTGAGAGAAATTAATAAATGCTGAGGTTAATTTTTTTTTGAACAAAAAATTAGAAAATTAGGATTGGTATATTAGAGCTCACACAGGCCTTGGGGGTTAGAATCTCCTTTTACTTAATATTTAGTATAGACTAGCATATGCTCGTACCTGAAGGTACGGTGTAAATAATATTAGGATTAGAATATAATTATAATCCCAACACTATTTAAATTTATTTTAATTTGATAAAATCACAAATTATTATAAAATTTTGAAATTCTCATAAAACTCTTTACAAAAACTCGTTTTTACTTATATAATATACTAGCCTATCACTCGTGGAATAATTATAGATATTTATATTTTTTTTAATTTTTTTTAATATATAAATTATGTTTTTAAAGATTTTTTATAAAAATAATTTAACAATCTTATCACTAACCATAGTGTACAGGAGAAATTAAAAAGGCTACTGCAGTAATTATGCACGGGCTGTATCTATAATTATTTGTATGATGAGATTTTAAATGCTAATCAGGGATTTTGACCAAATCAATAAATACAGGCATGTGGATTGGAAAAAGTTAATAAATGCTGAGGTTTTTTTTTTTTAAAATAAAAAATTTAGAAAATTAAGATTGAGATATTGGAGCTCCCACAAGGTTTGGGGTTTAGAAATCCCTTTTTCCTTAATATATTTACAATCTATGCTATATATTAAGCAAAATGGGAGTTTTAACCCCAAGGCCTGTGGGAGCTTCAATATCCCAATCTGAATTTTCTAAATTTCTTATTAAAAAAAAAAAAAAAAACTCAGCATTTATTGATTTGGTCAAAATCTCCTGATCAACATTTATTAACTTTTTTTAATCCATATGTCTTTTCACACGCCTGTATTTATTAATTTGGTCAAAATCCCTTGATTAACATTTAAAATCTCCTCATACAAATAATTATAGACACAATCCGTGTATAGTTATTGCAGTACCCTTTTCAACTTCTCCCATACACTATGGTTAGTAATAAGATTGTTAATTTTTTTTTTATAAAAAATCTTAAAAATCATAATTTATATATTAAAAAAAATCTAAAACAAATATAAATATTTATAATTATCACGTGCATAGCACAGTATTATGATGTCTACGTGTATTCCACATGTAAAACATATATATATATATGTTTTGGCCCATTAAATTGTAGTTTCCATTAATTAAAATTTTTGTTTTAGTTTAGCATTTATTAAATTCTCCAAAGTCTTTTTGACTTCTCCTATATACACATCCTTTTTATTTTTTTGATTTTTGACAAATATAAATATCTAAAACAAATATAAATATCTATATCTATCTATCTATTTATCTATACTTACTATATATTAAGCAAAATGGAATTTTTAACCTCCAAGGCCTGTGGGAGTTTCAATATCTCAATCTGAATTCTTTAAATTTTTTATTAAAAAAAAAAAAACTCAACATTTATTGATTTGGTCAAAATCCACTGATCAGCATTTATTAACTTTTTTCAATTCACTTATCTTTCCACATGCCTGCATTTATGGATTTGGTCAAAATTTCCTAATCAACATTTAAAATCCCCTCATACAAATAATTATAGATACAATCCGTGTATAGTTACTGCAGTACCTTTTTCAACTTCTCTCATACACTATAGTTAGTGATAAGATTGTTAAATTATTTTTATAAAAAATCTTAAAAAACATAATTTATATATTAAAAAAATCTAAAACAAATATAAATAACTATAATTATCTCGTACATAGCACGTGTGACAGGCTAGTTATCAATATATGTGAATTGCGATTTTTAAATTTCTTTTTTTCCTTTTATATATTATATTAAAGATTAATATTTTGATAATAATCATATGTGTTAGACTTTTTAAGGAATTAAACGTCTTCTTTTTTTTATTATATTATATTAAAATTTAATATTTTGATAATAATAATATGTGTTGGACTTTTCAAGAAATTTTTTTTATACTTGTTCTTAATGTATTAAAGTGTTATTATGAGGGATAATAATCATATGTGGTGAATTGTGATTTTTAAATGTCTTTTTTTATTTTATTTTAAATGTCTCCTTTTTTTTCCTTTTTTATATTATATTAAAAATTGATATTTTGATAATAATCATATGTGTTGGACTTTTTAAGGAATTAAATGTCTTTTTTTTTTATTATATTATATTAAAATTTAATATTTTGATAATAATTATATGTGTTGGACTTTTCAATAAATTTTTTTTATACTTGTTCTTAATACATTAAAGTGTTATTATGAGGGATAATAATCATATGTGTTGGGACTTTTCAAGGAATTTATATATGTTCGATTTTAAAGAATTTTTTTTTATACTTGTTCTTAATGCATTAAAATGCTATTATGAGGGTAAGACTTGGGGGTTAGGAGAAGTTAATGAGGTTTTTTTTTTTAAAAAAAAAAAATCAAAAAATCAGAAAATTTAGATTGGGAGATTGGAGCTCCCACAAGGCTTGGGGTTAAAAACCCCCTTTTGCTTAATATATAACTAGCCTATCACCCGTGCTATGCACGGGATAATTATAAATATTTATATTTGTTTTCATTTTTTTTAATATATAAATTAAATACATGGGGTTTGACCGAGGAGTTTAAAAGAATTTAATAAGTGTTTATTTATTTATTTAAGAGACATTTACACAATAATTACATGGGTCTCTTGGGGATGCAAAAAGTAAGAAAATTAAGATTTCATTTATTGCGTTATTCATTTAATAAGTGTAATTATTATAAATTAAGTGTTTATTGTAATCAATAGTGTAATTATTACAATCTTTGAACCAATCACCAATCACCAAGTCAATTTGTTCAAAAAAAAATATTAAAAAATCAGGAAATTAGGATTTTTTAATATATAAATTAAATACATGGGGTTTGACCAAAGAGTTTGAAAGAATTTAATAAGTGTTTATTTATTTATTTAAGAGACATTTACACAATAATTACATAATATATAAATTAAATACATGGGGTTTGACCGAGAAATTTGAAAGAATTTAATAAGTGTTTATTTATTTATTTAAGAGGTATTTACACAATAATTACATGGGTCTCTTGGGGATGCAAAAAGTAAGGAAATTAGGATTTCATTTATTGCATTATTCATTTAATAAGTGTAATTATTATAAATTAAGTGTTTATTGTAATCAATAGTGTAATTATTACAATCTTTGAACCAATCACCAATCACCAAATCAATTTTTTTTTTTTAAAAATATTAAATCTTGGGGATGCAAAAAGTAAGAAAATTAGGATTTCATTTATTGCGTTATTCATTTAATAAGTGTAATTATTATAAATGAAGTGTTTATTGTAATCAATAGTGTAATTATTACAATCTTTGAATTTTTTTTAAAAAAAATATTTAAAAATCAGGAAATTAGAATTAACATGTTGGAGCTTCCACAAGCCTTGGGTTTTAAAAGACCCTTTTGCTTAATATATAGACTAGCATATCACCCGTGCTATGCACGGATTATGTTTATAATTATCTATATATGTTAATTGTGATTTTTAAATGTTTTTTTTTTTAAATGTCTTTTTTTTCTCTTTTTTTTATATTATATTAAAGTTTAATATTTTGATAATAATCATATGTATTAGACTTTTCAAGGAATTAAATGTCTTTTTTTATTATTATTATATTATATTAAAGTTTAATATTTTGATAATAATCATGTGTCGGATTTTTCAAGAAATTTTTTTTTATACTTGTCTTCAATGCATTAAAGTGTTATTATGAGGGATAATAATCATATGTGTTGGGACTTTTCAAGGAATTCATATGTGTTGGATTTCAAAGAATTTTTTTATGCTTGTTCTTAATGCATTAAAGTGTTATTATGATGGTAAGACTTGGGAGTTGGGAGAAGTTAATAAATGCTAAGGTTTTTTTAAAAAAAAAATTAAAAAATCAAAAAATTTAGATTGGAAGATTGGAGCTCCCACAATACTTGGGGTTAAAGATCTCCTTTTGCTTAATATATAGTATAGATATAGATAGGTAAATAGATAGATGTGTTTGGCATACATAAAATTTTCACAGACATACATATAATGTTGTTTTTACTTATATAATTATATGAAAATTGTATGTATGCCCATAATGTCCTAGTGTATTACAGGCATACATACATTCTATGAAAATATGTGTAAAATATATTGAACAAAAAGGAAAAAATAAAAAAAATAAATAGAGAGAAAAATAAAAAGAAGAGAGAGAGAAATGTGGGATCATGATGTGTGAGAAAAGAAAAAAAGTAAGAGAGAGAGAAGCGAGAAAGTATAAAATGTATATGTATGATATTTTTTGAAAAAATATATCTCAGCCATTGTTTTATAATTTGAACAGACTTGAGCTATCCAAATATCCTAATAGGACAAAAATATGTTGAAAATTTAAAAATTGTCCTCATTTATTAAAATATGTTAAAGATTCATATAAGGTCTAAATTTATGAAATCTATCAGGTATTCAATATATTAAAAATAATAATTAATTTTTCAAATTCATTTAATTTGTGGACTATAAAATTTATTAATTTAATTTCTACTACACAAAGTAAAATCTAGCTCCTAATTCTAAGATTGTAGATTTTTTCATATAATATGAATAAAAATCAGTGAACAAAAAAAAAAAATAAAAAAAATAAATAAATAGATAGAAAAATAAAAATGGGAGAAAATAAAAAAAAATAAAAAGAAAAGAGAGAGAAATGTGGGATCATGGAAGGATGGGTGAGAAAAGAAAAAATAAGAGAAAGAAACAGGAAAATAAAAAATGTACATATAAGATATTTTTAAAAAAATATACATCACTCATTGTTTTATAATTTAAATAAATTTAAATTGTCTAAATATCGTAATAAGATAAATATGTGTGGGATAAATTCATGTGTGGAATTCATTGACTAGTCATGTTCGAAAGACAACTGTTCCTTCGATTATTAATAATTGGACTTATAGGAAGCTTGGAGGCAAAGTTTTTAAAAGTCTTCGTTTGACCTATTGACTTTGACGCTATCCACAACCACTTGCTTTTTTTAATTACAAATATTCTTGCCGTTTCATTTGTGTCTATATATCGTAAAGTATTTTATTCTAAGTCGTTATTGACTTCATGACATTGACACCTTCCTATAAGTCCAATTATTAATAAAAAAAAAAGGGTCTTGTTATATTGTGTAATTCTTTAAAGTTACACATTATATGTAATTAACATAAAAAATATAAGTGTAAAATATAAATATAAGTGTAAGGTGTAAATTGTACACTTAAGAAAAATCCTAAAAAAAAAATATAAATAATTAATAATTTACATTAATATATTATATATGATGTAATAATGTGAATCTCGCTTACAGTATAAAGTAATTTAATAATATATAAATTAGTAATTATCTCTAAAAATATTAAAATTCATATTTTTTTAGTAACTCTTTGTGGGTGTTTAGGAAGTGAATTTTTATGTAGGTTTTTTTAGTTGTAGGATATTATTGGATAAAAAATTTTAGTGTTTGGGAAGATAGTTGAATTGTTTTGTAGTTGGATATGATGTTTATGAGAGAAAAAGTGAAATAATTATGAGATTGAATGTGATATTTTGTTTGTATTTATTTTTTTTTAATTTTGCAAAACCTTTATCTTTTAGTAAAAAAAATAAGAAAAAAATTTGAGAACTTGGTTCCCAAACACCACCATCTTCTTTTTAAAACTTAAAATTAAGTTCTCAAAGGGGGTTCAATTTAAGGTAGTAATGACGGCAATTGCGCTTATATTTTAATTTTTTTAACAGGGAGAAGTTCCTCTCTAGTGTGCAGTCGGGCAGGAGGGTATAGTTAGTCCATGGCAGATTTTGTTCTGGACTTATTTCAATAATTTAAACTGTTTAATATGTAAAATTTATTGAGTATATTATTTTTGTAAAAAATAACGTTCATTAGATATCGATAGCTATTTGATCAATTCACATTTTACATTTATATCAACGATAAGTATAATTTTTAAAATAAATTATTGATACAAATATAATCTGATCAAATAACTATTGATATCTTATTAACATAATTTTTTATAAAAATAATATGGATCAAAGTTGGGAGCTCGAAACTTTGTGCACCGAATCCCCCGAAAATTCTATTTTGGGTAAAAAAAAAAAAATACAAGGCAAAAAAAAAAAAAAAAAAAACAGTTTTCTTAAAATGAAAATTAGGGGTATTGTGTGCACAAATATTAGGGGCACAAATCATTTTTCAAATAATATATTTGACAAATTTTACATATCACACCGTTTAAATTATTAATCTAGACCCTAATTTGGGCCCACCACAGGCGAACATCATTCTCCAATCTATAGACAGATGGGAAAGTTGCCTCTCCTTTCAAATACCAACCTAAAATTAGGTCTAATTGTATACGCCAATATAGCATTTAATTTCAGACACTATTGAGGACTGCCACACAAGCATAGAATAACTTGTCCTGCAAAAAGCTAATTCTTTCTAGGAAAGTCCCAACTTGCCAGGACATTGGTTAGGTTTTTCAAAAAATATTTTTAAAAAAATTTTATTTTTTTATTTTTACTAATTTTTTGATAATATTTTAAGTAATTTTTTTTAAAACTTTTTAGACATAATTAACATAAATATATTTTAAAAATAAAAAATTTATGAAAAAAATATTTTAAAAATTCACTAAATACAAAAAATTCAAAAAAATACGAGAATTTAGTACTTTTTTTTTGTATTTTTTAAATTATTTTTTCACAATTTTTTTACTTTTTAGATACATCTAAGTAAGGTGCATAAAAAAAATGTTTAAAATTTTAAAAATATTCACTAAAAATAAAAAAAAACCAAAACTAAAAAACTCAATTTTTAAAAAACTTAATCTAAAAAATTCAAACCAAATATATTAAATAGTATCTTTTCCGAATTAGGCATCCTGCCAAGCTGTTGCATTTGTAATTATTTATTTATTTACTTATTTTTGTGGTGGGATTTTTTCCGGATATTTTTTTGATAATCCAAACTGTTTATATTTTAAAATTTGTTAAGTATATCATCTATATAAAAAATTAAATTAATCAAAATTTACAATCTCATGATGAGATTCTAATTGTTTTAACAAAATTATTAAACTTATATTAACCGTTTATTTTTTATTCTGAAAATACACCCTTGTTATAGAGTTTTGAATTATTTATTTTATAAAATTTATTAAGTAGATTATTTATATAAAAAAATTAAATTGATTAAATATCTATAACTCTTGAATTTCAAATTAATTTATTAACTCTTGAGTTATAAATATTTAATCAATTTAATTTTTTTTATATAAATAATCTACTTAAATTTTATAATAAAAACAATTCAAACTATGAAAAACACTTAGAAAAAAACCCTCACTGAAATACCAAAACAACCTCAGTTCACAACAAGATCTCTTGCTTCTGCAAGAAAGAGAGACAACGAGAGAGAACTTTGAACAGTCAATAAGTCAATCTCAACTAAGTGGGACAGTGGAATTTAAGTAATTAATTATTATTATTACTATTATTATTATTATTATTTTTTATGAAATGCAAGTTTTCTCTCTATATGATGTAAATCCACATCTACGGATCAGACTTATGCTAAAAGGTTTCATTTATAATGTAATTTTCTTTTCGGTTCCGATAGGTAGCTCGAATTTAGAGGTTCGAATTTGGCTCGAATTCAGAGAAGAAGAAGAAGAGAAGAAGAAGGAGGAGGAGGAGGAGGGAGGAGGAGGAGAAAGACTAGAGGGGACATAATCACAGGGGGGGAGGAGGAGGCGGAGGCGGAGGGCGGGCGGCGAGTGGTCTTCTTGACGATCGTTGGTGCTGCGACGATCTCCTCTCCTCTTCTCTCTTTCTCCCTCTCTCCTCCTCTTTCTCTTCTTCTCTCTTCTTCCTCTGCTCTTCTCCTGTGTTCAACGAAGAAGAAGAAGAAACGAAAGAAAGAAAAGGAAGGGAAAGAAAAGGCAGAAAAAAAAAAAAATCGAAACCCAAAACGACGTCGTTTTGGGTTTCAAGCTAAATTCGAGCCGCCGAATTCGAACTACGAGTCATTTTCCTTTTCTTTTACCATCTAAAAATACAACTACACCTAAAAAAAACACCTAGATGGATACATATATAACATATACTTGTGAAAATAAAACTAGTTTGAAATAAATTTACTTTAAAATGAATAATTCAAATAATTAAAATGAATCCATTTCAAAATTTGATGAACTTACAAGAAAAAATTTAGTAGAATAATATTAACACATGATATTACTATATAATTATACTCTATTATAAAAATATAATATATCTCACTATACAAATGTAATAATTAATAAATTGTCTTAAATAAAATAAATACATTTAAATAAGACCCTTCCATATGATATCTATTGGATGATAATTTCATAATGGTATGTTTCCTTGCTTTCTACAGTTGGAGCTCGTGACTTCCAAGAAATAGATATGTTTGAAAAGTCAATATGTCACCTACTCCTTAAAAAAAAAAAAAAAAAAAAAAAAATCTCAAGTAAGTGGGGTAGTGAAATTTAATTAATTAATTAATTAAATTTTTTTTTTTTAATGAATGCAAGTTTCTTATGTATGTATGATGCAAGTGTTTAGAGTGTCAGGTAGACTTATGTTAAAAAATAATTTATCTATAATTATTATTTGATTATTCAACTGAAATGTAATTTAACTCTAAGAAAATACTTAGATGTGTAACATATAAATATACATATTTAGAAAAATAAAATTAATTTGAATTAGACCCATTAACAATCCATATCATTGAAGTCAATCTACTTCAAAACTTGCGGAATTCAAAATCATAATTATTTTTTTCAATAATAACAGTGATATAGCATGTTCTATTTAAATAACATCCTTCTATATAATATTTTATTATTAAATAATAATTTTACATGTTATTTATAACATAATATCACCCTTACACAATTTTTACTTTCCTTCCAAATGATCAAGCACCATTATAAAGTTCTACACTCTCCACAACATCTAGTGAACTCATCTCTTTCATTATCTTCATCTTCTTTTTGAAATGAAGAAATTTGCAACTATGTCTCTTCAATCTTTCTTGCTTCTCTCTCTCTTCACCATCTTCTCTACAATTCCAATCACTTCTTCAACCCCACCATCACTCTCTTACTCTGATCACTGCTCTTCAACTGTCCCTGAATCAAACCCAACTATCCCTGACTACAAAATCTACCCCCATCTCCAATCACCCTTCAGCTACTTCCATGGCGGCGATGGACTTCTCACCACCACCACCACCACCACCTCTACCACCACCACCAACTTCTCTCAATATATCTCATTCGAACCCACCAAACACATCTTCAAAACCAATACAAATGGAGTTTACAAAATCGAGGCCTACCTTCACTTGCAATCCACAAACGATTATTACTACTCTCGCCAGGGCCGATATTTCAACGATTCTCGGAGTTCAGTGAAGTTTTTGCTAAATGGGTTTTTGTCAGAGAAATCTGGGAAGATTTGCATGGTGGGTTCAGCAAAAAATCTCAATTTCCATGCAGTTTTGAAGCTCAACTATGTCATGAATCCCGCCATAGTTGATAGCTTGATTTCTGGAAGTTTTGTGAGTTTGAGCTCTTCAACTGATTCGAATTACTTCAAACCTGTTTGGATCTTGGGCTTCTCTGAAACCAGTAATTACAAGTACTTAGGAGAGTCTGGTAATGGGTGTGATAGTGGGATTGATTTTCCAATTGATCAATCTCTTTCGTTGCCGCCAAGAATGTTCTGTTCATCACAGAGGCGAATCGATGCCGTTTTAAAGTACAAGAACGAGTGCAATTCTTCTACGAAGAAGAAGAATTGCACTGTTCTTGATGACGGTATTGATTATTTGCCTCGCGTGATGTCCATGGACTCGATTCAGTGCTCTGAGGATGAGCGAAAGGTTCGGTTCTTGATACAATTCGGGAACGGTAGTTATATGGGTTACGATAAGCCTTTCGAACCCAATTCAACGCTCGTTGCAGAGGCGTCGTGGGATGAGACAAAGAGACAGTTGTGCATGGTTGCTTGTAGAGTCTTGAAAGACGATCACGTTGGCGATTGCTCGATCAGGATGAGCTTGAGGTACCCTGCTTTGTGGTCAATCGAGAACAGGGAAGGTATTGTTGGGCAGATTTGGACTAACAAGACTGTCGATAAAGAGGGTTATTTCAACAAAATCATGTTTGGAAGCTATGAAAATAACCTGGTTCGGGTTTCTGGTTTGAGATATAATTATACCCAAATGGAAAGAGTGAGAAAATCATGCCCAATGAACAACAACAATCCTGTTAAAAGAAAGGGGGAGAGATATCCCGAGGCGAATTCTTATGACATGTGGCTTCACAACATGAGAATTAAAGATTCCAAGAATGCTTGGGGTTCTGCATATCCCGTGTTGGTGGGGGATGAAAGTTATGAAGACAATTCCGTGGTCATGTTCAGCTCAGGGCGCTATGAGTCTGAAATGGAGGCAAAGAGAAGCTATACTGGCCCAGTGAATATAAGCTATGCCATAAGTATTTATGGAATTTCATCTCTTACTAAATTTTCCTCCATTCCACTCAACATACTTCAAATTTCTGCAGAAGGTGTCTATGATGAGGAAACAGGAAATCTCTGTATGGTAGGGTGTACAAGGCTGAGTAAAGATGATCAGAGATCAAAAACTGAATCAATGGACTGTGAGGTGGTTGTGAAATTCCAATACCAACCGATGAATTCAAAAAATGGGGGTCAAATCAAGGGAACCATTAAGAGCACGAGGAAGGAAACCGACCCTCTTTACTTCGCACAATTGGAAGTGTCTGCATCGACGTACTACACCGAGGATGCGAGGAATTCAATATGGCGAATGGATTTGGAAATCGCCATGGTTTTGATCTCCAACACGCTCGCTTGTGTCTTCGTGGTGTTACAAATCTTTTACGTGAGGAAAAACCCGGGATTGCTTCCCCTCGCGTCTCTTGTCATGCTTGTGATCCTTGTTTTCGGGCACATGATTCCACTTGTGTTGAACTTTGAGACCCTCTTCTTGGGAAAGCGCGATAGGCGTAGCCAATTGCTCAGCAGTGGTGGATGGTTTGAAGTTAATGAGGTGATGGTGAGAATTGTCACAATGGTGGCTTTCTTGTTGCAATTCCGACTACTCCAATTGACATGGTCTGCGCGGTTGGGAGGCGAAAACAACCAAAAGGCCTCGTGGGTTGCAGAAAAAAAGGCTCTATTTGTGTCAATACCATTATACATAGTCGGGGTTTTGGTTGCATTGTTTCTCAATTTGAGGAACAATAAGTCCGACAATTCAATGTATTCTTCCTATGATGTTGCTGCTACTACTGTTGTACATCAACAAAATTCTCTATGGGGGGATCTAAAATCTTATGGTGGTTTGGTCCTTGATGGGTTCCTCTTCCCTCAAATCCTCCTCAACATGTTCCGAATTTCAGGCGAAAAACCCCTTTCGCGCTCGTTCTACATTGGAATAACATTTGTTCGCTTGTTACCACATGCGTACGATCTTTACAGGGCTCACAACTACGCTCGCGAACAATTTGAAGAGTCATATATCTATGCAAACCCGAGCGCAGATTATTATTCCACGGCTTGGGATGTCGGTATTTCTTGTGGGGGTGTAGCATTCGCAATCATCATTTACTTGCAGCAGCGATTTGGGGGCTGGTTTTTCCTTCCCCGGAGATTTAGGGAGGCAGAAGCAGTGTATGAGAAGGTGCCTGTGGTAAGCAGTGAGTAAATTGTTAAGAGGAAATAAGCTTTTAAAATAATTGTTTGTTTTGCAATTATTGGTTTTGTGTGTTCTAACCTTGTAAGTTTGTGCTAAGCTATCTCTGTCTATGTATCTTGAATAAGAAAAAATGATATCTCGTGTATCTAGTTGCAGTAAGGTGCAGAAAAAAATGATATCTCGTGTATCTAGTTGCAGAAAATATTTTCTTAAGCAAAACTTTTCCGGTAAAATATCTTTTGCAGAAAATGTTTTTAATTTTTTTTTCCAATATCAAGAATTGTACACGAAGGATAATCACTATGATTCCTTTGAATTCTAAAGAAATAATTGCATAGATTTACATTGCTGAGTGAAGGAATGTGAATAATGGAAGAGAAAATTGTGGAAGGCAAAGAATAGTTAATGAAAGAACAGAATTAGATTAAGTTCATTTGATTAGATTTTCCATTTCACTATGCTATCGACATTAACGTTTACTAATGAGATAGTATGAATTATTTGATGAGATTAGGGGAGATTCTCTCCTAATCTATTATGATTTGTTTGGATTATCCTTTTAATTCATGGTATAAATTAACACTATAAATACCTATTTGACAAAATGCCATCAACCAACCAATTTTAGTTAAAGAAGTTAATTTGTATAAACTACTCTCTAGGTTTTTAAATATCGATGGATACACTACTCTCTAGGTTTTTAAATATCAATGGATACATATTGAAATTTTAAACTATATATGTTGGGACTGTGAGACACCAGAAATCAAACACACACAATAACACAACAATATTTACGTGGTTTGGCAATTGTCTACGCCCACGGAGAGTTATCCACTATAGAATTTTTTCCCGAAGGGAGATTACACTCACACCTCACAAACTCACTCTATAGCACTCTCAAACTCACTTCTCTCATAGCTCCCACAGATTACACTCTGTGTTTGTGTTATGTCTCTACCCCTCCTCCTCACCTCAATTTATACACAATTGAGGGAGGAGGTGATTGGCCATTACCTACTACCTTCCACTCTCTTGGTGGATTCTCCATTTGGGTAGTGGAGATGGTGCTGCACTAAATGGCCACTACATGGTGCTGCATTAACAATTCTCCCCCTCCACGCCCATATGGAGAACTGACTTCTCACTTGAAGTCCATTCCGGCAATGTCTCTGCAGATTTCGAGTTTGTTTCTCGAGACCACCTTTGTCAGTATGTCAGCTGGATTCTTATCTGTATGGATCTTGATCAGTTCCAATAACTGTTTTTCCATCACTTCGCGTATCCAATGATACCGAATATCAATGTGCTTTGTGCGAGAATGGTACATCGAATTCTTGCTCAGGTCTATGGCACTCTGGCTATCACAATGTACCGTGAACTTTTCTTGCTTTAATCCCAACTCTTGGAGAAACCGTTGCAACCATAACATCTCTTTCCCAGCTTCCGCCGCGGCAATATATTCTGCCTCGATTGTGGATAATGCAACACACTTCTGCAACTTGGACTGCCAAGACACAGCTCCCCCTGCAAAAGTGAACAGAAATTCTGATGTAGATTTTCTACCATCAAGATCTCCCGCCATATCGGAATCCGTATAGCCTTCCAAGACTGGTTTAGCATCTCTAAAGCATAAACACATTTTTGCCGTACCCTTGAAATGATTAGCCAGCGGAGTATTGACTGGCTTGGAATCTTTCATGTTGAACTTTGCAATCACCCGTTCAACGTACTTCTCCTGTGACAGCCATAATTTCTTGGCTTTCCTGTCACGCACAATTTGCATGCCCAACATTTCTTTGGCAGGCCTAGGTCCTTCATGTCAAAGGACTGTGATAACTCCTTCTTGATGATCGATTCTTTGTGGCATCCTGTCCAACAATTAGCATGTCATCAACATAGAGCAGGAGTATGATGAAGTTTCCATCGGGAAATTTCCTGACATAGACACACTGATCTGCAGCAGTTCTCTTGTACTCATGACCCACCATAAATGAGTCAAATTTCTCGTACCATTGTCTAGGCACTTGTTTGAGGCCGTAAAGACTCTTCTTCAATCTGCAGACTAAGTTTTCTTTCCCTTTTACTTCAAAACCTTCTGGCTGCTCCATGTAAATTTCTTCTTTCAGATCTCCATGGAGAAATGCCGTCTTCACATCCATCTGTTCAAGTTCCAAATTCAAACTGGCCGCTAGCCCCAAAACTACTCGAAAGGATGTCATTTTCACAACTGGCGAGAAAATTTCATCAAAATCAATATCTTTCTTCTGCCTGAAACCTTTGACAACCAATCGAGCCTTATACTTGACTAGCTTTCCGTTGCCATCTTTCTTCAACTTGAACACCCATTTGTTCTGCAATGGTTTTCGATCCTGGGGAAGTTTTACCAAATCATAAGTCTGATTCTTCTGCAATGACTGAATCTCTTCTTGCATAGCTTGATGCCAGCTACTCTTCTCCTTATGATTCTGAGCTTCTTGAAAACTTTCGGCTCCCTCATCAAGAAGCAAAATATAATCGAACTAGGGTATTTTGATGTCGCTTAGACTCTCTTGTTGATCTTAAATCGTGGACCAACAGGTCTCTGCGGAGGGTTGTGGCTCCTCTCAACACCCTCTTCTTCGGATCTTCTTCTTACGCAATCCATCTTGCAACTCTACATCAATGGCTGCATGCTGCGGTAGCTCTTCTTCATGAGTGACATGCTGTGATGGTGCAGGATTGGGAACAAGATCTAAAACATCATTAACTTTGGGTTTGACTAGTTGTCCAAAGTCTGCTAAGGTCTGGCCTTCTTGAAATACCACATCTCGGCTTCGAATGACCTTTTTGTTTTTCGGATCCCATAATCTGTATCCAAATTCTTCATCTCCATAGCCAATAAAGATACATGGAGTAGCTTTATCATCCAAATTGTCTGCTCCTTGGATACATGTGCAAATGCTTTGCACCCAAACACTCTCAAGTGAGAGTAAGAAATCTCCCTTCCAGACCATACTTTCTCTGGAATTTCAAAGTTCAGTGGAACTGATGGCGATCTGTTGATCAAATAGCATGCAACACGAACAGCTTCTCCCCAAAATGGCTTTGGCAGCTTTGCTATTTTTAGCATACATCTAACCTTCTCCACAATGGTCCGGTTCATTCTTTCAGCTACACCATTGTGTTGTGGGGTTCCAGGAACAGTCTTCTCATGTCGGATGCCGCGAGTAGCACAGTAGGCTTCAAACTCCTTTGACGTGTACTCGCCTCCATTGTCTGTTCGGAGACACTTCAGCTTCTTTCCGGTCTCCCTTTCCACCATAGTATGAAATGTTTGAAAATGCTGGAACACCTCAGCTTTGGTTCTTAAGACATAAACCCATACCTTTCGTGATGCGTCATCAATAAATGTCAGGAAGTATTTTCTGCTACCCAATGATTCCACTTCTATGGGACCGCATACATCAGAGCATACTCTGTTCAACAACTCTGATTGTCTTCTAGATGATGAGTGGAAAGCAACTCTATGTTGCTTCCCAAACAAGCAACTGTCACAAGGATTCAATTTCGCATCTTTGGCAAAGGGAATAAGTGACTTCTTTGCCAGAATTTGCAACCCTTTCTCACTTATGTGACCTAGCCTTTTATGCCACAAATTTGGTGATGCCTCATCTTCTGCTGCGTTGAGGCTATCTGAATGCAGCTCCACATGAGTCTTGTACAAAGTGCCACTTGTCTGTCCTCTGGCTACCACCAGAGATCCATTTTTCAACTTCCACATGCCTTTGCCGAAGTAGTTCTCATAGCCTTGTCGATCTAAGGCTATCCCTGAGATAAGATTCAGGCGTAAATCAGGAACATGCCTGACATCTTTCAACACCATCGTGCACCCAACTTTGGTTTGGATGCGAACATCGCCGATTCCCACAATCTTTGAAAAACTGGAGTTGCCCATCTTCACTGTACCAAAATCTCCAACTTGATACGTACTGAAGAACTCTTTCCGGGGTGTGGCGTGGTAGGAAGCTGCTGTATCTACCACCCACTTGGTGTCGTTGTCTGACATATGGAGGCATTCTTCTTCTTCAACAGAGAATAATGCAATATCCTCTGAGACAGTAACTACAGTGTTCCCATCTTCAGTCTTTGGTTGTCTATTACCTTGTTTTTGTTCTCCCTTCAAGGCATAGCAGTATTTCTTTATGTGACCTTCTTGGCCACAATGGTAACACTTGAACTTCGGCCGGCTCGTACCTTCTTTGGATTTCTCTCTGTCTTGAAATCTTCCTCTGCTGCGTCCTCTGCTTTTGCTTCTTCCTTTGTCTCTGTCTCTGTCTCTGCTTCTGCCTTTATTTTCTGTGACGAAGGCATGGGATTGATCTCCACCCGAGTCTTTCCGCCTTGTCTCTTCATTGTACATGGCGTCAGTGACCATGCTCATAGTCAGTTTTCCTTCTGGTGCAGAGTTACTGAGAGAAACCACCAACGTCTCCCAGCTATCAGGTAAAGAACTGAGCAGTAGAACGGCTTGCATTTCATCATCCAACCGCATCTTGACGGTTGCAAGTTGATTCACCATATTTTGAATTCACTGGTGTGCTCAGCAATAGACACACCATTCTTCAACTTCAAATTTACTAGCCTTCTCATCACCAAGGCTTTGTTTCGGGCGGTCTTTGACTGGTACATGTCGCTTAACATTGTCCAAAGAGTATAGGCATCTGTCTCTTCGGCAATATGATGGAACACACTGTGGTCTATCCATTGTCTGATGCAAGCGATAGTTTTGCGGTTCATCTTTATGCAGTCATCATCTTTCATTCCTTCAGGTTTAACCCCTTTTATAAAAATGGGGTCATGCAAGTCTTTTAAAAACATGATGTCTTCCATCCGTGACTTCCAAATTGCATAATTGGAAGGAGTTAACTTGAACATAGATCCAGAAGGTGACGGTGATTCCCTCATCAATACTTGTCTGTAAAGAAAATAATCTCTTTCTGAAAAACAGGTTTCGTTGTTGAGTCCGGACTAGTCAAATTAGCCCGAAAAACACTTCGGATTGTCCAAATACAAGCTGAAAAATTTTGAAATCTGATTTGAAAAATCTGACCGTACCGATGTGTCCGGAATACTCCAAATAGTTAGAAACCAGTATTGGATTGCCAAAAACGGACTCAGAATGACTCAGATCGACCCAAAACAGCGATTTCGATTCGTCGCGGAATCAAGTGCGCTGAAGCACCGGATGATTTCGGTCAACTTGGTCAAGGGCGGCGCGGCTTGGTCAACGCGCGGCTAGGCGGCTCGGCGTCGGCTCGGTCAACGGCTCAGTCAACGAGCCGATGACGTGTCTGCCACGTGTGACCGACTTGTTACCGAGGTGGCGCTGAGGTGGCGTGACGTGGCACCGACATGTCTCGTCTTCTTCCTTGGGCGTGCGTGATGGCGCGTACGTTGTCTGCAACTGACGCGCCGGCTGGTGATCGGCGCGTGACGGCGCGTGGGTCGCACGCGCTTATTTGGGGGGCGCGTGGAGGCGCGTTAGGGCTCTTCTGGAGCTTGGCTTTGCAGTTCTGGACTCCTCTCGACGAGTCCTTGCTTTTGGTATGCTCAAAACTGAATTTCGAGCAAATTGATTTCTGGGCAGTTTCGAATTTTTGTTCCGAAACGCAATCGAAATAGCTCTGATACCACTTGTTGGGACTGTGAGACACCAGAAATCAAACACACACAATAACACAACAATATTTACGTGGTTCGGCAATTGCCTACGTCCACGGAGAGTTATCCACTATAGAATTTTTTCCCGGAGGGAGATTACACTCACACCTCACAAACTCACTCTATAGCACTCTCAAACTCACTTCTCTCACAGCTTCCACAGATTACACTCTGTGTTTGTGTTATGTCTCTACCCCTCCTCGTCACCTCAATTTATACACAATTGAGGGAGGAGGTGATTGGCCATTACCTACTACCTTCCACTCTCTTGGTGGATTCTCCATTTGGGTAATGGAGATGGTGCTGCACTAAATGGCCACTACATGGTGCTGCACTAACAATATACGATACAGAGATACTATTTAGACTTTATTCTTTATGGAAACAAACCATCAATCTGATGAATCTTCAATCCCCGAATGCCACGACAACGTACATAGATGAGAATCAAAGAGCCAAAGAAATCAAATCAAGCATACTCTCAATACTTCCTAGTGACAGAAATTGGATAATCACTTTCATATGTACCCAGGCTTATGGTACAACACAAATGGCCTAAAATCAGTCAAGCGAGTCCAGCAACAATTTAAACCTACACCGACTGATGCCCTCCTCAGCACGATCCCAAAATGGGGCACAACATGGCTCAAGGCCTTGTGTTTTGCCATCGTGAACCGAAACCAATTTCAATACCTTACCCACCTTTCGCTAACCACAAGCCCACATGAATGTGTGCCATTCTTGGAAATGTATGCTAACCAAAACCCGAAAAACCCAATTTTAGATCTTCCCTTGGTGGCCACACACATTCCTTACGCCTAGCTACCAGAGTCAATATCGACTTCCATTGTAAAATTGTTTACATGATCCAAAATCCAAAAGATGCGTTTGTTTCTCTGTGGCACTTCATGAATAAAATGACACGGAAGGACGTGCAAGCATTATCCTTAGATGAGATGTTTGAACTTTTTTCCAAAGGGCTCTCGCTATATGAACCCTTTTGGGACTATGTGATGGGGTATTCGAAAGAGCATAGAATCGCCTGAATTATTATTTTTTTATTTTTATTTTTTTAAAAGTTTGAGGATATGAAGACAAGACCGATGATATGGGTAACGAAATTGGCAGTGTTTCTTGGTTGTCCTTTCTCGTCTGGTGAAGAAAGGAAAGATGCGGTGCATGAAATAATTAAGTTGTGTAGTTTTCAGAATTGGCCATGGGCTAAGGTCATTGACATATCTGCCTTAGGTCCCAAAAAATTGATCCAAAATAGGTTTTTCAAATTTAGAAAAATATTATAGTATATTACAAATATAAATAGTTCTAAATTATGTTTGTTATTTTAGGACCAATCTAAAGGACCCTAAAATGTTATATTGAGCCCATATTTGTTTATTAGTATGGTTTGGCCCAATTGAAATTAAAATATATGCAAAATATTGGTGGCCCTTGAATGAGAAACACTACATACACATACAAAATGTTGGTGGCCCCTAATTTTTTATTTTATTTTATTTTCTTTCTATATCAGATTTTAGTGGAATAAATAATTAATTCAATCTCAATCACATTCATACACAACATATTCAAGAAACAACAATTCAACTACACTCATAAATAACATATTCAATAAACAACAATTACTTCAATACATTTTAATTGAATAAAGTTTTCATAATTTTGGTAACTTTTTTTTTTGGTATGAATACATTTTGATATCTATTTTGGTATCAATCGACGGTAATGATACTAAATAGGATGATTTCTTTTTTTAATTTGTAAATATAGGTCTCTGTTTTTGTTTCACCTTAGGCCCTGAAAACTCAGGGCCGGCCTTGGTAGTTTTTTCAATTTGAGCAATTTGGAGAAAAATAAAACCTGAAGGCGAAAAATAGAAGTGAATTAGTGATTGAAAATCGAGTGTATTTTAGGCAAGGTGAGGTAGGAGATTGGAAGAACCATATGATAGCTGAGATGGCGGGGCAAATTGATCAAATTACAATGGAGAAGTTTGAAGGAATTGGTTTAATATTTTGGCAGCCTCTAGAACTCTAGATTGTGCCTGTATATATATATATATATATATATTTTTGAATAATCGGATATTTAAGCCAACCTATTTTAGATTGTGCATTGCTATTATGTTAGGCTAAGAATGCAATTTATTTATTTTTTAAGTGAGATATACATGTTCATATTTGGTTATGCTTATGAATGTTTTCCCTACCTGGTGGTTATACTCACTGTAATACCACAATATAGAAATTAGGGTTAATTTCACCTTTATTATGTAAATTATTTTTTTGTTCATATCTAAATTCTTAATTTGTCTATTTAGTTCATGAAGTTTTGTCCAGGTAGTCTAATTGGAGATAATTATACAAATCAATCATTATTATATTCTAATTTGATGGCCAAAAAGATAATTTTATAATTAGGACAACTTAAATCATACAAACAAACACCCTTTAAATTGATTGTGGGGTGTAAGTTGTTCAAAATAATAATAATAAAATAACTATTTTGTTGTATGATTTAAATTGTTCAAATTCTAAAATAACATTTTTTTTTTTTATCAAATTAGGCTTCAATAAAAAATGATTTGTATAATTGTCTCCAATTCAATCATATGAATAGAAATTAGAACGACTAAATAGAAAAAATGGATAGTTTATGAATGAAATTAAAAAAAAAAATAGAAAACAAAAGTGAAATTATTAACCCTATAAAATTAATATTTGCCTATACACATAAATTCTACCTAGACACGGTTATATATATTTATGAGTAATTATATACAAATAAAAAATTTCTACATAATTTTTATATAGAATAATATGATTTAGGTCTCGTTTGGTAACACCCACTTTTAGTTTAAAAGCCAAAAATTCAACAAAAACTCTCAAAAATAAAATAGTTTTCAACTCATACAAAAAAAGTTAAAAATTGATTTTCATTCATTTGATTTTTTACACGTCTTTTTATAAAAAATAAAAAATTATTCAAAAATATATTAATTTTTTTAGGGAAAATTATTTATAAGTCCTATTAGGGAGACTTGTGCTATATTTGGTCCCACAAAAAAACTTATGTTCCCATAAGTCCTGTGGAAAGTTTCTTGACACATTTACCCTCAATATTAGTTGTTAATATCATAAATAATAATAAAACCATATATAGGGAAATTGATATAAACGTAACGAAACGTGACACCTACATAAACGTAACGTGACACCTATACGTAACGTGACATCTACATAAACGTAACGTAACATATCTACATAAACGTAACATAACGTGACACCTACATAAACGTAACGTGACACCTATATAAACATAACGTGACATATCTACATAAACGTAACGTAACGTGACACCTATGATTTATGGTACTATTCAATTTTTTTATTAAGTTTGATTATAATATCTTATACGAATCAAATAAGCGAAAAACTCTTTTGTCAAACCATTAAAATAAAATTTAAAAAATCTTCAACATTTCTTATAAGATTTTAATATTTTGTAATTTTCGATAGTCCAACTTATTATCATTATAAAATAATAATAATAATAATAATTTTTTTTTAAAGTATGAAAGTGGATGCCAGGATTTTAAATTTTCGATAGTCCAAACCCATGATCACAAGCTTCCTTAGATATTGACCTCTTCCTTCTCACCAACGTAAGTATTTAGAGAGTCCTTCATGTTCAAATTCTTCATCTTATCAGGAAGCATATTTGCTGAGCTTTCATCCAAAGAATTACTGCACTTATTAATGTTCCCAAAGGCAGACTTCTTATCATCAGCACTACAATTAAGATTACTTCCATCAACCTCCCCGGAATCTTTAATATTCAATTTCTTCAACTCAGTCGGAAGTTCCGATGCCACACTCGTACCAAATAAATCTGTGGGGTTCGATTGGAGATTTCAAGGGCTGTGATGAGAGGTGTACGAGTTATTATCGTGAATTGAGGTGTATGGAATCGGAGAGAAGAGAGCAGAGATCAGCAAGTAGAAGAAGAGAGATGGGTTTCCATTCTTATATAAAAAATGTTACACATTGGGGATCAATGCTTGTGTCAATTTTTTTATTTTTTTTATTTTTTTTAGTCATATTATCATAGATCATATTTATATAAAATGTAATATGGCACCAACATATAACATTTTTACATTCAATTTAAAAAAATAAAAACTTATTAAGTTTGCGAACCGTAACGTGACACGTTACGTTACGTTTATGTAAATGTCACGATACATTTATATAAGTGTCACATTACGTTTATATATGTGTCACGTTACGTTACGTTTATGTAGGTGTCACGTTACGTTCATATTGGTGTCACGTTACGTTACGTTTATATTGGTGTCACGTTACGTTACATATATATAGATGTCACGTTACGTTTATATAAGTGTCACATTACGTTTATATATGTGTCACGTTACGTTACGTTTATGTAGGTGTCACGTTACGTCCATATTGGTGTCACGTTACGTTACGTTTATATTGGTGTCACGTTACGTTACATATATATAGATGTCACGTTACGTTACGTTTATGTAAGTGTCACGTCACGTTATGTTTATGTAGGATCTTATGGAATACATTCTTATGAAAATAGGACTTGAGAGTCTATAAGAAATTACAAAGGACTTAGCCTAGCATAAGAGTCTGAAAAAGGACTTATAAATAAGTCTCCCATTTTTTTAACTCAAATTTTAACCCAAAAAAACATAAAAACCCACACAAAAATGTCACTTCCGAAACACCCACCATTCACTCTCAAACAAAATAACCAAAAAGATGATATTTATTTATCAGGATGACATTGTCACGTTGTTATTGTGATTTTTTTTTTTTTTTTCTCTTCTGGGGGTATAAATTTTATGTATGAGTAACACTTACTGTATTGATAGTTTGTTTGGAGATTGACTATTTTAGTTAAATTTTTAATTTTTTACAAAAAGATATGCAAAAATATAGAGAGAGCAATGTGATAATTTAGTTTGACTTTTTAAATAACTTATTTAAAAAAAAAATTACTTCCCAAACAACCCTTTATGCCAGAAAATACCCAAATAAAAAAAAAAAAAAAATCAATCTATCTATCTATCTTCTATCCTTCATATAAAGTGATAGAAATTAGAAACTTTAACGACTAAATAGAAAAAATGGATAGTTTATGAATGAAATTTAAAAAAAATGGAAAATAAAAGTGAAATTAACCCTATAAAATTAATATTTGCCTATATACATAAATTCTACCTAGACACGGTTATATATATTTATGAGTAATTATATACAAATAAAAAAATTCCTACATAATTTTTATATAGAATAATATGATATAGATCTCGTTTAGCAACACTTACTTTTAGTTTAAAAGTCAAAAATTCAACAAAAAATCTAAAAAATAAAATAGTTTTCAACTTATACAAAAAAAGTTAAAAATTAATTTTCATTCATTTGATTTTTTACACATCTTTTCACCAAAAATTAAAAAATTATTTAAAAATATATTGATTTTTTAACTCAAATTTTAGTCCAAAAAAACATAAAAACCCACACAAAAACAGTCACTTCCTAAACACCCACCACTCACTCTCAAACAAAATAACCAAAAAGATGATATTTATTTATCAAGATGACATTGTGACGTTGTTATTGTGATTTTTTTTTTTTTTTGGTATAAATTTTATGTATGAATAATACTTTTTGTATTAATAATTTGTTTGGAAATTGACTATTTTAGTTAAATTTTTAAATTTTTACGAAAATATATGTAAAAAAATAGAGAGAGTGATGTAATAATTTAGTTTGACTTTTTGAATAACTTATTCAAAAAAACTACTTCCCAAACAACCCCTTATACTAGAAAATACCCAAATAAAAATAAAAATAAAAAATCAATCTATCTATCTATCTATCTTCTATCCTTCATATAAAGTGAACAAGTTCACTTGGTGTACATGAACTTCATTCTCTTGCCAAGTGTTAATTTTTCCATTTAAAAGGGAAAAGGAAAAAAGTAATAGTGTCAATTTCTCCATCCAAAATAAAAAAGGTAAAATAATAATAATAACTACTAGAGGTACACATGACTAACACTTTCACCACTTAACATATATTTTTAATTTAAAATTAAAATTTATATTTTGAGCACACTCATTGGGTGGACACATATACCTAGCTATTATTATTATTATTATTATTATTATTATTATTATTATTATTATTATTATTATTATTATATATTTGGATTATTTTGGGAATGTGGTTATAATCAGTTTTTTGGTGAAAAACTGCTTATAAACAGCTTTTTTGTGAGAGAGGAAGTGAGTTATAATCTGAGAAGTGGATTATAACCCACTTCCCAAAATAGGCCTTTGGCCTGAAATTTCTTCTCTCCTAGTTAGATAAAGGGGACTAGTGATATTCAAACATTAAACCTAAAACTTAATATTTGATAAATAAAATTCTTATCACTTAAGTGACATACAATATATACTAAATAATTTGTTTTTCTTTTATTTATTTGAATTGCACACACATCACGTGTACTAACTACTATAGTATATATATATATATGACAAGATAGTTATTCATTGAAAGTGCAATTTACTCATCATATATAAGTTTATTATTGGTTAGTGATATAAAATACTTATTCAAAATATTGATATGTGGGTAGGGAAATAAAGGGTAAATTATGGTGACACCCTTTGAGATTTGTATTTAATATAAAAGCATCCACAATGGATATGTTAAAAATGTGTGTTAAAGTGTGTTATATGACAAAAAGTGATAAAAATAAAATCCAAAAATGTGTGTTAAGAGTTTGTTGATTTAGTGAGTGAATAGTAAATGAATGGTGATACAATGGATGTGTTAAGGTGTGTGTTAAGAATATATATATATATATATAAATAATAAATAAAATATAAAATAATTGAAAAGTGCAGTGGGCCCCACCCCATTGCACTGTCAGTGCCTTCTCTCTTTCTGTCAGTTAACACATTTGCTTGGTAATAGTCGGCCGGCCATAAAATCATCCGATTGGCCAAAAAAAACTCTGCAATTTTTTTCTTTTCTTTTTGAAGGGCCGAACGTACAAGGAGACGATCGGCCGAACATGTGAGAACTCGTATTTTTGCATATTAAATTATTTTGGTAATTATATTTAGCTACTTAAATTTTGTAATCAATATCTATAATCCAATTTCATAACAACATTTTGTGACGAAATTGTATAATTAACTTTTAATTATTTAATTAGTGCAATTTTTATTTTCATAGTATTATTATTATTGTTGTCGTTGTCATCGTCACTTTTATGACTATACAAATCTAATTCTTAATATATATTATTCTGTATAATCATTTTGTATAAAGTTTTACATTAATAATTTGTGTACAAGAAAATTAATCCATAGATATTAATTGGTTCAATTTTAAGTCTTTTAGTTACATATAATAATATTATAATATTAAGTCAATTAATAGTGACTATTAAATTATTAAATTATTATGTTAATAGCATCATGATTAATACTAATATAAAATTTCTTTAAATAAATTTATTTATCTTTTTGTAATTAAATTTTTATATCTAAACATAGTTGTGGACACAAAGTGAATTAAATAATTAATAACCAAGTTGGTAAGAAAAAAAAAAAAAGAAAGTCAAAATTGTTCGGCTGCATTCTTCCCAATAAAGCTGTTGTCAAGGCATGCTATGGCATGCAAGCATACTCTAAACTCCTAGCCTATACTTGTAGATGACAATTCCAAGTCAAGAGGAGAAAATAAAACAAAATAAAATAAATTCTCCAAGCTCCTACATATAGAACACAATCCATCCCCTTTTCTTTTGTTCTCCACGGCTGAGCAAAGAGGAGCAAAGAGAGAAAGAGTAGAAAAGAAGGAAAGGAGAGGAGAGGGTGCTTGGTGGTCACTAATTCAAAATAAATTTTTGAAAATAGTTTGTAAGGAGCTCTTGAGGTAAGAATATATCACCTCTATCCTCCCTTAGATACCTCTAACTGAATTTATATAATTTATATATGCAAGACTAAACATGGTTAAGTCATATATAGCAAAATAGTACCATGCATGTTTAAAAATTTGATAGGATGAGGGTTTCACTATGTTATAATTTCATATTCCTTCTTGCAAACATAGATATATGGCATAGCTACTATTTTTATGTATTCAATATTCTCCATTGTTAAAATAATCTTGCAAGATAGTTAAATGAGATGAGAATGGCTTCCTTTTACTTGAAACTTAGATTTTTCCTCACTGTTTCAGACTTTATCAGATGAAAAGAGGGCTCTAATAAATTGAAAATAATTGATGTTAAAAATCTGTGTATACTGGATGTATATATAGGTGTTATACACTGCATAAAATTTTTATAAAATCATTGGACACCATTTTCTTACCGAAATAAATATTTTCCCTAAGCGTCGCTTACAACACAGCAGAAGCAGTGGCTTCAAACAGGTCCCATTTTCTCTAAAAATGGTATTTTTGTGCACGACCACTTGGAAAAGTTATATTTTAAAGTTACTTTTCAAACGCCGCTGGTTTCATAATTTTTTTTTTTAAGTATTGAGAGAGAAACGCCAATTTTTCCAAAATGTGGCAGAATCTGTCCAGTTTTCTTAGAAAAATAATTTGACCCTCTTCTATTGATTTTCAGTCTTCGAATCCTTCTGGAAATATGTTCTAAACTCAAGTATCTAACAATTTGTTCTAACCATACCTTCTTTTGACACCATTTGAGGCCGCTTTTTATTTTTCCAACACAAATCACCTGTGCTGGAAGTACTGTAACTCACTGTCCTAGAAAAATCAGTTTTCTTCCAAAATTTATTTCTCCATTGTAAAATCGTTTTTAGCTCTGGTATTCTTCTCAAAATATTTTCCTAACTCAACGAACTAGCACCAGTTAAAATATCGTAATGGTTGAACATCGTTTGGCATAGGTTTCATATTTTTTTTTTACCATACAGTGCTGAAAGAAGTAGTGTGTGAATTCCTAAGAAATTTTGTGATAATTCCTAAGACATTCTATCATATTTATTTTGGTTGTCATACACGATTGTGTTGTACTATATAAACATTATGTCACTGTAGTTTTCAAACTAAAACTTGTACATGCATCAAAATGTGAATTGGACAAAGTAAAGGGATACGGAATCAAATAGATACATTAAAATTTAAAAGTGATGGGGTGAGTCCGGTTTAGAATTTTGCGCAAGTGAGTTGCAAACCCTAACATGGCACGGGATAGTATTTCAGCTCTTATCGGTACAAGCGATATAAGGTTGGTTGTGCGGGTGTCACAACATAGACCGTTCCCTTGGGGTAGACCGTGATGTCACGACTCGGGTACGTAACCCTGGTGCGTGGACATCATTGGTAATTACAGTAAGTAATATTTGAATATTTGACCAAAGGGGAGTCAGAATTGCCCGTGGCTATTGCTCAGCAGTTGAGTGAAAATAGTGCTCCGCGGAGAGTTACTTAAACTTACTTGTTAAACTAAATCTATGTGAATTTAAAAAGAAAGGTTGCCATTTTTCCTTATTATGAAATACTGCTTCCGCTTGCCATTGTTTTTATTGTCTATTGTTAATATTTCAACCAATAGCATTCCGGTTATGTTTGTTAAATGCTGCTTGTTATTCTGTTATTACACAATATTTATTATTTGTGAGTATTATTATCGGGATGGGTATTTTCAGGTTGTAGTATCTTATTGAGCTCGTTGCTCATTGGCATTCCCATTGCCTTGGCGTTTTATGCCAGGTATCGAAGAAACCGAAGGAAGCGCCGAGGTCTTGCAAGGTGACATTTAGCCTTGGATAGCTTGAAGAATGCCCAAGATTCCATGAACCATTTTCCTAGTTTTATATTTTTTTTTTATATTTGTGATTTTTTTTTTAGACTAAGTTTTAAGTTTATTTGGAGTTGTAACGTAAGAACTTTTAATTTATGAGACGTTAGTTAATAGATTTTGGTAAACTTGGTGGCAACATTAAGGAAGAGTTCTTAATTAAGAAAATTAAATTTTAAGTTCTAAATCTTATTATGATGTCCTTAAATTTTAGGGCGTCACAGAACATCTGGGAAGATAACCCCATGGCACTTCCCTCTCTCTCTCTTGCTGGCTAAAACGCTAACTGCAGTTAACACACTATTTACCATCTGACACTAACTTTGACCACTAATGAACAACTTAGCAGCTCCATTGTATGAACAAAATGGAACTTGGCTGGTCAAAAGTTTAACATCTGACACTAGTAGAGGGTTAACAGCTCCACTGTGGATGCTCTAAGTACTAGTGGACTCGCCTTTTTCTGCGCCCCGCCTTTCGGAAAGGGTTTGAAAAGAAGGCCTCACAATTCGGACTCCCGCGATTCTGAATCTAGTCTCACAAGTGCAATGTGAAACTAATAATCACCAAAGAGTCCAAATCCGGAAAATCTTTTTGGAAAATCGATTTTAAATCAAATAATGCCAAAGTTGGACTGTTTTTCCAGATACAGAGTCGCCACTTAAATGTTTTATTTTTTTGAGAAATTTAGAAAACCCTGACTCGTGCCGAAGGCTACGTGTCCGTCATCACCAAAGTTGCCTCGGCTCGGGAACTTGGGTACGAGGCGGGAAGGTCATGAAATGAGCACTCCGACTCGCCCGATCAAAGATTGGCCTCTACTAATCATGATATGTTTTTTTATAAACATTATGTGACGCACACAAGCAAGTATAGACTAGTCGCAAGACTTGGAACAATTCAACTCATGTTTTGTTTTTGAAAATGGTTTGATTTTGTCACAACAAAGTGGGCTTAAAACTCACATTCGTTGAATTGTTCCAATTCAAACAAGCAGCCTTCATCCACAGGCATTCATGTAGTTTAGCATTTAAGCACATAGCCTCATGGTAAGCATGCTATCATGGCAACATGGCAATTACACTCATGCAAGTATGCTAAAACATAAAACTCATTGAGTACTCCAAGCCAAAACAAAAAGTAGTTAGAAAGATGCATGATCTTAACTATATTTAGATGCCTAATACAACACATGCAATAATACGATTAATAGGCTCGGCTACTAATATGGCATATGGATCGATTTGAACAACATGTGATTAAACACATATTCAAAGAAGTATTGAAATTGCAATGCAGTTTGAATGATGTGCCGAGTCTCGGTGCATGGAAAACAAATGAATGGATGTAAACATGCGAGCATAAGGCATGCTAATCGAAACATGTCCATAATCTAACCATCGAAAGCGATTAAATAAAAGGGATAAAGACGTAGGGTTGAAAGATATACACACACGCACGCACGCTTATTACAACATTATGCCCTTGCGAAGGAGGGTCCGAATGAATAAGTTAACTAGCTACGCTAACTAAGCTGACTAATTATTACACTTTGAAACAAATTAACTAACTTATTCTAAGCTAATTAAATATTACTAATCGAAGTAAGCTAATTAATTACAAAACGAATTAATTAACTAAATAGTTACAACACATGTATGAATTAGCTACAACTAACTAACTAATCAAAGCAACTAAATGGCCTTAAGGGGCGAGGGATACATGCATGCTTGGTTGGTCCACCCAAAAAGCCACCGCCTTGCCATTGAACACCTCTGTTTGCACATGTTTGAACACCAACAGTGCTGCCACTTCCCAGAATGCCTCTACTTCAACTCAGGAATACACTTGTGCAAAATTTTCATTGATGGCCGGTCGACTGCCAATGGTTGCCGGTCGGCCACTGCTGGTGGCCGGTCGGCTACCTTTGCCCCGAACTTCCTTTTTTGCTGCAATAAACAGCAAATAGAGGCAAAACAGTGTATTCTCAAGGAGTGTGTGTACTGTTACCTTCCTTATCATCACACAAGTTTAAAGGAGTGCAACTCTTGGCCTTTAAACCATCAACCAAGCATTTTCGATGCATGATGGCTAAGGAACCAAGCTTGTACAAGCTTAATAAATACACAACAAGACTCAACAAAACTGTAGACACGCTATTTTTGACCGACCTTAAGACTCAGATGTCACCAACTGAGCGCTCGGTGATGTTGCATATTGTGCTCATTCTGAGGTTGCAAAGTCTCGGCTGAGAACCTTGCCTCCAGGCTTCAGAACCTTTTCGTGCCTTGCCTTGGTTTGTGAACCAGGTCCTGTTTTCTCTGTTTTCTCTTCCTGAAGGGAGGGAGAGGTCTCATGGACCATCTCTCAGTGGCCGTAGGCTACGTTTCGTGGTTGTAGGTCACTATTCACGTTTGGAGACCAGTTTCTAGTTTTCGGAGCCGTCGGTCGTGCGCCTCGATTCGGGACCGCTTAACTATCTCCGTTTGCTTCGGTTTTTGCCACACACCTTGTTCCCTCTCCCTAGAGGGACACTGTGACCCGAAAAACCACCTTTGTGGTCATACGCCACCTCCGGTGCTGCTTTGTTTCGGGGGCCCATGCTTTTGGCCCCGAACCTTCGTTTCGCATCGGTGTGGGTTCATTTTTGGCATGGACCCTAGTTTCATTGTTAGAAAGGTGGTACTATGGTGGGAGACCACCTTTTCTACTTGGAGACCACCTTTCTCTTCGCCGCCCGATTTTCTTGTTAGAGAGCTTGTTTCCCTCACTTTTGGGCCACAATTTCTGGTCTCCCATACCACCACTGAGTTGCATTCACCTGGGAGACCACCAATCTTGGTAGGTTGACCACCTTTTTTGCTTGACCCTTTTGACCCCTTGATCTTCCTTACTTTTGGGCCACAATTTCTGGTCTCCCATACCACCACTGAACTGCATTCACCTAGGAGACCACCAATCAGGGCTGCCGACCACCTAAACCCACTTGGCCCCTTTGAACCTGGTCGGCCAGCTTCCTACTTTTTGTCTCAATGAGTTGAAGCCAGCTGTGCCAGCTAGAAGCCTCAGAAGTGATCCTCCATACACGTGTATGGAGGATCTTTGAGCTTGGTTTTAAGCTTCTTGGAGAAGCTTTAGACCTTCTCCTCTATAAAGGAAAAGGCCCTCTTTCATGGCTAGGGTTCAGAATTTTGTTTAAGGCTCATGCATACACATCTCTTTGTATCTCTCTCATTTAGCTTCAAAGGTTGAAGTTCTTGGCCCCATTGCCCTACACCTCCAAGCATAACACCTCCACTATCACTCTAAGCACCTTGGAGCTATTTTTCAGAAGTTTAAAGCTTGCTACATTGGTCCAGAAGCTGCTGGTTCTCTTCTCTACAAGGGTAACACTTCTTTCCCTCTTTTTGTCTTCATTTTGCTTCATCTCTTAGCTCTATTTGAAAGCATATTTAGGCTTTGTCATAAACTGAAAAAAGTCTTGTTTTGATCTTCTAAAATTTTTTGTTTAAGACCATTTTTCTGTTGGGGGTCATCTACCCCCTTGCACGCTTCATTTCCTCATGTTTTGAGCTATGCATTAGAGCATTTGTATTGGCCTTGGTTTGGCCTTTTAGCCACTGAAATCCAATGGATTTTCAGTGGCTAACATGTGTCTTTGAGCCTCAAAATTAGGTAGGGGTGACCCTCTCACCCCTTGTTCTCTTTACTAGCTTTGTTGGCCTTACAAAGGAGCCCCTATTTGCATGTTTCAAAGCCATGCTCCAGCCCATTTTTGATGAGTTTTGTGACCTGCATGACCTCTGCCCAGAGGTGGTTTGGCCATATTAAGTGTCCATTATGCATGTGTAGAGTAATCTTCTTCAAGGCCTTTCAAAGGGGCCTTCACTTGCATGCTTCCTAGACTAATTTCAGGCCATTTTCAGTGAGTTTTAGGGCCCTCATAACCTCTTTCTAGAGGTGGTTTTTCCATTTTGTATGTCTATCTTGCATGTGTAGAACAACCCTCTTATTGGCCTTCCAAAGGGACACATCATTCTTGCATGCATTGATCGAGTTTCAGTGGGTTTTTGGGCATTATTTGGCATGGCTTACTTCTTTTTTTGGCTGGTTTGGTGAGCTCTCATGTGCTTCATATAGTTGTAGTGCAAATCATGGTTCACTAGCTTATTTTGCATGCTTTGTTGACCCTTGATTTTAGCACTTTTTGGCCTTACCTTAAACTGATTTTGTGCATATTTTGGACTGCCCTAGCTTTGTTTTTGGGTTTCATGGTCGAATGATGTTTGTTTTGCATGCTTGTAGTTCAATACACTTGCCTAGCTTTGAGATTTGAGGTCTATTGCATGCATATACTGAGGTGTTTTCATGCTTTGGGGTCATTTTGCATCATATTTTAGAGCCTATGTGAATGCCATATCCTCATGTTTTCTCCTCTTTAAGTGTGCTTGAGAGTTGTGCATGAATGCCTTGTTTTCGGACCATTGAATGAGCTTTATTTCCATGCACTTTGAACCATCATTTTGGGCCATTTTCACACTGTTTCAGACCTGCCTAGGGTCTGTTTGGGGTTGGTTTTTCCATTCATGCATTGCTTTGTGTACCTCTAGTGTAACGCACTTCACTAGTTTCGGTATTCGGACCATCTAGCATGCATTGGGTAACATATTTGCATGATTTGGGACCATTGTACATCATGTTTCAGAGCTGGAAAATGCATGCTTATATGCCATATTTCATCCTTTGCCATGCTTAGTTAAAGTTGCATGTTGTGCCTTAGGATCGGTCCATTGCATTCGTGCATGCTTGCATGAATTTCGGTTGTCTCATTTTCATCATGTATGGCCACTGATGTGAGTGTGGCTGAGGTCCACTCATATTGGTGTAAGTCCATCTTGCATTTGTATATGCCATTTAGTTCATGTGCATATGATTGTCTTCATAAGTGCATTATGTATGTCATGTTATGTCACGTGCATTGTGTATGCCATTTTAGCCCATAGCATTGTGTATGCTAGGTTGCATGTTAGTCGCATTGTGTATGCCATCTCATTGCATTGTGTTTGGAGTAGGTTAGTCCAAACACGGGAAACGAGGGGCGTTTCATACTCAAAGTGACGAAACGTGTCTCAATTTCCAGTCGCCGACACTCCGGATTACCCATGATGAAGTTTAGGCCTTGTTGTGTTTATGTGTGCATCCATTTCATATTGAGTCATGCAATTCGACTCCTCGGCCATCATGCATTGGGATGCGTAATTGGTGGCATGAGGATCGAGGTGTGCATACATATGTGAAAATACTTTGCCATGCCTCTTTCTTGCTCTCTGTTGCAGCAAACCAGAAATCAGCAGCCTTCTAGAGCATTGCACAACATCCCGGGATTAATTGCAAACAGAGGCAAATCGGGGCATCGCAAGGAATTTCCCGACGAGGCGATTCGAGCATGCATTTTTCATCATTCGGAACAAGAGCTGAGGCAGTCCATTTGATGACTTGCACGCTAATTTATTTGCTTTCCTAGTTAATTTGTTAATCAATTAGGGTTTTGTAATATTTAATTATTTATTCAGACTGTAATTATTTATTCGGACTGTATTATTTATTCGAACCCTCCGAGGAGGGCAATGTTGTAATAAGTGTGTGTGTGTGTGATATATGTCTTCCAACCCCACGTCTTTCTCTCTTTTATTTACCAACTTATGATGGTTAGTTTTAGGGCACGTTTCAATTAGCATACTTATGCTCGCATGTTTGCATCCATTCATCCGTATTGCACACACTGGGCTTGGCGCATCATACTAACTGCATTGTATTTCAATTCCAAGTTGAATACATGTTTCCTGTTGCATTTCATATGCCATGTTTAGAATAGCCGAGCCTATCTTAGTTGCATTTTGCATGTATTGCATTAGCCATCTTAACATGAACTAGGATCATGCATTGATTACTAACTGGTTTCTGTTTTGGCTTGGAGTACTCGGTAAGTATTTATGCTTTAGCATCCTTGAATGTGTGTGAGTGACTGCCATGATAGCATGCTTACCATGAGGCTAAGTGCTTATGTGATATAACTGCCTGAATGCCTGTGGATGGAGGTTGGATTATCTGAATTGGAATAATTCATTAATTGCGAGTTTTAAGCCCACTAGATAGTGGCAAATCACCATGTTTTCTAAGCCCACCCGAGGGTGGCAAAATCTACATTTTAGCCTACTTGCGAGTAGCAAACCGCTTTAAAAAACAAACATGAAATGTTTTGTTCCAACTCAGGCGACCCAGTCTATACTCGTATGTTGTGCGCATCACATAGTAATTCTAAGTTAATAAACCGGAATAAGAGCATATAATGTTTTCAAAACTCGATATCATGGTTAGTAGAGGCCGATCTTTGATCGGGCGAGCGGGGGTGCTCACGAAGTGACCTTCCCCAATCGTACCCAAGTTCCCGAGCCGAGGCAACTTTGGTGATAACGGACACGTGGCCTTAGGCAACGAGCCAGGGTTTCCTAAATTCCCCCAAAATAAATATTTAGGTGGCGACTCTGTATCTGGCAAAGCAGTCTATGTTTGTCACTTCTTTCTAAAAATCTGTTTTCTTCAAAAATGATTTGCCAGATTTGGACTCTTTGATGATTCGTTGGTCTTGCATTGCACTCTGTGAGATTAGATACAGGACCGTGACATTTAGTCCGAACTATAGTGAGCCGAAATGAACAAAACGGGATTCCCTCCTGGGACGTTCGGGGACGTCTACAGTTTCTGGCGACTCTGCTGGGGAGTTAGAGAACTTGACTCGAACTCATGATATCTAGTTTTGACTACACTTATGTGTTTCTTTGCATTGCATTTGCATTAGTGCGCCTAGGACACCGTGTTTGCCGTATGCTATTCCTGAACGATTTGCCGGAGGCTCGCTTCGAGAAGCGTGCCATAAGGCTGACCGATTGCGGGCTCTGCCACGACGGGAACACAAACTCCGATTTTATCGAGGCACCCTTTTTAACCATTCGACCTAGTGCATATTCGAAATCGATAGTGACCATTCCAAGCTAGGACAGGTTGCTTACCCGATTATAAGTTGTTTGAAACCGCTGTGTGCGTAGTGAAACCCTAGCTCCTGACAAAATAGGACAGAGAAATCCTACCCCACCATAGGGGTGTTTTGGCTCTCATTTGCTTGCTATGTGCTTTTAGAGTGCGTCTTTACAGGGAATGCATGTATCAGTTTGCAAGTTTGGGCATCAGGCCTGCGGACACCGGTTCAGTATTTTGGGAATCAGTTATCTGCGGGTATCAGATTCAGCTTCGGGGACAGTGATTTGGGAACAATGATCATTACTTGAGAACAGTGTATTTCAGCTTATCAACTGCGTGTTGCTATACCCGACTGTGTGTTGTGTTTATTTACGCTGTTATGCGTCCGTTTGTCAGGTTGTCTATTTCTTTATTATTGCTTTATTTATCTTTTTGCTAGGTAGTTTAGCACAATTGCTTCAGACCAAGCAGATATTTCCCAAGCACTCTGGACTAGAGGTCGTCGACTCAATCGATCTGAGGATCTGGTCGACAGACAACCAGTGTATTATTCCTTACCCCGGTTATCAGACGAAGGTCAAGAAGACGCAGTGTATCCGAGCAGAGATTGCCAGATCAGTGGACTTTGAACAGTCAGGTTGAGCTTCCCGAGGCTACTCCAGAGATAGACCTACCGATAGTTTAGATAAATCAGGGCAGTATGGTAGGAACGACAGGAGTTGAGGGTCAGATGCAGGAGACCATGAGAGCCATGTAGCTGGACGCTGTTCGTCGAGATGAGTTTGCCAAACAACAGGTCGAGATCATGGCCCAGCAGACAGAGTTAATTGTCAGGCTGTAACAACAAACCGGGGCATCTGCTTCACACCAAGCTCCTCCCCCACCAGGAGTTCCAGCACCCGGGGAGGCACCAAATGTCCAGGGAGATACAGATATCCCGACAGGGCCGGCTCCGCCCCCGATTCTACCTCAACTATCCAAGGCACCTACGCCTGTTAATCAACCAGACTCTCTCTTTGAAGTTGAGTAAGCTTGAGAAGTTGTTCAAGAAATCCCAAGGGGTAAAGTCCATCCCGGACATTGAGGACGGGTACACTGACGTGGCTGTGACGCTGCCAGATAGGTTCAAAATGCCACAAATTGATCGCTTTGACGGATCTGGGGATCCCATGGTGCATCTCTAGTTGTCTTCAGATATACTACGGCCGATGGGCCTCACCAGACCGCAGAAGCTTTCATTATTCGGCCGGACCTTGTCGGGTGTGGTCGCTATCTGGTACGCAAAATTAGAAGACGATGTTAAGCGGAACTAGGATGAGATGGCCAAGGCTTTCATTGCACAGTACTCTTATAACACACAAATCGAGATTACAACCCGTGATCTTGAGACAACAAGGCAGGAGCCTAAGGAGAGCTTTTCGGAGTTCGTAGCCAGGTGGAGGGTGAAGGCCTCAATGATGACCCTAAGGCTTACTGATAAAGATCAAATCCGGATGATTGTGCGCAATCTCCAGCCTAAGCTGATGTAGAAAATGATTGTGCTCCCTTTCCTTACCTTTTCAGATTTGCATGAGATGGGAGTACAGATTGAGGATGCCTTGAAGCAGGGCTTGATTGATAATGACAGAGAGCAATCCAGAAGAACCTTCAACCGCAACAACAATACAGGCACCAACAATGCCGCAAATGCTAGAGCTTCAGAAGTAAGCATGGTCACCACCATTCCCCCTCCAAGACCCATGGCAGCTACACCTTTCTCCGACGCGTTCGGAAGCAACACACAAACCACCAAATACCAACCTCAAGGCCAGAGAACCTTCACCCCATTATATATGCCTCTGTCCAAGGCTCCGGGGGTATTAATCAGGAAAGGGCACTTAAAGCCCCTGGAGCCGAGGCCATTGCCAAATCCACTCCCTTCCTCTCATAACCCGGCAAAATACTACGCATATCACCAACAACATGGTCACGACACTGACTAATGTTTTAGATTGCATCATGAGATTCAAGATCTCATTGACAAGCAGGTGATTGTGCCTCCAGAAAAACCCAATGTCACAACAAACCCCCTCCCACTACACAACCAAGCTCCACCCCCCAAACGTATCAACTTTATCTAGACCGGGGTCATGTCATACGACCCCAGCATATATATCACCCCGTCCCACCTACCCAAGCCGGAGGTGCTCCTTCTTGATTGCACTGACTTGTACATGTTGGACATCTCCAGAACCCAACCCGAACCAATGGTGGTGACTGTCGAAGACAGAACATGGGAGATTTCAGGGGAGAATGAGATTGTTAAGTCAGAATCTGAGGAATCTGGGAGTTTTCTTTGAGGTATACTGATCGAGTGACTACATTCTATCGATGGGCGATTGGGCCAAATGTGGAATTCTTGGCGAGGCGAGCTTTGTGTGATCTGGGGATGAATCTGGTCAGAGGATAGATGACTTGGCAGCTGTGGAAGGGGACTTTACTAACCTCTAATTTTTCAATGAACAAGATCCAGAGGGCATGGTAGTTAACTGGTTAGATTTTGAGGAGTCAGCAGAGGTCACCGGGTGGCTTGATGACCTACCAGATGTTGTCGACGAAACTCAGTTGAAATGGGGCCCGACAGGGGCAAGAACATCAGTTGTGGCCAGAAGGGCTAGAAATCAGAATGCATCGCTAGAGAGCGCCGGTGCTAAGAATTTCGATCAGGACTTGGGCATTGTGAATACAGGAAGTGTTGAACAGCCAGCTGTACTAACGCAGTTGGAACAAGAAAGGTTCGGGGATTTTGAGAGAATCAGGAAAGCTAAGGCCTCTGAGGGGACTGAAAGTGCTGTGTGCACGAGGATAGAGAATGTTGTGAGCATGTGGACGGAAAGTACTGCAAGTACAATTGTACCGGAGCTAGACAGGTGTCTGTTGGCTGCCGACGGAATGTGGTGGGAAGACGATGATCTATGTTTTGCCCACACGGATGAGGATTGGGGGAGCAACCAGCCAGACGATACCTGGTACATCGGCGAAGTCGATCATATGACTAGAAGTAGGCGGTATTTCAAGCCCCCACATCTAGATCAGCCAGAGGCGTCTGGGAAAGATAAGGAGGCAGAGAAACAGAAAGAGAAGCAACTCGAAGAAGAGGCTGTACTGAAGTAGTTGAAAAAATACAGGCAGACATCTCCATCTGGGGACTGCTCATGGCATCGCGAGTGCATCGACAAGCTGTCATATCGGCTATGGACAAGGCCAAGCTCTCAATAGACACCACGCCCGAACAGCTGATGGGCTTAGTTTTTTCGGGAGGGGCTACCTCGATGTTGACTTTCTCCGATAAAGAATTGCCACCTGAGGGTGCGAACCATAAAAAGCCACTCTACATCTCTGTGGAGTGCAGAAACAAATGGATACCCGTGGTGCTTGTCGACACAGGGTCCGCCATCAATGTATGCCCGGCAAGGACTGCATATGCAATCGGTTTAAAGACTGCGGGCTTTGTGCCGACAGCCCAGGTGATTCGGGCATATGATAACACAAGCAGAGAAGTAATGGGGACAGTGAAAATTCAGACCAAGGTTGGGCCGGGACAGCATGAGGTAGACTTTCACGTCTTAGAAGTTCCTGCGACCTTCAATCTAGTTTTGGGGCGGTCGTGGTTGCACCAAGTAAAGGTAGTTTCGTCCACTTTGCATTAGATGGTGAAATACCCCCATGGGAAGGGAGTAGCCATCGTTTTTTGAAATTCGTCGATCCATTCACCGCCAGAAGTATCTACGCTAGTTTTGGAAATTGACCACGGTATGGAGGATGTGTTCATGTCGGGTTTTACCCTGGCTGAGGCCCGGGTCGTGCAGAACATCTTAGCTATTAATGAGGGGGTGTATGTTAGTGCACAATCAGTATACCTCATGAACAAGCTTCAACACATCCCCGGGATGGGATTGGGAAAGAGCGGCCGGAAGGGCGTTGCAGCGTTGGCCGAAGTGCCACACAACCCACACACCTTTGGCTTGGGTTATCTGCCCACCAAAGAGGATTGGATAAGGAAAGATAAGGAGATGGCTGGGAGAGCCAGAGCGAAGCAGGTCGGGAAGCCTTTTGAGCTAATGCACCGACCCATTCAGGGTACTCTAAACGGAAGCTTTACCCGGGAGGGGGAGGACTTTCCATTTTGTGGCTTCCTAGAGCCGTGGATAAACGGAGAGAAGCGCTGTGTGCCAGGGTTTGAGAATTTCTTTGACCTCTGCTTATCCGGGATGACGCGTTGAGAAGCGACGGATCCATTAGCCGAGGCCGAAAGCGAGCAAGAAAGTGGAGTCCGAGGATGCCGAAAGTGAAATGGGGTATTTGGCGTGTACTTTCAGATCCTCCGATCGAACAGAAGTGTTTGGGGGATAACTTCTCGGTATGCATGATCGGGAATGAAACGGCTGCGGGCCTATCAGCAAACATTTTGGATGCATCCATCGCACCCTCTCTCACCTGGCAGTACGAGGAGGGATTTTTGTCAAGCAAGACTGGTCGGTAGTGAGCGAATCTGATTCCTCGAATATGTTGAGTCGGAATCGGGTTCAGCTCGACCGAGTCCGAGTCCCAGATTCTGTGGGTGATAACCTGGATACCATAGTCCTGTCCAGGTCATCTTTTTCTTTCTCTTTTGAGTCTGTTGTAACTGAAGAATCGGATGATTTGGAAATGCTTAATGAGAATGATGTGGCTGTGGTTTCTGAGTACTTTTCTGTGCCTTTGATTTATTGCTTGAATCAGGACTTTCAAAATTTTGATAAAAACGACGAGGAAAAAATTCCACCGGTTTAGCAACGCTTAATTGATCAAGAGCAGGAAAGATTTGTTAAACCCTTAATGGATGAAATCACTACCGTGAATATTGGTACTAAGGAGGACCCGCGGCTGGTCCAGATCGGGTCCACGTTGTCTTCGGAGGAATGCGAGCGCTTAGTCGCTTTATTAAAAGATTTCAAAGATGTTTTCGCGTGGTCCTACGAAGACATGTCTGGAATCGATCCTGAGATTGTACAGCACCGGATCCCTCTTGACCCTGAGGCCCGACCCGTTAAACAAAAACTCAAAAGGATCCGCTTGGACTGGGCTCTCAAGATTAAAGAGGAGGTCACCAAGCAAATTGACGCAGGGTTCCTGCTGGTATCTGAATACCCGACTTGGTTGGCCAACATTGTTCCAGTGTCGAAGAAGGATGGTAGGATCCGGGTATGCGTGGATTTTAGGGACTTGAATAGAGCTAGTCTGAAGGACGACTTCCCCTTGCCGCATATCGATGAGTTAGTGGACTTCACAGTGGGGCATACTTTGCTTTCATTTATTGATGGATTCTCGGGCTATAATCAGATAGTGATGGCATCTGAAGACCGAGAGAAGACTGCTTTCACCACCCCGTGGGGGACTTACTGTTATAGGGTAATGCCATTTGGGCTAAAGAATGCTGGAGCTACATATCAACGGGCCGCGACCACAATATTGCACGACATGATCCACAAAGAGGTTGAGGTGTACGTGGACGACATGATTGTCAAGTCCAAAGAAAGAGATGGCTACTACACCGCCTTGCAAAAGTTCTTACAAAGGATCAGAGAATTTTGGTTGCGGCTGAATCCTCAAAAGTGTACGTTCGGTGTTACAGCAGGGAAAATGTTGGGGTTTCTGATTACGCAGAGAGGTATCGAAGTCGACCCTTCCAAAATCAAGGCCATCTTAGAAATGCCACCACCAAGGACTGAAAAGGAGGTGCGAGGCTTTCTGGGTAAAGTGCAATTCATAAGACGGTTTATCTCAAAATTAACCTTGACTTGTGAACCACTTTTTGGTCTCCTGAAGAAAGGAAAGAAATTTTAATGGGACAGCCGATGTCAAGCTGCTTTTGAACAGATCAAGGAATACTTACAGAACCCGCCTGTGTTGTCACCACCAGAGCCGGGGAGACCGTTGATTTTGTATCTTTCAGTAACTGAGACTACAATGGGCAGCATGCTTGCGCAAGAATCAGAGGACAAAGTGGAGAGATCCATCTACTACCTGAGTAAGAAAATGCTGGAGTATGAGACTCGCTATACACCGTTGGAAAAGGCTTGCTTAGCCTTGGTATGGGCTACCAGGAAACTGCAACACTACCTGTTAGCTCACTCTGTAATGTTGGTTTCAAGATTAGATCCCATCAAATATCTATTCGAGAAATCGGCGCTTACGGGTAGGTTAGCTCGTTGGTTACTGTTGCTTTCCGAATTCGATCTGAAATATGTGACACGCAAGTCAGTCAACGGAAGAGCAATAGCACAGTTCTTAGCCGATCATCTAGTAGAGGGGGGTGAAGCAGTTGAGTACTTATTCCCAGATGAGGCCATTCTTCATATCGATGATGAATTTTGGACGATGTACTTTGATGGAGCGTCAAACCAATACGGGTATGGGATAGGAGTGTTGCTGATAGCACTCGACAACTCCCGTATCCCTCTAGCATTCAAACTCCGGTTCAAAGTCTCGAACAACGAAGCAGAATATGAGGTATGCATTGCCGGTCTAGAAGCAGCCCTAGAATTAGGGGCAAAACGGTTGGACGTCATCGGGGACTCAAACCTTGTTGTATCTCAAGCGAAAGGAGATTGGAAAGTCAAAGAAGAAAAGATGATAATGTATCACCAGACCTTGGACTTGTTAATTCCTCGGTTTGAGAAGTTAAACTTTGCCCATCTGTTAAGAGAGAACAACAGGTTCGCAGATTCACTAGCAACTCTATCTTCCATGATAGACATCCCGTTTGGAGTCCGGATGCGTCCAGTCATTATCGACCAAAAATTTGTACCAGCTTACTAGTCGATTACTGCTATAGATGAGGTTCAAGATGAGAACCCCTGGTATTATGATATTTGGAATTCTTGGAGAAGGAAGCATATCCACCAGGGATAAATGCCAAGGATAAAAGGACAATAAGAAGAATGGTCGTTCAGTTCATCATCTGCGGAGGTAAATTGTATAAGAGAGGTCATCTGGGAATGCATAAGCTGTGCGTTGAAGCTGAAGAATCAAAACGCCTGATGGAGGCCATCCATGGAGGAGAATGTGGAGCGCATATGAACGGGGTAATGTTAGCTCGGAAGATCCTCAGACAGGGTTACTACTGGTCCACCATGGATGAGGATTGTATCATCTTTGTTCGACGATGCCACAAATGTCAGATCCATGCAAACCGCATGAACATCCCGCCGTTGAAGCTATACAATATGACTTCACCATGGCCATTTTCAGTTTGGAGAATCGATGTGATCGGGGCTATCACTCCAAAGGGGTCTAATGGGCATGAGTTCATTTTGGTCGCAATAGATTATTTCACAAAGTGGGTTGAGGCCCAATCCTATGCAGTGTTGAAGGCTTCACATGTTGCAAAATTCATCAGAAACAACATCATCTGTTGCTACGGGGTCTCGAACGAGATCATTTCAGATAACGGTTCCCACTTCAAGAAGGAAGTGATTGATTTGTTTGAAAAATACAATGTGGCTTTTCATAAGTCATCCACTTATCGGCCGTAGACCAATGGAGCGGTCGAGGCCGCCAACAAGAATATCAAACACATATTGCAGAAGATGATGGAAACCTACTGGGATTGGCCAGATAAGCTGCCGTTTGCTCTGTGGGGCTACCTGACCTCAATTAGGACTTCTACTGGGGCGACTCCGTATTCATTGGTTTATGGGATGGAGGCTGTTCTACCTATTGAAATTGAGGTTCCGTCTTTGCGAGTACTGGCTGAGTGTCAGATAGCCGAAGCAGATTGGCAGCAGAGCAGATTTGAAGAACTCATGCTCTTTGACGAGCGCAGAATAAAAGCACTGTACCATGTTCAAGGTTATCAGCGCAGAATTGCAAGGGCTTTCAACAAGAAAGTTAAGTCCCGGAATTTGACAGAAGGAGATTTGGTGCTCAAGGACAACCGAGCTCCCATCCACGACCTTAGGGGCAAGTTCAGACCCAATTGGACTGGTCCCTACATCATTAAGTCTATCTGGTTGGGTGGAGCTGTCATTCTGATGGACCTAGATGGCCTAGAGTTCTCACAGTCGATCAATATGGACAAGTTGAAGAAATATTACTCCTGAGAGGCTCGCTAGGCCGAAAACCCGAAAGGGCGACCTAGGCAAAAGTTAGAGCATAAAAAATTTTGAAATGATAAAAATTGAGCTCGCAAGGTTGAAAACCCGCAAATGGCGGCCTTGGCAAAAGTTAGAGCGTAAAAGGAGAGTGAAAATACTCGAGTGAACCCGAGCCTGAACTACGTAAGGCTTGATTCCCATCTTTGGGATACGTAGGCAACTTTATCCTGAAGTTCATCCATAAACCTTTCCTCGATCAACTTTGTCCATTTGATCATCTCGGCCATCTTTGTCTATTCAGCATTCAAGAGTTCGGTTATGATCTCCGGTGCAGTGCTTTTCAGACTAGGGGCAACTTTCCGTTGCTGTGCAGTGCCGCGGTACTATTCAGACTAGGGGCAACTTTCCAGTTGCTAGGATCCAAGGTTGTGCATCTCAGTGACAGATTTCAGGCGTGTCCAGTTCTGATCCATATCAAAAATGGTTTTGAAAAGTTTTAATAAAAGTTGACTTTGTTTAAAATTAGTCTTTTTACAACTTAGACCATTTTTGGACCAAAGCGAAAAATTTGCAGTACCCACAACCTTCAATTTCATTGATTTCAATATAGAGTTCTCCTGCTCTTGCATACAAATTGAAGTTGCTTTTTATTACAATCATAAAGAAAACTTGAAAGTACTAATAAAGCAATAAATCCGGGGCATAGATAAGTTAGGTGTTCCTGCGCCCGCTCCCAGAGCTGGTCGAAGTCTCTGACGCCAAGTTGGGCCCCATCTGTGCCTCTTCATTGAGCCAATCCAAGCACTCATCAGACAATGTGCAACTGAAACTGGGAGCGAGGGCCAGGAGCTCTCTAGTCCTCCATGCTGTGGCATACCGGGCTAGGAATGCAACAGAGTACTCTATCCTCTCTGGCGGGCAAGTCTGATCATGTCCGAACTGGCGCCGGAACCAGAATGGAAAATAGAAGACACAGTGTGTCATGCCAATCAATTGAATCCTAGGTTGATGGGTCATGTTGTAACTTATTGTCGGCAAATTGAGCCAAGGGCAGCGCCAAGTGATGCGATTTGCAGACAAACTGCACATCCAGTTGTACCACCACCCCTCATCTAGGGAATCGACCAGGCGTTGTTGGAAAAAGTAGCCGCGAGCTGAGTATGCTGGGCAAGACTCCACAATCTGTAACTTGTCCATCAACCATACCTGGAGAGGGATGAAAAATGAGAGAATAAAGAATAGAGAGATGTACGATGAGAGAAAAGTAAGAAAAGGGTTTTGTGAGAAAAAATCGAGCTTGAGGGCCGAGTGATGTGAGCAATACATATGTGAGATTGGGTGGGAAACATTACCTACAATAGTAGTGGGCTCCTGCAAGCCTAGCTGTCTCCCGGCGATGAAAAGTGTTTAAGCCCATCAATGTCTCAGCCAATGTCATGGCAATGCAGCTCTTGCCCTCCTTTAAACCTTGGGCAACCTCGATTAACCGGACACTGAACCCACAGTAGCCCGGGGCAAGCAAGAAATGAGATAGCAAGCATAAGCAAAGCGCGTGTCGCTGATATCCCTGCCAATGATGGTCGCCGCGATCACCAGCATCAGAAAACCAGCAAACCAAGCTTGGGATGTCCAGCTCCCCGTCGTGAATCAATGATCGAGCATCATGCAAAGTGAGGCCGCACATTCGTCCTAAGGCTTGGACATGACCGAATCGGAGTTAAGGCAAGATTTCTTCATTACGCTCGGACTCCATCAAAGCTTGGAAATCCTCAAAAATAGGACACATCTCTTGCCTGCTAAAGCTAAAGACGTGTGTTACCGGATTCCAAAACCTTGCCGCGGCATGGAGAAAAGGAAGATGCAGCGGAGTACGGCCCAGCGTGAATAGTGCATTCAAGTCGAAGCCCCGGAAGTTCAACTTTTTCGAGCCATCCAGAGAAGCAATCCAAGCTGTGAGATTTTGGATGAGGAACGCCTCCATTTTGATGCAAAACTGAGATGAAATGAATGAACCACGAGGCTGGAACTTTTAAAGAGGATAAGGCACTGTTCGAGGGACACGTGTCAGCAATTTGGTGGTTACCAAGCCAGGTGGTCGGCCGATCACCTTTTCTGGTAGGCCGACCACCCCTTTGGTCTCTAATGGAAATAGCTGGTCGGCCAGCTCCCTCTGATGGTCAGCCATGGAGAGAAGTGTGGCTTTGGCCTTATCCTAGTCTCTAGAAGAAAGTTCCTAGCATTTCCATGCATTGGGAGTGTTGAAGGTACGAGTTTTCTTCTGTTTCGGATGCGTTCCGTCACTCCGATCGTCCGAGATACGTCTGTTTATTGAGTTATTGTTGAGTTTTGTTTATTGAGTTGTTGAGTTTTGATTATCGAGTTGTTGTTAAGTTTTGTTTATCGAGTTGTTGTTGAGTTTTGCTTATCGAATCGAGTTGTCGAGTTTTGTCTGTTGAAATTGTTGTTCTTTGTTTATCAACATTTCCGGGATTTGCTTATCGAGTTGTAAGCTTGCTAAGGTCTTGTTGTTTCTTAGTAAGATAAGTTGTTTTGTTTGTTGTGTTGTTTCACTACCTGACTTGGCAAATTTTCAATGCTCAATTTTATTCAATCTCATTTTTGTGCAAAATGATACGATGCGATGCGATGCAATGCTAAGACCATAAAATATAACACTTTTTGAACAAAAGCTGTTTCATTCCGTCATGCTTCCTTTGTTACAACATTTTACAACAAGGGTACAAGTTTTATAGAAAATAAAACTGCCTAAGAATGTACAATGTGCTACAACTACTAGTTAAAAAGGCAAATAAAGCAGGAACATTTGCATCAGTGCTCTCAAGTGCAAGAATAAGAGGCCCTCTTCGTCCTCTTCGGCTGAAAGTCCCTGCACCATCTTCACCAGCACCACCATCCGAATCGGAGCAGCTGTCCTCGGAACCCTCCTCGGCATCACCTCCGCCCTCAGAATCGAACTCAGAGTCATCCTCTCTGCCTGCAGATGTCTCTGACTGAGGATGCGCAGACTCCTCCTCCTCGCTGGACTCCTCCTTTATGACAGGTGCTCTGCGCCTGCCTCGTCTGCGAGACGAGTCCCCTCTTCCAGCTCCCCGAGAAAGCCTAGATGGCCCGGTCTGTGGCCCAGTATGTAGCGGAGGCATCTGAAAAGAAAGAGCGCAATTTGAATACATTAGCCAAAGCATGTATATTAGATGCAGATGCAAGAAAACTACATAGAGTAGGTGTATACAGATACAGTACATGAATGTGGTGTGTGTCAGATGTGCTCTACACATACAGTCAATCAATGCAGTGAAATGTTCAAGTTCAGCATGTCATCAGAAGTATGATAAATGCAAAAAAACTAAAGAGTACCGGGACACTGACGATGGACAACTGCGTCTCTCTCCGCAGGACTATGCCCTCGAGTGAGGCCACCAACCTGAGCAACCCCTCAGTATACTCCATCGTAGGCTGCAGATGGAAGTGCAAGTCATCAGTAAATGAATGAATATCCAAGTATCTGAGTGATAAATCAAAGTTGTAAAGCATACCGGTGGCGAGTCAGGGTCTCTGACATATCGGTGATCTGGCATAGGAGGCTCTATCGGAATTGGGTAGGAAGTTCTGTATCGCCATCCTGTCAACTCAGTCGGGATATCTGGCCATCCGGCGTGATGATAAGTCGAGGGAATCGGGGGGACCAGTCCAACCCCACCTCTCGATGTGCCGGCCCTGTTAGTAGAAGGGACACCTGCAGCCCGAGCTCGACTCGATGATGGCATGCCAGCAGACCTCCTCATGGGAGTATGGATACCTGTCAATGGAGGCATCAAGTATATATGACGGTAAGTTGCGTAGTCCCCCTCCTCCAAATGTAGAAATACGTCGGTACCCAACATGGCGCTGTCGACCTCCTAGGGAGTGAGCCCCTCAGTGGATCGCATATCGTCCGGAGGTGCTACGGGGACACTCTGCTCGGGGAAGCCCACACTCTGGCGCATGAAGCGGTCCTCTAGAAACCAGGCCCTACCAGCTGGCCCCTCAAACAGGATCCTGTACCGAGAAGTGGTCCATCCTCTAGCAAACTGAAATCGGGTATCTCCACCCAAGGGTGCCCAGGGCTTCCATGTGATCTGTAGATAACCAGTACATAAGCCGATTAGAAATCGTAAATGTGCAAGATGGATCAAAGATGAAAAACATGAAGAACTGAGAGTTTTGAATTACCTCGGTCGGCCGCACTATATCGAAGAATTGCCGCAGGTAGGGCAGAGTCTCCCGAGCTCTCGGCCGGTACTGGCCCTCAAATACGAGCGAGTAAGGAATCATGAGAGGCACCTCTACCTTAAGCTTCGGGGCTAGCGGCGGAAAGTATGCGAAAACCCATAGCTGTGGAAAACAGGGCAATAGCCATCAGAATACAGAATGCTGAGTGTAGAATGTGAATACAGAATGTACAGAGAATGTAGAATGCTGAGAGCGGAATGCAAAGTACAGAATGTAAAGTGTGCTGTGTGTGCAATGTACATATAATGAAAAGCAGAAATGTAAATCAAGGGGGCAGAAAGTACCTCCCAGACTCTCCAATAGCCGCTAACAATGTTCTCCTGTCCGCGGGAGGTCGCACTCATGTAGCAGTAGAGGGTAGCCAAGTTGGCGCCACCCCAGTCATACTGGCTGACCTGTGATAGGTCTACCAGAGCACTCAGTAGATAAAGTCCAATGGTGTTCCCCCTATCGGAGAACAGAGTGGTCCCGAGGAGGAACATCAAAAACCCTCGAGTGTACTGCGCTATCTCCTCGGGAGTCTTGGGTACCCTCTCTTTGAAATGTGTGGAAAACCAAGTGTACCGGACTCGGCCCGAAGATCTGTCAACCGGTGGGCGAGCTCCCAACAGATAAATCTAGGCAGCCTCCTACTTGCCCATGTCCTCGTCGTAGGGGATCGGCCAGCCTCCCATGTCAAGGCCCATTAGCACGGAAAAATCGAATGGGGTCATAGTCATGTCCCTGGTAGTTGAGAAATGGAAGGAGTTGGTGGTGTCCCACCATCTCTCTACAAGGGCACCCATCAGGGTCCTGCTCGCTGGATAACGTGATATCCCCGTGCAGAAGGGTCCAAACCCTGCCTGGTCAACCAGGTCGCGAACAGCCTCTGGGAGCTCCGCGTACCACTCCCTGGCGATGATCGATCCATATCCTCGTGTAACACGGGAAGATACCTGCATTCAGAATGAACACATGTATTCAATTTCAAAATCAAGTATATGAACTGTGTGCAAATTAAATTAGATACAATGCCATGAGCTGCGTGTTCAATATAAAGTATATGAGCTGTGTGTTCAGACTTGAAGTGTGTGAGCTGCGTATTCAACATAAAGTATATGGGCTGTGTGTTCATCTCAAAGTTCGAGCTGTGTGTTCAACATCAAGTATTCGGGCTGCGTGTTCAGACTTCAAAGATAGTTTGGGCTATGTGTTCAACTCTCAACCAGTGTGTGCTGTGTGTTCACCTTAAAATTTGGGCTGCGTGTTCAGAAATACAACAGTTTGGGCTGCGTGTTCAACTCTCAACCAATGTGTGTTGTGTGTTTACCTCCAAATTTGGGTTGCGTGTTCAGAAATACAACAGTTTGGGATGCGTGTTCAATTCTTAACCAATGTGTGCTGTGTGTTCACCTTAAAATTTGGGTTGCGTGTTCAGAAAGTCAAGTGTTTGAGCTGTGTGTTCAGGCTTCAAAAACAGTGGGCTATGTGTTCATCATCAAAGTGTGAGCTGTGTGTTCAACATCAAAGTTTAGGCTGCGTGTTCAAATTTTAAAACAGTGGGCTGTGTGTTCATCTTAAAGTTTGAGTTGTGTGTTCAGACTTCAAAAACAGTGGGCTGCGTGTTCATAATCAACAAGTTTGGTTATGTGTTCAGATTTCAGAAAATAGTGGACTGTGTGTTCGCCGTCAAATAGTGAGCTGTGTGTTCATCATCAAAGTGTGAGTTGTGTGTTCAGAAATTCGAGTGCTTGGGCTGCGTGTCAACTTAACAAAATACTGTGTTGTGAGCTGTGTGCTAGAGTAAGTAGAAGTATGGTGTGTGAACGCATTTAGAACGAGCAGATAAAAAATACATAATAAAAGCAGGAAATGCACGGAAAATGAAGAATACATTGTAGAAAATGTAAAAGTGAAGTACATACCTCTCATGCCTGATAAGAGAGGTGGGACTCTGGCTCCCGCAGTAATAGATCTATAGGTGCTCGCTTATGAAAGTCGGTGAAGTGGTAGAAAATGGCCCGAGGAAGGATGTGCGCCGGAGGGTCATACCTCTCGGGAATAAATGGCCGAATCCTTGGAGGTAAAGACATAATGTCTGGCTCACCCCCGGCACCTGGAGGACCTCCACCCTGAGGAAAATGACTTGCCATTTCGAGAAATCTGCAAAAAGGAGCAAAAATGAGCGAAATGAGCCAAAATTGGAAAAAGTCAACAAAAGTCAACTCTCGGGAAATGAAAAAGTCAACAAAAGTCAACTCCTGAGAAAATGTTCCAAATGTTGAGACAAACTTACCTCAAGTGGTGAAAATGGGGAAAGAAGCTCCGAAATCAAATTTTAATCGGTCCAAAGTGAAGAAAACTGAAAGATTTCGCGAAACAACTTTGCGTGGGGCGTTAGCTAATTTCGGACTTGAAGTTGTGAGGAAAAGTGTTTTGGCCAAGTGCATTTAAAGATCTGAATGTAAAAGTACCAAACTGCCCCTGTTTTTGGCTAGGTGGTCGGCCGACCACCTTTTCTAGTAGGCCGACCACCCCCTCTCACCAAACCTGGTCGGTGGCCCTCTAAGGTGGTCGATGGCCCTCCTGAGTGGTCTCCCTTGCCTCTTTGAGCTCCCTGGAAATTTTGGCGGTGATCGGAGTCCCTGACACTCGAGAAAGTATAAGGAACTTGCACTTTTCAGCATGAAATCCCTCTGCGGGAACTTCAACTCCAACTTTCGATGTGTGTTTCGTCGTCATTCGTCAAAATCAAGGTGTATCCTTTTTGAATATGTTGTGACCCCTCTGGGAGGTAAACCGAAGGTTGCGATTGAGTTGTCCTCGTCAAAGCTTGCATTTCTTTGCTCGATGTTTTGCTTTAAACATGCTCGTAAAGTCGCACTTATCTTGCATTGTTGTGTATGCCACTCGCATTGTTATGAACATCGCTTACATTGTGGTGCACATTTCACCGGTATTGTCATACCTCCATGCTTAACTTGCGTTGTCACGCGTGCTCCTCTCGCATTGCGATGCACTTTCCCATCGGCACCATGTTTATTTGCATTCGATGTAGTGTTGAACATGTGTTGCTAACTATGTTGTGCTTGTTAAGTTTCTCTTTTTTTGTAGGCACGATATTGTATGTACGGTTCATTTGAAGCTGGTGCGACCAGACAAACCGCGCAGGTATTGTATCTTCTCCGTGTGAGACGTAGCGAGAATTGTGATTCTCTTACATTCTTACTGCATGAAATGTAGTTGTTGCTTTGCATTCTTGCTTAAAACTGTTGCATCTATTGTGGATATTTGCTTCATTACAGCTTGCTGCTTTGCATGATCATGAGTTATGTTCGACTTGGTGCATATCATTTTGCATTTTGCCCCCCGCCTCCGGGCATACCTGCGGGCGCATCTCTTTTATCTTGCTTGTTTGTCTAAGTCTTCGGCCTTGTCAAAAATGGGTCATCTCTGGGTTTTGACATTCACTCCCGTCACTTATGACTTTCGAGTTCTGTCAAAGAGGGGCAACTGTAGACACCCCATTTTTGACTGACCTTAAGACTCAGACATCACCAACTGAGCCCTCGGTGATGTTGCATATTGTGCTCGTTCTGAGGTTGCAAAGTCTCGGTTGAGAGCCTTGCCTCCGGGCTTCGGAACCTTTTTGTGCCTTGCCTCGATTTGCGAACTGTAGACACCCCATTTTTGACTGTCCTCAAGACTTGGACGTCACTGATTGAACACTCAGTGATCACCCTTGTTCGTGTTCGTTTTGAGTTCCCGGAGGCCTCGGCTGCGCGCCTTGCCTCAGGATCTCTTAACTCGTTCGTTTAGTGTTTGGTTTTGCACCAAACACTTGTGTTTTTGCCTTGGAAGGCAGGGGATGGCTTTTTGGTCATCCCCACACTCCACCGGCCCTCCCTTTGCATCACCGACCTTTCCTTGTTGCTACCGGCCGTGGGTGCTTGGTATTAATGGCCGGTCGACATTCTATATGGCCGGCCGGCACTTTATTCAGCTGGTGACTTGTTTTGCCGGCCGGTGACCCTTCTGTACCCCTTCAGGCTTGGTGCATGCCAGCTGTGCCAGCTGGAATACACCAACACCACTCCCCATGCACGGGGATGGCTGTTTTGAGCCCTTGACCCCTTTTTCCTTATAGAAGGATGACCCATTTGGCCAAGCTTCTTGGGGAAGCTTGGCCAGCTGTCTTAGTTTCTTCTAGAAGCCTTGACTCCTTTGCACCCTTTGCCCCTTTTCATTTAGCTTCTTTGAGATGCTACAAGCTTCTTTTTTTTGTCTATATAAGCCCCTCTTCTTCTCCATTCATAGGGGTTAGTGATTTTGAACAACAAACCAGAGCTATATAGATATATATATCTGATATACACTCCCTCCCTCTAGATTTCCCTCTCTCTCATCCTTAGTATGTGTTTGGAGGCCTAGAAAGTGCATTTTGACCTTACTTTTGCACTAACACACACACCATGACACCTTGCTCTGAGATTGAGAGGCATTGAGGGTTGTTTGTTGAGATTTTGGACTGATTTTGGTCAGTAGAGGGTGGCTGGACCAACTGTTCTTCAAGGGTAATCATTTACTTTAGTTTCCCCAATCTTGCATTGGCTTTTGACCTATCTTGCTTTCTGTTTTAGACTTTGTGTATAACTGAAAAAAGCTTTGTCTTTTTATGCTTAAGACATCTCATTGAGGTCATTCTGGCATTGGGGGTCGAACTCCCCCTCTTAGGCCTCTTTTGGCCTCTTTTGGTGCCTTTTCTTTAAGCCTTGTTGACTTTGTTGTATTCCTCTTTTCACCACTGAAATCCAGTGGATTTTCAGTGGTGAAGAAGATGGTTGGAGGTCTTGCATAGGAGAGGGACACCCCTCTCTCCTTTGCCTCTCTTTTATCCTTGTTTTTGGCTTAAAGGGCAACATGCATGCTTGACTGATTTTGGCCCTATTTTAGAGGTTTCTAGGTGTCTTTTGATCATAATATATCTCTATCTTTGGTCGGGTTTGTGGTCTTTTGCATGCATAATACCCTTGTTTTGTATCCCTCCATTTTGCATAGAAATGCATCTTCTATTTAGGCTTCCATGCTTGCATGATTTAGCTTAGCTTGTTGAAGCTTTCGGTCATGATTTGTCATGCTTAAGGTCTTTTGGCCACTGTTTTGGTCATGTTTGACATGCTTGATGTAGTTGCTTTGCATTTTGGCTTGTAGGCCTTGAGTATTTTGGCTTGTAGCATGCTTAACTTAGACTATCCTCATGATTTGGCATTATTTAAGATCATATTTCAGTCCATGTAAGGTGGTCTTATATTGTCATTTGTGTCCCTTTCCATGCTTTAAGGTGTTGTAGTTTTGTGCCTTGAAATGGGCATTGTGCATGCTTGTATGTTCAAGACATTTTGGGGCTGCCATCTCAGCGGGTTTTTGGGTGTATTTTGCTGCATTGAACATCTATTTTTGGTCGCTTAGTCCATGCCATGAGTGGTCGTGCTGGTTGTAGTAGAATGCCCCTTGTTTGTGCCTTAGCTTTGGGCCCCTTTGGCTTACATGTTGGCATGAGTGCTTGTTCACCATTTTGGACACTTTTTGGTCATTGTTTTAGGGTGGACCGAGGTTTGCCCTTCATGGTTTAGCACCACCATTGCATGATCATGTTGCATCGTTTTGGTCCTCATGCTTACATTGTGTCACACTTGCATGTTGGCATGGCATTTATCTAGTTGCATCTCATATACATTGTACCATACTTGGCACATTTAGAATGCACTAACTTAGTTTGCATGTTTAGGTTGCATTACATTTGGCATGTTTTGCATTTTAACCTCATGTTGTGCATTTGAGCCAAGATTGTATATATGCATTGCACTGCATGGTTTGGGGTATCAAACCGGGCATGGGGATTGAGGAGTGTTTGTACTTCAAGTGACAAAACACGCCTCAACCCTCGGTCGCCAATCCCCTTGACCCCAACATGATAGGGTGTTGGTATTCATGTGTTTTGTTTGCATGCATTTTACATTGAATTGCAACCTCGGCCTCTTGGGCCATCATGCATAAAAAATGCACAATTGATGGCCCGAAGGTCGAGGGTCATGCTCCCTTGAGTCTCTTGCATGATTGAGAGTGTGACCAAGCTCACATTTGCTCAAAATTCCATGCCATGTACTGCTTTGCCCTCTACTACTGTCAACTGCAGGTCCCAGCAGGAATTTGTGGCCGATCGGCAGTGTTTAGTACCGACCGGCAAAGAATATGTAGCCGATAGACTTGAAAGCAGCCGATGGAAATTTCCTATGGCCGGTGGTTATTTCCCTTAGCTGATGGTGTTCTACAGTGTGCAGAGAACATATTCCAAGACTTTGGCAATTTTCAGAGGAGCAGGGCAGCATTAACAGAGGCAGCAGTGGCATGGTACGAGTTTCCGGGCAAGATGACTCGAGCATGCATCATTCCCGCATCCTGAGGCAGGGCTGCGGCCACCTTCTTTCTGTATTTATTTTTTTGTTAAATAATTAAGGGTCTGTAATAATTAATTAGCTAGGATAGTTGATTTGTTATCTGGCCTGTATATTCTTTTGGACCCTCCGAGTGAGGGCAATTGTGTAATAAGTGTGTGTGAGTGTGTGTATGTCTTCTAACCCCACGTCTTTCTTCCCTTTTATTTACTTGCTTACGATGGTAGACTAGGGCATGTTTAAATTAGCATACAGTATGATAACATGTTTGCATTCATTCATCTGTTTTGCATGCATCGGGCTCAGCGCATCATTCTAACTGCATCTGTATTTCAATTCCAAATTGAATACATGTTAGTTGCAGCATTTCACATGTCATTATAGATTAGCTGAGCCTATCTAAGTTGCATTCTGCATGTGTTGCATTAGCCATCTTAGCATGAACTAGGATCATGCACTTGAATACTAACTAGTTTCTGTTTTGGCTTGGAGTACTAGGTGAGCTTTTATGCTTTAACACACCGCATGCGTGTGAGTGTTACCATAATAGCATGATTACCATGAGGCTAGTTGCTTATGTGATATAACTGCTTGAATGCCTGTGGATGGAGGTCAAATTACCTAAATTGGAATAAATACATTAAAACTGAGAATTTTAAGCCCACTAGATAGTGGCAAAGCCATCTTTTTTTCAAAGCCCACTCGAGGGTGGCAAAACCTGCATTTTAGCCTACTTGTGGGTAGCAAACCGTTTTCAAAACAAACGTGAAATGTTTTGTTCCAATGTAGGCGATTTGGTCTATACTTGTTTTTGCTGTGCGCATAACGTAGTAATTCTAGGCTAATAACCGGAATAAGAGCATATAGTGTTTTCAAAATAAAATATCACGGTTAGTAGAGGCCGGTCTTCGGACCGGGCGAGAGGGGGTGCTCATAGCTGACCTTCCCCGATCGTACCCCAGTTCCCGAGCCGAGGCAACTTTGGTGATGACGGACACGTGGCCTTTGGCACCGAGTCAGGGTTTCCTAAATTCTCCCAGAATAAAATATTTAGGTGACGACTCTGTATCTGGCAAAACAGTCCATGTTTGGCACTTCTTTCAAAAAATCTGCTTTCTCAAAAACGATTTGCCAGATTTGGACTCTTTGGTTCAGATTACGAACCGTGACGCAAATCGAGTCCGAACTGTAGCACGGAGGTCCCTCGCGGGCTTGTTACACGAACCAGGTCCTGTTTTCTCTGTTTTCTCTTCCTGAAGGGAGGGAGAGGTCTCGTAGACCATCTCTCAGTGGCCGTAGGCTACGTTTCGTGGTCGTAGGCCACTATTCCCGTTTGGAGACCAGTTTTTGGTTTTCGGAGCCGTCGGCTGTGCGCCTCGGTTCGGGACTGCTTAACTACCTCTGTTTGCTTTGGTTTTTGGCAGACACCTTGTTCTCTCTCCCTAGAGGGACGCTGTGGCCCGGAAGACCACCTTTGTGGTCATACGCCACTCCTGCTTATATGACTGCTGGGCCCCCGCTGCGTTTGGCCCCGAACCTTCGCTGTCGGTGTGGGTTCATTTTTGGCATGGACCCTAGTTTCATTGTTAGGAAGGTGGAACTATGGTGGGAGACCACCTTTTCTTCTTGGAGACCACCTTTCTCTTCGCTGCCTGATTTTCTTGTTAGAGAGCTGGTCTCCCTCACTTTTGGGCCACAATTTCTGGTCTCCCATACCACCACTGAGTTGCATTCACCTGGGAGACCACCAATCTTGGTAGGCTGACCACCTTTTTTGCTTGACCCTTTTGACCCCTTGGTCTCCCTCACTTTTGGGCCACAATTTCTGGTCTCCTATACCACCACTGAACTGCATTCACCTTGGAGACCACCAATCAGGGCTGCCGACCACCTAAACCCACTTGGCCCTTTTGAACTTGGTCAGCCGGCTTCCTGCTTTTTGTCTCAATGAGTTGAAGCCAGCTGTGCCAGCTGGAAGCCTCAGAAGTGATCCTCCATACACGTGTATGGAGGATCTTTGAGCTTGGTTTTAAGCTTCTTGGAGAAGCTTTAGACTTTCTCCTCTATAAAGGGAAGGGTCCTCTTCCATGGCTAGGGTTTAGAATTTTGTTTAAGGCTCATGCATACACATCTCTTTGTATCTCTCTCATTCAGCTTCAGAGGTTGAAGCTCTTGGCCCCATTGCCCTACACCTCCAAGCATAACACCTCCACTATCACTCTAAGCACCTTGGAGCTATTTTTCAAAAGTTTAAAGCTTGCTACATTGGTCCAGAAGCTACTGGTTCTCTTCTCTACAAGGGTAACACTTCTTTCCCTCTTTTTGTCTTCATTTTGCTTTATCTCTTAGCTCTATTTGCAAGCATATTTAGGCTTTGTCATAAACTGAAAAAAGTCTTGTTTTGATCTTCTAAACATGTTTGTTTAAGACCATTTTTCTGTTGGGGGTCATCTACCCCCTTGCATGCTTCATTTCCTCATGTTTTGAGCTATGCATTAGAGCATTTGTGTTGGCCTTGGTTTGGCCTTTTAGCCATTGAAATCCAGTGGATTTTCAGTGGCTAACATGTGTCTTTGAGCCTCAAAATCAGATAGGGGTGACCCTCTCATCCCTTGTTCTCTTTACTAGCTTTGTTAGCCTTACAAATGAGCCCCTATTTGCATGTTTCAAAGCCATGCTCCAGGCCATTTTTGATGAGTTTTGTGACCTGCATGACCTCTGTCCAGAGCTGGTTTGGCCATATTAAGTGTCCATTATGCATGTGTAGAGTAATCTTCTTCAAGGCCTTTCAAAGGAGCCTTCACTTGCATACTTCCTAGACTAATTTCAGGCCCTTTTTAGTGAGTTTTAGGGCCCTCATAACCTCTTTCCAGAGGTGTTTTTGCCATTTTGTATGTCTATCTTGCATGTGTAGAACAACCCTCTTATTGGCCTTTCGAAGGGACACATCATTCTTGCATGCATTGTCTAAGTTTCAGTGGATTTTTGGGCATTATTTGGCATGGCATACTTCATTTTTTGTCTAGTTTGGTGAGCACTCATGTGCTTCATATAGTTGTAGTGCAAATCATGGTTCACTAGCTTATTTTGCATGTTTTGCTGACCCTTGATTTTAGCACTTTTTGGCCTTGCCTTAAAATGATTTTGTGCATATTTTGGACTGCCCTAGCTCTGTTTTTGGGTCTCATAGTCGAATGATGTTTGTTTTGCATGCTTGTAGTTCAATACACTTGCCTAGCTTTGAGATTTGAGTTCTATTTATACTGAGGTGTTTTATGCTTTGGGGTCATTTTGCATCATATTTCAGAGCCTATGTGAATGCCATATCCTCATGTTTTCTCCTCTTTAAGTGTGCTTGAGAGTTGTGCACGAATGCCTTGTTTTCGGACCATTGAATGAGCTTCATTTCCATGCACTTTGAACCATCATTTTGGGCCATTTTCCCATTGTTTCAGACCTGCCTAGGGTCTGTTTGGGGTTGGTTTTGCCATTCGTGCGTTGCTTTGTGTACCTCTAGTGTAATGCACTTCACTAGTTTCGGTATTCGGACCATCTAGCATGCATTGGGTAACATATTTGCATGATTCGGGACCATTGTACATCATGTTTCAGAGCTGGAAAATGTATGCTTGTATGCCATATTTCATCCTTTTCCATGCTTAGTTAGAGTTGCATGTTGTGCCTTAGGATCGGTCCATTGCATTCGTGCATGCTTGCATGTATTTCGGTTGTCTCATTTCCATCATGTATGGCCACTGATGTGAGTGTGGCTGAGGTCCACTCATATTGGTGTAAGTCCATCTTGCATTTGTATATGCCATTTAGTTCATGTGCGCATGATAGTCTTCGTAAGTGCATTGTGTATGTCATGTTATGCCACGTGCATTGTGTATGCCATTTTAGCCCATAGCATTGCGTATGCTAGGTTGCATGTTAGTCGCATTGTGTATGCCATCTCATTGCATTGTGTTTGGAGTAGGGTTAGTCCAAACACGGGAAACGAGGGGCGTTTCATACTCAAAGTGACGAAACGTGTCTCAATTTCCGGTCACCGACACTCCGGATTACCTATGATGAAGTTTAGGCCTTGTTGTGTTTATGTGTGCATCCATTTCATATTGAGTCGTGCAATTCGACTCCTCGGCCATCATGCATCGGGACACGTGATTGGTGACACGAGGATCAAGGTGTGCATACATATGTGAAAATACTTTGACATGCCCCTTTCTTGCTCTCTATTGCAGCAAACCAGAAATCAGTAGCCTTCTAGAGCTTTGCACAACATCCCAAGATTAATTACAAACAGAGGCAAATCGGGGCATCGCAAGGAATTTCCCGACGAGGCGATTCGAGCATGCATTTTTCATCATTCGGAACAAGAGCTGAGGCAGTCCATTTGATGACTTGCACGCTAATTTATTTGCTTTCCTAGTTAATTTGTTAATCAATTAGGGTTTTGTAATATTTAATTATTTATTCAGACTGTATTATTTATTCGGACCCTCCTAAGAGGGCAATGTTGTAATAAGTGTGCATGTGTGTGATGTATGTCTTCCAACCCCATGTCTTTCTCTCTTTTATTTACCAGCTTATGATGGTTAGTTTTAGGGCACGTTTCAATTAGCATACTTATGCTCGCATTTTTGCATTCATTCATCCGTATTGCACGCACCGGGCTCGGCGCATCATACTGCATTGTATTTCAATTCCAAGTTGAATACATGTTTCCTGTTGCATTTCATATGCCATGTTTAGAATAGCCGAGCTTATCTTAGTTGCATTTTGCATGTGTTGCATTAGCCATCTTAACATGAATTAAGATCATGCATTGATTACTAACTAGTTTCTGTTTTGGCTTGGAGTACTCGATAAGTATTTATGCTTTAGCATCCTTGCATGTCTGTAAGTGACTGCCATGATAGCATGCTTACCATGAGGCTAAGTGCTTATGTGATATAACTTCCTGAATGCCTGTGGATGGAGGTTGGATTATCTGAATTGGAACAATTCATTGATTGTGAGTTTTAAGCCCACTAGATAGTGGCAAATCACCATGTTTTCTAAGCCCACCTGAGGGTGGCAAAATCCGTATTTTAGCCTACTTGCGAGTAGCAAACCGCTTTAAAAAACAAACATGAAATGTTTTGTTCTAACTCAGGCGATCCAGTCTATACTTGTATGTTGTGCGCATCACATGGTAATTTTAGGCTAGTAAACTGAAATAAGAGCATATAATGTTTTCAAAACTTGATATCATGGTTAGTAGAGGCCGATCTTTGATCGGGCGAGCGGGAGTGCTCACGAAGTGACCTTTCCCAATCGTACCCAAGTTCCCGAGCCGAGGCAACTTTGGTGATGACGGACATGTGGCCTTAGGCAACGAGTCAGGGTTTCCTAAATTCCCCCAAAATAAATATTTAAGTGGTGACTCTGTATCTAGCAAAGCAGTCCATGTTTGACACTTCTTTCTAAAAATCTGTTTTCTTCAAAAACGATTTGCCGGATTTGGACTCTTTGATGATTCGTCGGTCTTGCATTGCACTCTGCGAGATTAGATACAGGACCGTAACATTGAGTCCGAACTGTAGTGAGCCCAAATGAACAAAACAGGATTCCCTCCCGGGACGTTCGGGGACGTTTACCACCCTATCATGCATGATCAAGGGTAATGGTGACCAAGGAAAATGGCACATTTTATCACTTTGAGTATAAAATATCCCATTTGCCTCGTGTTCGAATTAACGTTCGATCCAAACACATGCAATGCAACATGAAAGATGTTTATCTTGTCTCTTTCACTTCTTTATTTTTGTTTACTTATTTTAGTTACTGATCTATTCTTTAACCGATTAAGTCCATTGGTGAGTGTCCCATAATGGAAAGAGGTGTCACCCAAGGGAAAACTTAAGGCAAGATCTCAAGCTTAAACACAACCCTAAGGTTAAACAACCCTCAAAGCAAATGAAAAGGTGAAGAAATGAGAGAGGTTGCAGATATTATATGTGCTGAAAATGAGATGCAAAAAGCATTAAAACATGCTTTCAACTCAAGGAAATGATGTTTAAAGGCCTAAAACACTAAACTAGTGAAGTCCTTTACACTACAATCATGCAAAACGAGACTCATATGACCTAACTAGCCCAAAACAGAGCTAAAGCAGTCCAAATTAGAGGCAAAAACATGCTGGACTTAAGTTAAATTAAGCTAAAAAAAATACTCACATGTGAAGTTATCTAAGCATGCAAACACGATACAAGGAGGGGAGGCTAACCCCTCCAATTTTGAACTTCAAAAGAAGGTTTTTGTGGTTAAAAAGCCCAAAAAATTTGTTTTGAATGTGATGAAAAATAACACAAAAAGTTTCACATGCTAAGGAGCAAAAGGAGGGGAACAATCCCCTAACTCACAAAGGCTCAAATCACCACTTTTATGCCTCAAAAACAAAGTTTTTTACACTTCAAAAATAGCCTTAAAACAGTTGAAAAAGATGGCAAAGTAAGTATGCACAATAAGCTTAAATGGGGTACGTTCTCTACCTTTGAAGCAAAGCACAATTCAGTCACAAATTCAAGCTTAAACCCCCTTTCAAGGCTCAAACAAAACTCTAAAGGACCTGAGCTCAATGGTGGTCAAGTTTGGTTAAGGGTTAGTGTGCAAAAGTATAGAGAAACTAAGCAAGTGTGTGCAAAATAACAAGAGAGAGAGAGAGAAGTCTAGAGAGAGAGAGAGATTTTTGGTCCAAAATTTCTAACCTCTCAAAATAGGGGAGGACACCCCCTATATATAGAAAAACAAGTCATGAGCTTCAATACATCCTACCATACACGTGTATGAAGATGCAGCTCAGTGAGCAACAATTAGCACAACTGACAAACAAATATTTGAAAAAGGAGGCCAATGGCCGTCGGCCACCACTGGTGGCCGACAGGAACAACCCATGGCTGACATGTCATAGGGCTGGCCGACAAGTCACCCTCCTCTCCAGGCAAGTGGCAACAAGCTCTTGGTCCAAAAACAACATGCACAATACAGAGAGGTTTAGAGGCTCAAAGACAAGGCGTTCCGCTGAAGATTTCAGGCGCTCAAAACGAACACAAACAAGCACAATCGTCGAGTGCGCAAACGATGATGTCTAAGTCTTGAAGACTGTAAAAAATGGGGTGTCTAGAGTACCCTCCTCACATTTTGGAAATTACATCCCTCTCCTTAAGGTTTAAACTTACATTACAATTTAAATTTTTTCGTTAGTTAACTGTTAAATCAACTTACGGAAAAACCTAATATAAGCAATTAATTTTTTAAAATGCCTATTTTACCCTTGTTTTCCATATCCCTCTACCTTTAATTATGACATATTATGATGTTAGTTATAACTATTGATTATAATATTATTTTGTTTATCATTCAAAAGGTATTTGATTAGAGTCCTGATCCTCTCTTTAGATCTTCTCTACTTGGCTCCTACTTGGTGGGTCAAGTTTCGATAATCTGAACCGTTCATATTTTAGGATTTGTCGAGTATGTCATACCTGTAAAAAAATCAAGTTAATCGAATATCGAAAACCATGTGTTCGGATCATCGAACTAAAAATCGTTTATTAAAAAAAAATAAAAATAAATAGTTTTATTTTTTAATAAAATAATTTTTAGTTCGATGATCTGAACACGTAGTTTCCGATATCCGATCGACTTGACTTTTTACAAGTATGATATACTCAACAAATCGTAAAATGTGACTGGTTCGAATTATCGAAATTGGACCCAATGGCTCACCAAGTAGGGAGCCAAGTAGAGAATCCAAGGAGAGGATTTAGACTCATTTGGTTATAGTTTATATGGTGTTTGATTATAACTATTTTTTTTAGTTTTGACTAAAAATGATCCACTTATAATATTTGTGATAATTAACACCACAAAAGCTTATGTATCATAACATTAGCTAAATATTTAATAGTATAATAATATATGTATTGAATGAATTTTTGTAACTCCCTACATATTTTCATCTCGGTCCATAGATCGTGAAGAATTTTTATTCCAAGTCGTTATTGACTTCATGACATTGACACCTTCGTATAAGTCCAATTATTAATAAGAAAAAAATATAAATAATTAATAATTTACATTAATATATTATATATTATGTAATAATGTGAATTTCACTCACAGTATAAAGTCATTTAGTAATATATAAATTAGTAATTGTCTCTAAAAATAAATTCATAATTTTTTAGTAACTCTTTATTTTCTTTTTAAAACTTAAAATTAAGTTCTCAAATGAGGTTCAATTTAAGGTAGTAGAGAGGACAATTGCTCTTATATTTTAATTTTTCAATAGGTAGAAGTTCCTCTCTAGTGTGCAATCGGGCACGAGGGTATAGTTAGCCCATAGTGGACTTTGTTTTAAACTTATTTTAATAATTTAAACTGTTTAACATGTAAGATTTATTGAGTATATTATTTTTGTAAAAAGTAATGTTGATAGGATATCGATAGTCATTTGATTAATTCACATTTCACATTTCACATTTATATCAACGATAATTATGATTTTTAAAATAAATTGTTGACACAAATGTAATCTGATCAAATAACTATTGATATCTTATTAACATAACTTTTTATAAAAATAATATACTCGACAGATCTTGGATATTAAATAATTTGAATTATTAATTTGGGCCCTAATTTGGGCCCACCATGAGCCAACATCACTCTCCAATGGTGCTGTTTGGTGTATCTGTTAAAACAGATTATAAATTGTAGTTTAACAGATTATAGATTATGACTTTAATCAGAAGCTATTAATCTATTTGGTATAACTGTTGGGTTATAGATTTAAGTTGCTGAGTAGTGTTTGTTAAATAAGCTGTGAAGTAGCTTTTTCAATTAATTTTTATTTTTTTTATTATTCACTATTTGTCTACATTTCTCATAAAAAATAATAATAATATTTTATAGTCCATTTGGGTCTGTTTCTATTTTTTAAAAAATAAAAAATAAATTTTTTTTAGAGTATAACCGTAAATTAACATATCCACAGCAGAAACTGATAATCAGAAATAAGGGGTGAGCAGCTTGTCAGAATCAACTTTTTTGACTTAAAATAAGTTGTTAGAATCAGAAACTGTTTGAAATAAGTTTAACCAAACAGTTCAAAATAACTTTTTAAAAGCCAGAAGCCATAAGTTGGCTCAAAAAAGCCCTACCAAACACCCCCATTGACCGATGGGAAAGAAGCCTCCGCTTTCAAATTTAAACCTAAAATTAGGTCAAATTGTATACACCAATAGCATTTAAATTTAAGACACTATTGAGGACTGCCACATAAGCATAGAATAACGGGGTATTTGGTGGAGCTTTTTTGAGTCAATTTATGACTTTTGGCTTTTAAAAAGTTATTTTGAACTGTTTAGTTAAACTTATTTTAAATAACTTTTGATTCTAACAACTTATTTCAAGTCAAAAAAGCTGATTCTAAAAAGCTGCTTACCCCTTACTTTTGATTATTAGTTTCTGTTGTAGACATGTTAATTCACGGTTATACTCTTAGATTTTTTATATTTTTTATTTTTTATTTTTTTAAAAATAGAAAAAGACTCAAATGGACTATAAAATATTATTATTATTTTTTATGAGAAATGTAGACAAATAGTGAATAATAAAAAAATAAAAATTAATTGAAAAAATTACTTCACAATTTATTTAATAAACACTACTCAACAACTTAAATCTATAATTCAACAGCTATACCAAACAAATTAACAACTTTTGATTAAAGTTATAATCTATAATCTGTTAAATTATAATTTATAGGGTAATGCTATAGTGTGCAACTTACACCTTACACCTTTTTGTGTTCACTTACACCTTACACTTACACCTATTTTACCTTGCACTTACACCTTTTGTGTAAGTGGCACATGGTGTGCAACTTGTACATTTCATTTATACCTTCCACTTACACTTACACCTTACACTTACACCTACACCTTTTGTGTGAGTGGCACATGGTGTGCAACCTACTTACACATTTTGTGGGTTGCACACCTAAGAAAACTCCAAATTTATAATATGTTTTAACAGTTACACCAAACAGGACCAACTTTTCCTGCAAAAAGCTATTCTAGGAAAGTGCCAAGTCAATGGTGTCTTTTCCGGATCAGGGATCCTACCATGCTGTTGTATTTGTAATTTTTTTTTTGTTGGGATTTTTTCCGGATATTTTTTTGATAATCCAAACAATTTATATTTTAGAATTTATTAAGTATATTATCTATATAAAAAATTAAATTAATCAAAAATTTACATCCCATGATTAGATTCTAATTGTATTAAAAAATTATTAAAGTTGTGTTAACTGTTTATTTTTAAAAACATAAATATACTTTTATTCTAGAGCTATAAATATTTAATTAATTTAATTTTTTATATAAATAATTTACTTAATAAATTTTATAATATGAATGATTTGACTATGAAAAACACTCAGAAAAAACTCTCACCGAAATACCAAAACAACCTAAGTTCACAACAAGATCTCTTGGTTCTGAAAGAAAGAGAGACAACGAGAGAAAACTATTCAACAGTCAATACGTCACCTGAAAAATAAAAATCCAAGTGGGATAGTCGAATTAAGTAATTAATTAATTGACTTTTTTTATTATTATTTTTATAAACAAAAATACTTCCTACACCCAGTGATTCATCACCCCCACCACCCCCCAGTGCCACGTGGCACTGTGAGATTGGAAGAAAAAAAAAAAAAAAACAATTTTCTGGCCAGTGGAGGCGCCCCACGTCACTGGGAGTCGACCCCCACTAGAGGTGCCAATCAGTGTTGTTTTATAAAATGCAAGTTTTCTCTCTATATGATGTAAATCCATTTCTAACACTGAAAGATTTCATTTATGATGTAATTTTCGTCTAAAAATACAATTATACCTAAAAAAACACATAGATGTATACATTTATAACATATATTTGTAAAAATAAAACTAATTTAAAATAAATTTACTTTAAAATGAACAATTCAAATACTTAAAATGAATCTATTTCAAAACCCGATTAACTTGCAAGAAAAAATTTAGTACAATAATATTAACGCATGATATCACTGTATGATTATATTCTATCATAAAAATATAATATATCTTGTGTTAAATAAAATAATTACATTTAAATAAGACCGTGATATTTTATTATTAGATGATAATTTCATAATGGTATGTTTCCTTCTTTTCTGCAGTTGAAGTTCGTGACTTCCAAGAAATAGAGATGTTGAAAAGTCAACATGCAACTATAAAAATCAAATAAAAATCTCAAATAAGTGGGTAGTGGAATTTAATTAATTAATTTTTTTTGAATAAATTACATGGAGGTTTATATTTATTATAATTTTTTTCCTATTTTTTAAAAATTACATTCTCCTCCTTGAAATTTAAAGTTTCATTACAAATTGTCTCATGAGATTTAACGTTGGATAACAATTTCTCTCTCATCATAATGATCATCATACATAAAATTAAATTAACAGAAGATCAATGTAACTTTTCAAATATGAGGAGACAACTGTAATAAATATAAATATCAGGGGTGTCAGTAATTTACCCATTTTTTTTTTAATAAAATGAAAGTTTCTTGGTGTAAGTTTATTTATGTATGTGATGCCACTGTTTGTCGTGTTAGGTAGACTTATATTAAAAAATATTTTATCTATAATTATTATTTAATTATTCAACTGAAATGTAATTAATTTAATTTTTTTTATCTATAATTATTATTTAATTACTCAACTGAAATGTAATTAATTCTAAGAAAATACTTCGATGTGTACACATATGACATATAAATACATATATTTGAAAAAATAAAATTAATTTGAAATAGACTGATCAACTATTCAAATTATTGAAGCCAATCTACTTCAAAACTTGCCAAATCCAAAATCATAATTATTTTTTTCAATAATAACAGTGATATAATGCATTATATTTAAGTAACATCATTCTATATAATATTTTACTATTAAATAATAATTTTACATATTATTTATAACGTAATATTTAATTTTTACTTTCAAAATCTCATCTTTATCCATCATGGCTATACTGAAATTGACCAAATCACCCCTCAAGGGAAAGTCTATAGTACATTTTGTTCAAAAAAATGTACGGTACATAGAAAATTAATGGCTAAGATTGAGCCACATCATTAAAAGTGACCTGCTAAACAGGTCACTTTTTATAGTTATGAGCCAAAATCATATTTCTTCATAACTATAATCAAATTGATCATAACTTAGTTATAACCACATCTCATAACCAACACCATTTTGTTCATAACTAATATCACATATTTTATAACCATATCTCATAACCAACACCATTTTGTTCATAACTAATATCACATATTTCATAATCATAATCACATATCTCATAACCAACACCACTTTGCTCATAACAAATATCACATATCTCATAACCATTGATCACATATCTCATAACTAACACTTTTTTGTCATAACCAGCATCACGTATCTCATAACTACTAGTTACATATCTCATAATTAACATCATTTTGCTCATAACCAACATCACATATCTCATAACCATTAGTCACATATCTCATAATTAATATCTTTTTGCTCATAACCACACCACTTTGATTATAACCAGCATCGCATATCTCATAACCATTGATCACATATCTCATAACTACGACCCACATGAATCATAACTACATCTCATAACCAGCCTCTTTGAGTCATAACCAACGTCACATATCTCATAACCACTAGTCACATATCTAATAACCAATATCACATATCTCATAACCACTAGTCACATAACCAATATCTCATAACTCATAACCATTAATACACATAGCATAACCAAACACCCATTGACACCACTTTGCTCATAACCATTACCCACATAACTCATAACCATTAATACATATAGCATAACCAAACACCCCTTGACACCACTTTGCTTATAACCATTACCCACATATCTCATAACCATTAACACATATAGCATAACCAAACACCCTTTGATACCACTTTGCTCATAACCATTACCCACATATCTCATAACCACTAACACATAGCATAACCAAACACCTTTTGACACCACTTTGCTCATAACCATTACCCACATACCTCATAACCACTAACACGTATAGCATAACCACACACCTTTTGACACCATTTTACTTATAACCATTACCCACATATCTCATAACCAACATCACATATATCATAACTACTAATCACATATCTCATAACCACACCACTTTGATCATAACCAACATTACATATCTCATAACTACTAATCACATATCTCATAACCAAACACCATTTGACTTATAACTGTACCACTTTGCTCATAACCAGAATCACATATCTCATAATCACTAATCATATATGTCATTACCTTTACCCACATATGTTATAACCACATCTTATAACCAGCACCCTTTGTTTCATAATTAATATTACATATATCATAACCACTAATCATGTATCTCATAACCACTACCCATATATAGGGGTGTAAATTTGGCCTACAAGCTCGCGACACACCCCAAGTCTACTCGCGCCCTAGGTAGCCCAACCAGGCTCGAGCCTAAGCCCAACCTAAGACCCTAGGCTATGTGTTCTAGAGCCCGGCCCGGCCTGGCCCTAGTGTGTTATGTAGTGTGACCCATCCCGTGAGCTCAGCCCGAAATTTTCTTCCCCATCTGGCTCAACCTGACTCCAACGGCTCCCTGCCCCCTGTTAGTGCAATGGTAAAAAATTTAAAACAAAACAATTTGAAAGAGTTATATAACCGTTAATTCCACCAACAAACAATTTTATTTATTATTTATATATATATATATATATAAATTAACCCCTCTCTCCTAAGTCCTATAAATACCACCCTTCTCACATTTTATTTCTCACAAACAAATCTGTCTCTTAAACTCTTATTCTCTCTTAACTCTCAACTCTCTCAATTAATTTTGAAGTGTCATCCCTAAGTGACAATTGTAATTGATCACCTATCTCTATTTTAGATTTATTTTTAGTCATAGTATCTTCATTAAAAATAATACAAATAATAATATACAAATGATATACTTTTTAAAATATCTATATACACTTATAGACATATATATATATATATATATATAATTTAACTAAATTTAAAAAAAAAATATGCTGAAAAAAATTATCTATGACGTGATTTTATTTTGTTCTACTAAATAATTTTTCTCCTAAATTTTTTTCGCAACTTTTCTTCATTTTTTTCTCCACTCAATTTTCTTTCCCTTGATTTGTCCTAGTTGTGCCTGAGCTCTCACTACAAGAAAAGTGGGCTTAAAAGATGGAAGCATTTGCGACGGCACACTTGCCGTTTCAAAAAGTTACTTTTTGAGATGGCACAACTTGCCATCGCAAAAAAAAGTGAGTTTTTGTGACGGCACAACTTGCCGTCGCGAAAAAAGAGAGTTTTTGCGACGACATTATTTACTGTTGCAGAAAAATAGAGTATTTGCGACGGCAGAAAATACTGTCACGAAAAATGAGAGTATTTGCGACGGCAGAAATTATTGTCGCAAAAAAAGACAGTATTTACAATGGCAGAGATTGTTGTCGCAAAAAAATAAAGTTTTTGTGACGGCACCAACTGCCGTCGCAAAAAAAAAAAAAAAGTGAGTTTTTTGCGATTGTAATATGTACCGTTACAAAAAAATAAATTAATAAATAAAAATAAAATAAAATATTGTGTCTTTGAGACAACTTCATAAATATACAGTCATAAAATGGTTTGAATAAATACAACGGTATTTTTATGTCGCAATTTTTTTTAAAAAAAATGACGTCTTCTTGCTCTTTTGATATAACATTTCTTTCTTCACCAATTTTTTCATCTTCCTATCTCTCTGTCTCTTCTCTTTCTCTCTTTCACTCATCACTCTTCTTTTTCTGTTTGTATGTGTGTGTGTGTGTGTGTCTTTCGCTCATCTCTCTTCTTTCTATCTTTCTCATCTGTCTTCTCTCTTTCGCTCATCTCTCTATCTCTCTCATCTCTTTTCTCTCTCGTTCATCTCTCTATCTCTCTTCTTTCTCTTCTCTCTCTATCTCTTTGTTTTTCTGTGTCTCTCTCTCGTTTATCTCTTTTCGCTCTCTTTCTCTCTTTTTTTGTCTATCTCTTGCTCATCTCTTGTTTCTCTCTATTTTTCTGTCTTTCTCTCTATCTCTTTCTCTCTCTGTTTCACTCATCACTTTTCTTTCTTTCTGTCTACCTGTCTATTTGTTTGTCTCTCTCTCCCTCATTGTGTTCACCTTGCTCACTCTCCCACTCCCCTCTTCTCTATTTATCGAGCTCTCTTTCGATTTATTGAGACACTACAAGAAAATGCACCTTTAGCGACCACTTTGTCTCTTTCTCGCTTATCATTCTATCTTTGTCTCTCTCTTTATCTCTCTTCTCTGCCTGTCTCTCACTCTCTCTTTTTCACCACCCATATCCTCTACCACCTTCACCACTACTACAAATGCCATTCCACTACCACCACTACTACCACTATTGCCACTCCACCTTTACGACTATAATTACTACCACAATCGCTACCGCTCCACTACCATCACTACTACTACTATTACCTCTCTTCCACCACCGCTACTCTATCTCCTCTACGACTACCACAACTTCACTACTAATCTCCTTCGCCATCACCACCGCCATCACCACCACCATCGCCACCACTATCACCTCTTATCCACTACCTTCACCACTACTGCCACTCTCTATCCTCTACCACAAAAAAATTAGTTCTTGATTTTTAGTAACAAAAAAAAAAAGGGTTGTAGAAAAATATTTTTCATTGACCACAAAAAATTAACTTTATTTTAATAGAAAATATTTTTCATTAAAATATTACTCCTACTTCTGCCAAATGAACAAAATAATAATATTTTTTTATTCATTAAAATAAAAATGAAACAAATAAATTTTCAATCTAAGTAACTAAAAGAAAATTAAAAAAAAATAAAAATTCATTAACTATAAAAAAAATTATTTTAACAAAAAATAAATTTTATTGTCGTCACAAAAAAAGAGAGAGTCATTTTACTGTTTAAATATTCATTTGTGATGAAAATATATAATATATATATATATATATTTTTGCATTCACGCTTGGTTCCCCCCTTTTTTTTTTCATTCCCGCTCCCAAAAAACCCAAAATACCCAATCTCTTCAACCAAAATCCCCAATCGGGTTCCCCCGAGAGAGAGAGAGAGAGAGATATGAGGGTTCGGTTTGTGTATAATTGGTTTCTCCTTTCCTTCTTCTCTGTTCTTTGGGTTCAGCGACTCTTCGCATACCATCAAACGCGAGGCTTCCGTCGTTTCAGGGTGAGAAGTTGATCAGAGAGCTCAATTTCTTCCCAAAGGAGTCCATCAACATCGTCGATCCCAATGACGTCTCTGCTGCGCCTGTCGCTCCCAGGATCGTCGAGAAGTGTTTCAAGTTTCTCAATTTGGACCTGACGTTTCGCCAAGACTTGGGTCACCATCTTTGGCTATTACGATTCAGCATTCTCATGCTGCTAGGTATTTTCAAATCCCTCCAATTTCGATTTTTATTACTCATTTTTTATGTCAATTTGTTTATATCTATACTATACTATACTAGTGGTGTGTGGTGTGCTATTACAGGTTATAAATTTTGATCTCAATCTGAATTTGGATTTCATTAGTTATAGGACGTTTTGATCTGGGCAATTACATGAGGATATTTTGGAAAGGAAAAAAAAATGTGACATCTACCTCAATTTTGGCCTTCCCTTTTAGATATAGATATGTATATAGAAAGGAAATTGAAATAGAGAAAGACTTAAACAATTGCAAGAGCCATGCACATGTTATTTTAGAATGGTCAGTTGAACCCTAGGAGGTGCAGAGGCTCTGGCACTATGTGCCACCCCATTTTGGTTGAATTTCTTTGATTTATCTGAAATTTGTGAATTGAACTCTTTTTTTTTTTGATATTGAATGAGGATGTATTAAAAATTTTATCAATTGAAAAGTAGTGTTCCTTAATTCAATTTTTATTGACTCAATCGCATAATTTTTTTTTAAAAAAATTTACACACGCATCGCGTGTGCCTTAACCGCTAGTGTTTATTTATTTATTCTTGTGAACATCTGTTAATTTTCAAGTTTTTCTTGTGAAAATTCTTTGACTGAAATATGAATTTCTGTGTCTTTCAAATTTTATTCTTTGGGTTTGGTTTGTTACAAATCTATGAAATAAGAATAGGTTTCTATGAAATAGATATGTTATGTTATTATTTGGCTTTATATATTTGGTAGTTTAGCATTATTAGTCCTATTTTGTTCTTAGTTAGTTAATTTTAAATTTTAAGTTGTTATGGGATAGTTTTTAAATTTTTCATTATGTGTACATACTTTTAGTCCTATTTTTTATCCTTTTTGGCCTAGCAATAAATAAATAAATAAAACTTTAATTTACACCTATCAAATGAATTTCAGTTATTTATTAGTTGAGTTTTATAGGCATGGCAGCATGGGCTAGATTCACGCTAATTCGTAGGCGCCTATTGATTGTGATACATGCTGCTGATTGTGATTTTGAGCAAGTCTCCATGAAGGGGGAATTTTTTTCTTACTTCTTATTTTAGCTCATTTTTGGTATTAATAATTGTTTGTTTACTTTTTAACAAATCATTAATAACTGTTTGTTTACTTTGGTTATGAAGTGTCAGTTTTCTCTTGCATAAACCACCCTCCTACAAACAAACATGGGCAATTAAGTTATATATATTTTACTCTTTTTGTTTTTATTTTCTATTTTTTATCCTCAATATTTGAAATTGCAGAGAAATTTTATGTACTTAATTAGTCTGCTTTTCTAACATCTTGTGCTTTAGTGTTTTCCAAAACTAGCATGGAAGACATTCATAATGTTTACTTGTAGTTTGCATTTTTGGAATGTCAGTATGGGCCACTGATTTTCTTGAAGGTTCTGGGGATTTTTGCTTAGTTGATCACAAGAATTGACGATGTGGCCTTCATACCCGAGGTATATTTTGTTATCATTGTGATATTTTGTCCAGAAGGAAATATTATGTAAGCTTTTTTATTTTTATTTTTTAAAAAAATTGTCCGGAAGGAAAAGACATTGGACTAAATTTCTGAGTGATTTAAAAGAACAAGCTTGACTTTTGGAGTGGGGCTTGTAACCCCCTAGCATATGATGAATCTGCTAGTTCTTTCTGTTGCCAAATGTGATTTTGGGCAAGTCTCCATGACCGTAAGTGTTTGCTGTAGTAACAACATAATACAGAACATTTAGGTTTACAATCCATTTCAAATTTATCCATATGGATTCACTGCCTTGCCTACTTGATTAGCAATTTTAAACATCAAGATGGAAAAACTGTTTAAGGCATTCATTTCAAGCCTACATTGAGGTGCTCGTTTCTAACCCTAGCACAACTCTAGTTTAGAAGTGCCTGCTCGAGTTGAGTTGCGGTTGGAGTTATTATTGTAGCACTATGCCTTGTCCCATGGATGCACGAAAAACTGGAGCTTTTTTATTTTGAATTTTTTATTTTTTAGTTTTGGATAAATTTTTATTTTCAAATTTTTAGATGCTAAACTTAATTTATCACAAACATTAAGTAGTGAATAAACTCTAAATGCTTTCAATTTTCCATGTTATATTTTTGCTGGCACACCATATTTCTATTACAAGTAACAACTATTTAGATTTCAGGTGAAATAGTGCATAGTGTCAATTTTGATTGTCTATCCCTTAATTCTGTTGCAGATTAAGTCCTGCTAGAGTTATAAAATTCTAAAGAAGCATGGGCATGAATTATGTTGGATTCATTTGCTGTTGATTATGTTGCTGTCTTCTTTCTCTAGTTCTATTTTGTAGTTAATTCTTAGCTTTAATTAGTAGATTTATAAGCAGTATTTTTGTTTCTTGATCATAAGCTTAATTGGAAGACATAGAAGCACTGTTTTTGTAGGTTAGTCATATAAGTATGTTATGTTGTGTTTGGGACATTGTGTTGCTAAGAAAATATGCAATGAGGGAAAGAAAAGGAGACTGCAAGTCTATTTGGTTTTTTTTGTGTGTGTTAGGGGTGAGCAGCGGATGTACCGATCCGCCAAAACCGACCGAACCGAACCGATCCGCTGCATTTTGGACGGATGCGTGATGACGAGCGGACGGTTGCGGATTGATTTTCTCCAATCCGCCAATTTGGCGGACGGATGGCGGATTTGAGATTTCTTTGGCCGCAACCGAACCGCCAAACCGCCAAATCGCGAGCACCCCTAGTAATTTATAAGACTTTGTGTTTTCAATTTGTTTAAATATTATGTTAGTGTTTTCAATTGAAAAAGAGTTTAAATATTCTGTTGAAAAAAAGTTTTCAACTTGAATATATTTTTTGAATCGAAAAAAATAAACGTATTATTTATCTATATTTTTTTGATTTTTAAATCTCTAACTCTAAAAATAATAAGTAGAAAATATGATATATGCTGGTTGGTTTTTGTTTTCAAAAACATATATAGATGTAACAATACAGAGACATGCAATCTCTACTACTGCTCTGTTCATGGTTTTGGTGGTTTAAATTGTTATTATATTTTAAGAATCACAGATTGTGATACTTTATATGGATGAATCATACTGTGATTGTAATATGTAGATGAGGCATGCAGTGATCGTGATATTTTGAAGTTTTAAACTTTCTTTCTTTAGATAAGGCATACAGTGATTATAATACTTTTTTAAGTCATTGACTGTAATACTTTCTTTCTTCTTCTTTTTTTTTTTTTTTTTTTTTTTTTGAGGAAGTGCACAAGTTGAATTATATTGAAAATTTATAAAATTTTAAACCGCCAAACCGATTCGCATCCATCCACCAAACCGCCAATCCGCTCAATCCATATCCGCCGGATTGGCGGACGGATGCGGATTGATTTTCTCCAATCCGCCAATCTAGCGGACGGATAGCGGATTGGAAGTTCTGTGGCCGCAACCGACCCGCGCCCACCCCTAGTGTGTGTGTGTGTGTGTGTGTGTGTGTGTGATGTATTTGTGCTTGAAGGAGATAAATAACAGCTAATTGTTGCTTATTTCGTGTAATTAGTAGATCTATAAGCACGTACTATGCTTGGTTGCTGAGAAAATAAGTTCAGTGAAAATAAGGAAGAAGGAAATTGAAATGCTGAAATCTTTCCTTTAATTTTATTTTTGATTTCCCAAAATTGACAACTTACCATATGCCCTTATGGTTTTGGATAAACTATATTGACAAAGTAGTTTACGATTCTAGTTTTTAGAGGGCAGTTCTAATTGCACTATGCAATTATGAATTCCTCATTTATTTGTCAACGTTCTTGTACACTCACAATGTTGAGTAGCAACAGCCAGAATCCTCGTTTGGGATCGTTCTTGTACACTCACAATTTTGAATTACTTTTTTTTTTTTTTACAAGAATTGTATTTGAGGGATAGAACAACAAAAAAACTTTGGTCTATGGAGTTGTGAATTTGTTTTGGTCTTTTTATTTTGCTTAAATATGGGACAATGGTGTTTCAGCCAATTGCCGAAACATCCCCAACTATTCACACCCCCAAAACATTGCATTCAACTCTCTGTCTCCCACTCGCTGCTTCTCACCTTGCCGATCGCCTCCGCCTCTATCGCTGTTAGAGTTGCCAATCGTCGCCATCGCCGCTAGTGGTGCCGATTGTCACCGCTATCGCCACCGCTAGCCCTACCCTCCTCTTAGATCGCCTCACCGCTCGGCAATTTGGTAAGTTTCTTTTTCTTTCTCTTCGCTCTCTCTCTCTCTATATATATATGCTTTTTGCTATGCTATCTTTGCTTTTGGCTCTCTCCCTTTGGTTTGGGCTCTCTATCTCATCCTGTTTCTGGTTAGTTTTTTTTTTTTACTGACTTGATTCTATTATTGTGAAGTTGTGAGAGGTTGAAAATTTCTTATATTTGATGAGCATTTGTGAAACAAATATAAATGTATTGATTTAACTTAAAATATTTGTAAGCTTTTTGGTTATAAAATATAAATGTAGGTTGTTTGGTTAAAATTTTAATGTAGGGTGTTTGGTTAAAATATTAAAATATATATATATATATATATTTGTAAAAAATATGAAATACAAAAAAAAAAAAAAAAAAAGAAGAAAAAAGAAGAAGAAAAAAGTACTGATTTAGCTTAAAATATGAATGTAGGGTGTTTGGTTATATTTGATGAGCATTTGGGAAAAAAATATAAATGTACTGATTACATTCATGGTGGACAAATAGGCAGGTTTTTTTTTAAACTCCAACGTTTATGAAGCTTGAAGGCTTCTAAATTGTTGTCTTGAGCAATGTTCCTGCTATTACCTAACAGCATCTCTAATGATTCAATTGCAAACAAACGGTTATTGCTATATTTTAGTAATGAATAACGACAAAATACTAAAGTTTAGGAATGTTGCTTTAGTAGTTACTTTGCTATTTTTTTAGATTTTTCTCTCAAAATATCAAATAAAAAAAAATGTTATATATGGTGTTGCTTCAATAATAACTTTGCTTTTGTTAGATTGTGGCTTTACAGCATTGGTTTTTAAATGATGGTTTGCAAATCCTTAGCCACTATATTTTATAGTTTTTGAAGCAGATTTAATGCCTTTGTCTTTGGCTCTTCATGATAGTGTTGAGTTCACTGGTTTTTGCTGTTCTAAATAAACAAATTCTTTTGGTAGCCCTTCTTACAACTAGGAAGGCACCTGTTTAGGCAAGTAAATTCTTCTCTACTTAGTGAATTAAAGCTTGAATTATGGTTATTATATTTATAACAATTCTTGTGTTTTTTAGATTCTTTGTTATCTTAATTAATTGATGTGTAGCGAAATTTGTAGGCACCAAAAGAGTATTGAGCTCCTGATCTTGAAGCTTCCATTCAAGAGGCTTGTCCATGAAATTGCTCAGGACTTCAAGGTAATTGAATGGTCGCAATAGATAAACATTGTCATATTTATCGTAATTGTTTAGGGTTTATTTATTTTCTTTTTTCTTTTTTTCTTTTTTCTTTTCTTTTCTTTTTTAATGTTTTTGATTAGTACTTAATGTTAATGTTAATGTTAATGTTAACGTTTTTGATTTTTTTTTTTTTTTTGGATATGTGTGTGTGTGTGTGTGTGTGTGTTGGGTTGTGGATTTGAATAGGTTACATTCTTTGATTGTTGGCAGTACAGCAGTGGCTGCTGTGCCTACCAGCACAGCAACCACCCCATCTCTATAATAAACTGAATTGAGTAGACACTTGTTTATAGTTTAATTAATTGAGAATATAACATAGCTTGACTTAATAATCATGTGTAATTATTTAATGAAAATATATATAATGATGTGTTATTGTGTGAAAAAGAGTATTCATCATGTTATGTATGGATCTAAAGATTGTTTGCACTATAAAGATTTTGAACCTGGACCTTGAAAAGAGTAATTCTATGTGGTATTCCCAATTCATAGAAAACCGCAACACATATGAAGTGTCATCCTTTGATGTACCTTGGCCATGTATCGGATTTGATATATATATATATATATTTTCAGTAACTGATTTGATATATATGTGGGTAAATTACAAATACACTTTCTGAGATTTGCTTAAAATGTAAGTTGTCCCTGTAGTCTAGGTGATTACTTTTATGGCATCTTTTATGTGTGGCTGCTTAATTCTAATTTCTTGATATGCCAAGATAGATTTTAGCTAGAACATTTAGATGTCATAACTAATTATGATGTTTACAACTTGATTATGAAAATAAATAATTTACAAAAACAAAATGACAAAAGAGTGTGTAATGACCAATATATCAAAATTCAATTTGTTATGATTTGAATCATAGATTTCAAGTGAACAAACCTTAACGACAATATAATTTGTTTTTGCAGGTGTCGCTGTGGGTAATAGTTGCTATGATCGAGCGGGTGATATTGGGAGCTAAACTAAGATTTTTTTTTAAAAAATTTTTTGAGGACTTAAATCTGTTAGTATTTTGTATAAATACTCTTAAACGATGGTTGATGGATATTTGTTTTACTGTATGGACTTAAATCTGTTAGTATTTTGATGGATATTTGTTTTGTATAAATTTCTAGCAAAGGCTATGAAGCCATTTTGTTTAGTGTTTTCGCTCATTTTCGAAGCAAATGCACAACAGCAAGTGCATATAGAAAATTGAATGCCATTATTCGATCGTCTTTTCTCATAAAATATTCTCTTGAAAATGGCCAAACAATCTGGGTCTTTAGCTCCGACAATTCTTTGCACAGCAGCATTTGCCACCAAAATGTCAATTGGAACTAATTGGCAACATGCCTTGTTACTGTCGACCTCTTGTTTAATTTTATCATCGATGTTTTATGATTCGAGATTTTTATTTTTTTCATCCTGAAGAGTTCAGTTGGTACACCTTTCTCAATCTAGGGTCTTGGCCTTTTACAGCAATGAAAAGGATAGAGAAAGGTGACTGGCCCTCTTTCTTTTCTTTATTTCTTTCATCTTTTTTTGTGCTTTGGATGGGCAGACAGAAGCCCTTTTTTAGGCCAAGATTGTGACCAATGCCATCACGTGATGCCTTGGAGTTTTTCTCAGTGGGGTGGTGGTGGAGACTTGGACAGTGTTTTGGTGCAATGACCAACTTTATTTACCCACGCAAACAACCCTCTCCCACCTAAAGACTTGGCCAAATTATCTCAATAGTTTCTGTATTTTGTCTATTATGTTGTTTTGGTCATTGATATTTTAATTAGTTCAATTTTAATCTTAAGTTTTAAATTTTATGTCAATTTAATTTAATTGATAACACTCATTAAAATTTTTGAAGAAAAATGGTTACTAAATTAGTTAAAGTTAACTTAATAAGTTGAATAAATTTATATTTTTATTATAAAAACATGACACATGCTGCTTATGTATTCATTTTCTATCAAAACACATTAAAAATTATAGTTAATTAGATCAAATTAAAATAAAATTATAAATTTATGGTCAAAATCTATCCAATTGAAATTATGGTCAAAATCAACCACCCTCACTATTTTTGTTTATAGCATAGTCTTTGACACATCATTGCCACATTAAAGTAAATTATACCTTTTCTTGTTCTTGGACAAAAATGGATGAACTAAACACAAGTTTCTTCATCTTACTGGGCTCAATCTGGAAAGTGATTGCAAGGAGGTTCAAGCATCAACACCAACTTTTGTCCACTTTACATAGAATATTTTTTGAATAAAAAAAAACAAAAAAAAAAACCTTAATCAATCAATCACAATTGTTTGCCTCCAATAAAAAGTCAGCGACATAATAATTGCAAAATATCATCCAAATAATGAAGTAGGTTGATAGACCCAGACATGAATAGTAGTATGTTTCCATTATGAAGCAAAGCCAAATCAATATGTATCATATGACAAAGGTCCACAGACACTTTGAAAAGCAAAAATCAAAACATAATAGTATTAATTAGGCGGCATTGACGTGCTTGGCAATGGTAGCAACTCGTCTTTGTTCGCTCCCACAATTTTATCCACTATCTTTCCTTCTTTCAAGATCACGAAAGTCGTATAGCCTCTACTTCTGTTTCAATTCACCCCTAGCTCTAAGTTCTGCACAAGATAGCACACTTGAGAATATAATTTTATAACAAAGGTTGAGTTATAAACTCAAAGTTCACTAGTTTAAGAAATGCGATAACGTCATTGATTGTACGAACTTATGAAAAATAAAAAAGAATAGAGCATCACCAGCTTTATATTGCGTGATATTAGCAACAATATCAGCTGAATTATGCTTGTATATCACAAGATCAAGTAACAAGCGAGCCCTATGCAAATAGTCAAACTACATGCCAAAAGTAGTGAGTACGTAAAAACATCTCACATTATAAAATTAGACTTCATAAAACATAAGATACTGATAAGTGGACAGTTGGGTATAAACGTAAGTACCTTGATTACACCCGAAGGCAGAGGTTTCCCTTGCATATATGTGATGACGAAAAGACCACAATCATAGCTATAGGAATGAGTGTAGTTGTAACAATAGAGTCAACGAACTTAGAGATTATATCATTAATGCTTATTTAAAAATTAAGAACGATAATGTAGTGTATTACCTCTTGTGTTGGCGTGGCAAGTCTTCCAACCATTGAAATGCAAACGAACTAACGTCTTGAACATAATCTTCTCCACGCGCATATTGAAGCAGCTTATGCAATGATTATAGCTGTTGGTGGTAGGTAGTAAGGTACATAGATCAAGAAACGAAAAAGTGGGTACAATTGGTATCATAATGGTTATTCTATTACCAATAATCTAGCTTGATTTTTTCAATCCTCATCGGTGTCAATACATTTGTTGGAGTCGAATAGATAGGCAACACGTTTTTCCATGTTTACGTTCAAGTACAACCAGTGGTTTTCCCCATGGTTGAAGGGCATGTAAATCTAAAAATATAACGTCGAATGTACATGCAAAAAAAAAATAAATAAATAAATATATAACTACATACAAATAGATATTAACGAAATACCAAAAGAAAATGAATGGAGTGATCGGGCGCTTTGGAGGATCAGTGGGTTTATCCATCAGGCTTCAATCAGAATTCCTTGTGAAGAAAGACAAGAAAAATAAACTCATAATATCTTCGATTAGGAAAAAAAAACAAACAAACAAAAATCTTAAAAGTTACAGTACATTCATCAAATGCACAACATGCACACATGAATGGATTTGTTTTATAATAATGTAGTTAACAAAGACTATGTTTCCTATGTAAAAAGGAAAGACACCAAAAAAAATTCTAATCATAAACAAAAAATGATACCCCAGTAGCTTAGGTCACATTACCGTAATAAACAGACTAAAGAAGTTAATTTTTTTAGATGAAATTTGTAATTTGGTAAGGAAATTTTTTTGTCGCAAAAAGGAGCCAAATATTTTGGCACCATACGAATTGATAATAAAAATGACATTGTTTTTTTATTTTATTTTTGGGACTATTGTAGAAAAAAAATAAAAAACGATCTCATGGTTATGTATAGTTCCTTTGCTGCTTCAAGTCTCATTTTAGGTGTATAGTCAGAAGGTTGAATATCTTTATTAACTGGTTTTACTTGCTTTGGTTTTAGCTATGTTGTGGTTCACTTTCCCATATTTTATCTTGCTAATTTTTTTTTATATTCTCTGCATGGGTTTGGGGATGGCCTGAATCACATAAAGCACTTGAAAACTCTAAATGTTTAGGGAGGCAATTTGTTTTTTAGAATACAAAATACAAGAAATTAGAAAATGGGAGAATGATTTGATACAGTTGTATTCAGTAATATACATACACTAACTAAAGATTTGATGCACTAAGAGTCATACAAATAACATAGTGACTTGTAGCATTACATCAACTGCAAGCTTCAATAGCAAATATTCAGTTGGTAGTACAAAGAAACGGATAAACCAAACGAATATTACCATTTGCATCAAGAATTTAATCTGCATCTATTACGCAAAATAAATGATTGGTTTTGGGTCTCATGGTGTTTTTTTGTAAATCTCTTATACGTTATGGAATCTGCAAAAGCCTTTCTTTTGGATCATCTTTATAGATTAATCTCTCATCAAATAGTGAACAAAAACCAATGGAGCATTTGAGATTATGATTTGAAGCCCCTAAATTTTGAAGCATCCTCCACAACTTTTTAGCATGTTACTCCCTTTTGAGTTTCATCAATCAAAATTGTCATCAAGAAGTAGCATTTCAGATTATGATTTGAATTCGCAAGTCAGAATTTTCCATTATAAGATTCTCTCCTTAATTTCTTTTGTATGGCAATGAAAATTTTACTAAAAAGCCTATAACAAAATGATAATCTAAGATTGCTTGGGCCTAATAATTTGCAATGGCTTTTGCAACTTCTTGTTCTTCCTAACTACATGCTTCAAAATAATCAACTAAAGTTCTTAAAGGGCAGTCTCTTTGATAACCAACTAAAGTTTTTGTGTAAAAAAGAAAGAAAAGAAAAAAAGAAAAAAAAAGGAATCATCTCTTTGATAACGTTTTCAATGAGAATGATGAGGCGGAAGCACCTTTGACCTTGTCTTTTAAATGTCTCCTCCAAATGAGAGATGCCAAAGACCATGTTGTAGACAAAACCTTCACCCATTACTGAGGCCTAATAATTTGTTTCTTTTCCATTATACTAACCCTGTCTATCTCTTGTGTGGTGCTAATGGGGAGGACCATGATTACCTATTCTTCCAATGCCCTTTCTCCTCTAAGGTTTGGACTGCTGTGCTCACCAAGTGCAATGCTAATTGGCAGAGCACAAATTGGTTGGGTCTTATTGAGGTTGTGGCTAGAGATTGCTTGGGCAAATCTCTAGCTACAATCATCAAGAGACTTGGCTGTTGCCTTTGTTTACAGTTTGGATGGAGAGAAATAGCAGAATATTTAGCAATGAGAGAAAACCTGAAGAGGTTATTTTGCAGAGCATTATTGGTATGGTCAGATATAGGGCTCTTGCCCTTAAAAATGTCAAACAGTCTAGGACTGATAGCTGGTTTCTTCAAGAGTGGAGGTTGCCTACAACCATCCTTAAACATTGAGGGGAGTGGTACCTTCTGTGGGTCGAGTGAAGGTGAGCATCTATTGAGGGTTGAGTGTGGTAAGCTTCTATAGTGAGATGGTTTTGATTGTTCTAGTTAATGTGTCTATATTTTGCAGGTATAGAATAATGAAGCCCATAAATGAGAGTTACGAGTTCTCCAAAAGTGGGTTGAGTAATGGTGGCCAGAAATTGAGTGCTAATGTAATTGTTTTTTCTTGTGTGCTATTGTAGGTTTATATAATTGCTGGTATTGAACAGGGGATGTTGTTGGTGAGGGTTGAGTGAGGGGATCTATAAATTGTTGGAGTGTTGATGTAGTTTTTTTTTTTTCTCACTCATTGTACCACGATTTTAACCAAGCCCCTAACACTGTTATTCTTTGTCGAGGAGTGTGAATATTGTGGGTTGAGTGATTCAGCCCTCCTAAACAGCTTTGTTATAATCTGTGTTATGGGTGTTGCTTATTTGTTTGTTTCACATGTGTACTATTGTTACTTCCAGGTTACTCTAATCTATGTTGGGAAAGAAGTCTCATGGACAACAACTTTGTTCTGGCTAGCTGGAGGCTTCGGTGAGTGATGGAGACACAAAGACCAGGCTGCACTGTTGCGCCAGTCTAAGTGGAAAATCTCCAAATGGAAAATACTTTGTCTTTCGTTTAAATATTGTAATAGTTCCTTTCTTTTTTATTTGTATTGAGTCTATAGCTGTCTAGTCCTAGATGATTGCAGCTGTTGGTATTAGAAGGACCAATCTTGAGCATACAATATCAACAATGACAATATTAGCATATTTTTCCAAAATGGATAACAATAACAACAAATAATGCAATGCTACCCAAGACTAATTAAACTTAACAATGACAATATTAGAATGTTTTTCCAAAATTTATCAACAATGGCCACAAATAATGCAATGCTATCCAAAATGAATCAAACTTATTCATGTCTGTCTTAAGCATTGAACACAAACTTATGAAAGCTATGCTATATCAGGATTCACTCGCAAATTGGGCAGAACACATGTTTTCAGCACTCTGGTGCACCTCAGCTGGCATCATTCATAGCACAAATGTAAGATCTAGGAATACACATGTCAAATAAAAACAGTGACTTCTTTCTTTCACTGAGCAAAGTCTTAATATAATCTAAACTGTATCTGGACTATAGCTTGGGGTTTTTGCCTTAACTGATTCAAAGATCAAAGGAGTGAGATATGCAGACATTCTGTGATGTTCAGGATTCTATTAAAATGTAGGCATGAATCTATTTCCAAAAAGTTTAAACTAGGGAAATTGAAGAAGGGGAGGGCTCTTGGTTGTGCCAAGGAGATGGGAGAGTTGTAGATAGGTATAGGTTTGACATGTACAGAGTGACGGAGATGCAGAGAAAGTCAAAAGGGAAACTCAGAATGGGGAAGGAGTTCCATCAATGTCCAAGCACCACAGTAAATTCAACCCCCTACACAGATGATTCTCCACTTCATCATCTTTCAATACTTTTCAGGTTGGGGAGGTGAGGAGACGGAGAAAGGGAAATAAAGGGTATTTTGGGTTGCATAAAGGGGGGGAGGAGAGAGATGGTGTTCCATACCTTGATCGGGGAGAGATGATGGAGGAATCTGAAGGAGGGAGGTGCTCTTCTGAAATGGCTTGGGCTGCAGAGATCTTGAGGAAGGGAATTGCTTTTTTATGCAACTGGATTTCACAAGAAGGAAGGTTCAATGTACTCCTTGGAGAACCTCAAAGGCTCTTCAAACCTAGCTAGCAGGGAAGGACTCTGATAAAATAGCCAGCCTGTTGGAAGGAGAAAAGTGAACTGAGGGTAGCTAACATACCCAATTTCACTAGAATTGATAATGTCAAAGAAACAATCATAGATTTTGGATTTGATAACTTGACAAGAATTGTTAATGTCTAAGTAACAATTCATGCCATTGTGGAGGCTCCTGGTGACCAACCAGGTTGATTTCCAGGCCTACTTGAACATATCTTATTGCCGCTTTAGATAAATGAGATTTTACAAAAATAAGCATTAATTAAAAAGACACGGGGCATCTGAAACATACGACCATAAATTCAAAATCCTTGCATGTATATCTATTCATCTAAAGCCAAGCTAAAATGATAGAGATTATCCATCGAAACAACTACACAAACTGATTGTTACATCTTATAAAATGTCTAAACATATGATATCATCCGTATTTTGATTTGCATCAAGCACCTACAAAGATATTGAATCTAATATATTCCACTCTAAGTTCTTCTAAATCACATTTCCAACATACACGGAGTTATTTCCTAAAAGGGATGCAATCGATTAGACATCAACTGTACAATACTTGGCTCACTAAATTTCATTATAAAATGATTTTAACAAATGGATGCAGTTGTAGAGAATTTCAATAAAACAAAAATCATCACTGCCAAACTGAAAGATTGTCTAATCTGACTACGAAAAGGAACGTAAATTACATTACATAGAATCTTTGAAAAATTTTGAGTTTTGGGGCCAAATGCAACATCAACCACACAATCAAGCAAATATGAGTCTAGCATTTAACAAATTTCATTTCCAGTAAATTGTTCAATGTCAATAATGAGTATTGGGTTTTGCCAACTATAATTGTTTATAAATCTACCCATAATTTAAAATGTAATTATATCCACCTTACATCAATGATAACCAGAAATATTTGCACTTTAATTACAACATTTGCTCTTAAGATAACAGAAAAAAAAACAATTTACCACAGTTACAGTCTCCTTATGCCAACAATCACAATATGAAATAAACAATCCAGAAAATTTTACCTTGTGCATTGGACAACTGAGATGATGAATGCCAAAACCAAGAATCACAAGAAAAAAAAAAAAAAATCTGTGAACTGCTGCCAGAAACACATGAAAGCATGTTCTAAACGAATCCTACTTCATTAACCCTCTCCCCCTAAAAAACAAAAAGAATGTCTTACCACACAACAAAAAACAAAATCAATTACAAAGCCAGTAAATTATGAAATACAAAATTTTACTGCACCTAAATTCTACTACAAGAATAAAAAGCATGCTTCAAAAGGACCTCGCCAACATCAAGTTCGATACAATCAAAATGGGAAAAAATAGCATATAATATATATATATATAAGGAAAATGCAAACATATTAGTGTGGCTCCTAAACTCCAAAGCAACGTTTGAAATTACCATCCCAAAAATCTACACCCATTAATTAGCAGCAAAAAAGCTATGAAAAATAAACAGAAGTTTGTATGTAGACACATGGGAGAAGAGCTAAGTTTAAGTGTTTGTGCTTCATAGACGAACAAACAATAAGAGAGATTCAAAGGAAAAAGCTGATAAAATAAAAATTAATATAAGAGATTCATTCTTCATAGTTAGAGTTCTGAAATCAAAGTGGCACGGCTATTGGATACAGATGTTAATTTTCATTGAGAACCAAACTTAATATCAGATATTCAATAAGGGTTAGGGTTTTCAAATCAAAAGCCCTAATGTAAATGAAGTTTAGAGTTAGAAACAAACCTGAGCTATTAGAATGGAAGCAACTAGTTCTTGATGTCAAGAGAGTGAGAGATTATGAAGAAAGATGTCAACATTGAGAGAACGGTGGCCCCGACGCCGACGGGGCTAGTGGTCGGCAATGGCTGAAGCTTCGGCTATGGTGGTAGAGAGGAGGGAGGAGAAGAGAAGAGCAAGAGCGGGGTCCAGAGCAAGAGAGGGAGGCCAACTGACTTGGGACCGTTGGACTACCCTGATTTACTTTGCTCTATGTTTGGCAACCGGTGTAACCGGTTGCCAATTCAAAATTAAATTATTAAAATAATTTAGTTATGAGATAATATGGTATATATAAATAACTAAATATAACTAAGTTATAAGTTAATTTGATAATAGTTATGATTTATATGATATTAGTTATGATATCAAATCACATAACCTCATAACGGATGTAAGGTACATTCAAATGTACCATAGCATCACCCGTTTATAAAGTCCTACATTCTCCACAACATCAAGTTAACTCATTTCTTTCATTATCTTCATCTTCTTTTTGAAATGAAGAAATTTGCAGCTATGTCTCTTCAATCTTTCTTGTTTCTCTCTCTCTTCACCATCTTCTCTGCAACTCCAATCTCTTCTTCAACCCCACCATCACTCTCTTACTCGATCCTTTGCTCTTCAAGTCCCTAAATCAACCCCAACTTTTCTGACTACACAATCTATCCCCATCTCCAATCACCCTCACTACTTCCACGGCGATGGACTTCTCACCACCACCACCACCACCTCTCAATTCTCTTTCAATCCCCAAATATATCTCATTCAACCCACCAAACACATCTTCAAAACCAATACAAATGGAGTTTACAAAATCGAAGCCTACCTTCACTTGCAATCCACAAACAATTATCACTACTCTAGCCATGGCCAATATTTCAACGATTCTCGGAGTTCAAGAAGTTTTTGCTAAATGGGTTTTGTCGAGAAATCTGGGAAGATTTGCATGGTGGGTTCGAAAAAATCTCAATTTCCATGCGGTTTTGAAGCTCAACTCGTCATGAATCCCACCATATTTGATAGCTCGATTTACGGAAGTTTGGAGAGTTTGAGCTCTTCCTTGATTTGAATTACTTCAAACTGTTTGGATCTTGGCTTCTCTGAAACCGGTAATTACAAGTACTCGGGAGAGTCCGTAATGGGTGTGATAGTGGGATTGATTTTCTAATTGATCAATCTCTTTCTTTGCCCCAAGAGCGTTACATTCATCACGCAGGCGAATCGATGCGTTTTAAAGTACAAGAACGAGTGTGATTCTTCTACGAAGAAGAAGAATTGCAGTTCTTGATAATGATATTGAGTTTTTGCCTCGCGTGATGTCCATGGTCTCGATTCAGTGCTCTGAGGATGAGCGAAAGGTTCGGTTCTTGATACAATTCGGGAAAGGTAGTTATATGGTTTACGATCAGCCTTTCGAACCCAATTCAACGCTCGTTGCAGAGGCATCGTGGGATGCGGAAAAGAGCCAGTTATGCATAGTTGCTTGTAGAGTCTTGAAAGACGATCACGTTGGCGATTGCTCGATCAGGATGAGCTTGAGGTACTCTGCTTTGTGGTCAATCAAGAACAGGGAAGCTATTGTTGGGCAGATTTGGACTAACAAGACTGTCAATGAAGAAGGTTATTTCAACAAAATCATGTTTGGAAGCTATGAAAATAACCTGGTTGGGGTTTCTTGTTGTAAATTGGCGAGGCTTGAGGCTTGTGAGTGCAGCACCAACCATGAGTGCAGCACCAACCATCCCACTTACCATGAGTGCAGCACCAAGCATTCCACTTCCATTGTGCAGCACCAATGTTCTCCACTTCCATGAATGGAAGCTCCACCAAGAGAGTGGAATGGAGTAGGTGATGGCCAATCACCTCCTCCCTCTGATATGTATATATAGAGAGGTTGAGGTAGAGGAAAATCTGTGAGTGAGTTCAATAGAGAGCAAACAGAGAGAGAATTACTTTCGAGAGCTTGTAATTCTTACCATTTTGTTCAATATAGTGATCCTGCCCGTGGGCGTGGCGACTTGCGAACCACGTTAAAACTTGTGTGTTATTGCTTGTTTGTGTTCCTGGTGTGCCCCGATCCGCAACAATTGGTATCGAGCTCGGGTTCGAAAAATTCAATTTTTCGAAAGTGCCCAGTTTGAAGTGCTCGAAATCAACTTTTGACCATACCGGAGGAAGAACTCCTCGAGAGAGTCAACCAAGCAACAGAGCCCGAAACGCTCGCACGCTCTCGCGCATAAGAAGGAGAGTGAATCCCACTCTCGTCACGCGCTTCCACGCCGGTTGCGATCGGTAGCGTCATCACACGCGCTATCACGCGCCCTGCGCGCTCTCGGGGAAGAAAGGCGAGCCACGGTTGCCACGTCATCACGTCATCGCCACATCATTCCGTGTCATCCCGTGTCACGGCCACGTCATCGAGCCGTGGTGGCCGTGGTAAAGTTGACCCAGCCGTTGACCGCCGCGCCGCGCCGCCGTTGACCGCCGTTGACCGCGCTGTCAAGCCTCCGTTGACCGCGCCGAATGCGCCGTTGACCGAGCCGTTGACCAGCCGTTGACCGGAGAAATTATCCGGTGCACCTCAGCCTGATCAACCGTCCTGAAGGTCAAAAGCTGTTGTTTCGAATCGAGCCATTTTCGACGATCGGCGATCCAATAGTGTTTTCCAACTATTTGGGATATTCCGGACACATCCGTATGGTTAGTTTTTGAATCAGAGGTGTTCAAAATATTTGGGCTTGATCTGAGGCATTCGGAGTCCGTTTTTGACGATCCAATAGTGCTTCCCAACTATTTGGAGCATTCCGGACACATCTGTACGGTCAATTTTTTGAATTGAAGTTTCTAAAAAAAAAATGGCAGAATCTAGATCATCCGAGTCCGTAAGTAATCCAGCGAGTACAAGCACTTCTAGGCATTGGACCCCGGTGTCCCATGCCAAGTTCGAGGTAGAGAAGTTCGATGGAAGCAGCAACTTCGGCATGTGGAGATGCGAAGTTAAGGATATGCTTGTCCAGATGAACCTGCACTTCACTCTGGGAGACAAACCAGATGACCTGGACGAGATAGAATGGGAGAGGGTGAATCTCCTGGCCTGCAGTTCCATCCGACTTTGCCTAGCGAAAGAGGAGAAGTACGCCTTCACAGAATATGACATTGCGAAGAAGTTTTGGAAGGCGTTGGAAGACAAATTCATGACAAAGAGCATCGAGAACCGGCTCTACTTGAGGAAGAGGTTGTTTCGTTTCGACTACATTAAAGGTATTTCGATGAACGAACACCTAAATAACTTCAATAAAATTATTACGGACTTGAAGAATTTGGATGATCACGTTGGTGACGAAGACAAAGCACTGTTATTGTTAAATTCCTTGCCTGACTCGTATGATCATCTCACTACTACTTTACTGTACGGTAAAGAGAAGATCAAGTATATTGATGTTGCAAACGCCTTGGTGAACAATGAGTTCAGAAGGAAAGACAAGTCTGCAAACAGGGACTCAACATCCGAGGCATTGTGATCGAGGCGAACCAATAATGAAGAAATGCAGGCGAGAAAGTCCGCTCAAAATCGAGAAAGCTTGACAAAGATGTCTTGCAAAAGATTTAATGTCTTTGTCGACAGAAAGGGCATTGGGCAAAAGATTGTCCAAATAAAGACAAGACAGAAGAGAAGGTGAATATTGCACGAGATGGAGATAGTGATGAAGGAGGTGCCTTCACAGTTTCATCATACGGCCTCGATGAATGGATTATCGATTAAGTGTTCATTCCATATGTGTCCAGAACAAGCGTGGTTCTCGAGCTTCGAGAGTTCGATGGAGGAGTTGTCGATGGGCAACGACCAAGCTTGCGGACAAAGGAATTGGAACAATCAAGCGAAGATCCATGATGGAACAATCGAATTCTTGAAGATGTACGGTATGTACCAGATCTAACCAAGAATCTCATCTCGGTGGGAGTTTTAGACTCCAAAGGTTCTGAGTAACCATGGAAGGTGGAGTCCTCAAGGTTGTTCGAGGAGCATTGGTTGCAATGAAGGGTACTCGAAAGGAAATTTATATTTCTAGATGGCTCTCTGATCCACAGGAAAAGTGGTCATCTCCACGATTCAGCTCGAGAAGATGATGCATCGACACTTCCAAACTTTGGCACATGCGCCTAGGGCATGTCGGTGAAAAGGCTTTACAAGGGTTGGTAAAGCAAGGCACATTGAAAGCGCCAAGGCAGGAAGCTTGAGTTCTGAGCATTGTATATTGGGCAAGCAAACAAGAATCAAGTTTGGTCTTGCAATTCACCGTACCAAAGGGATTCTAGACTACGTCCCACAAGACGTATGGGGACCTTCCAAGAATGCTTCGTTGGGAGGTAAACACTACTTTGTGTCGTTCATTGATGATTTCTCCAGAAGAGTTTGGATTTATACAATGAAACACAAAGATGAAGTCTTAGACATCTTTCTTACATGGAAGAAGATGATTGAGACCCGAACGAGCGAGCGGATCAAGAAGCTCGATCGACAATGGTGGAGAATACACATCAGATCCCTTCTTTGAGGTTTGCGAGAATGCGAGATAGTGAGACATTTCAGTTCTGGAACACCGACAAAATGGAGTTCGAACGCATGAACCGCACTTTGGTGGAAAAAGTCCGGTGTATCTTTGTCACGCGATCGATTGAGCAAGGCGTTTTGGGGTGAGGCATTGAACTATGCTCGTCATCTAGTCAACAGACTACCCTCTGCGACCTTGAATGGGAAGACTCCCATGGAGGTATGGTCGAGTCCCTCACGATTATGATCGATTCGTATCTTTGGATGTCCAAAGATATTTTCATATTACAGAATCTAAGTTGGATCCAAGAGCCAAGAAAGCCATCTTCTTGGGCCGGTGGCAGTGTTAAGGGATCTGATGTGGTGCCTGAATCAAAGAAAGTTCTCATCGGAAGAGACGTTACCTTTGATGAGTCTGCAATGTTGAAACAACGGATCCTCAGAAAGTTGAAGCATTGAAGAAGTCGGTCACGGTGGAGTTTGAGACTCCGGCAAAGACTAGTCGACCAAGCAACCATCTGAAGAAGTCTCGAGGATAGCTCAAGAGAGTTCGATGAAGATCCAGAGGCTCCGCAACAATCGAACCCATTGCAATCGAAGGTAAAAGGGTTACTAAGCATCTCAGCTGGATGACCGATATTGTAGGCTATGCACTTCCAATCATTGTAGTCAATGTTCTGTGCACTTTCAAAGAAGCCGTGCGATCCGAAAGTGTCAAATGGAAGGAGGCTATGGATGAAGAGATGGGTTCACTTCACAAGAACAAGACTTGGGAGTTGGTGCAACTTCCAAAGGGAAAGAAAGCAATTGGGTGTAAGTGGGTTTACACCAAGAAAGAAGGCATTCGAACGACAACATCGATTCAAAGCTAGATTGGTAGCTAAAGGCTATGCTCGGAAGGAAGGAATAGACTACAATGAGGTATTCTCACTGTTGTGAAGCACACGTCTATTCGCATCTGTTAGCTTTGGTTGCACGCTTGATCTCGAGCTCGCCTAACTCGGCGTCAAAAGCGCCTTCTTACATGGAGATCTCGAAGAGGAGATATACATGTCGCGCCAGATGGTTTCAAAGTTCTTTGGAAAGAGAATTGGGCTGTAATTTGAGCAGATCGTTATGCGGGTTGAAGCAATCCCGAGACAAAGGGTACAAGCGATTTGATCGGTTCATGATAGGAAAGAATACACAAGAAGTCAATTTGATCATTGTGTATATTTAGTAAGCTTCAAACGGTTCCTTCATCTACTTGCTCTTATATGTAGATGATATGCTAATTGCATCTACGAGCAAGGTGGAGATTGACAAACTCAAGGCTCGATTAGCAAGGGAGTTTGAAATGAAGGATTTGGGAGAAGCAAAAAGTTCTTGGCATGGAGATCAAGAGAGACAGAAGAAGGGCACGGTTTGTTTGACACAAACCCGATTCGAAGAAGGTGTTAGGCAGTTGGCATCAATGGGAAAACCAAAAGCGTAAGTACACCATTGGCCCCTCATTTCAAGCTTAGTGCTTCGATGTCTCACGCCTGAGAAGAAGAAGCGGAAGCATATGTACGAGTTCCATATGCAAATGCACGATTGGTGCATTAATGTATGCTATGGTTTGTACAAGGCCCGACATCTCGCATCTTTGTGAGTATGGTAGCGGTATATGCATGATCCAGAAAAAGATCAGCGGCAAAAGTGAAGTGGATCCTAAGGTACATACATGGCACGATCAACTGGGATTGAAGTTCGAGAGATAACCGACTCAGGCGAATTTGAAAGGTTATGTGGACTCAGATTATCTTTGGTGACTTAGACAAACGCCGGTCAACAGGGTATTTATTTACGCTTGCTAAAGGGCGGTAAGTTGGAGGTCAACGCTTGATCAACGGTGGCTTTGTCTACTCTGAGGCAGTACATGGCGATGTGAAGCCTTTAAAGAAGCTATTTGGCTACGGGTTGATTGAAGACTTGGGACTTGTTGAAGCACGTTGAGGTGTATTGTGATCAAAGTGCCATTTGTTTGGCAAAGAACCGGGTTCATCATTCCCGCAAGCACATTGACGTCCGTTTCCATTTCATCAGAAATTGTGAATGAAGGGGATTTTGTGCTTCAAAAGATTGGTACTGCAGATAATCCGGCCAATATGCTCACAAAGGTAGTCTCTGGGATCAAGTTCCAACATTGTTTGGACTTGGTCAACATCTCTCAGGCGAAAGCACCTTCGGTGCAAGCGTTGATCGATCACTATGTTGGATTAGAGAATCCTCGCCAAGGTGGAGATTTGTTGTAAATTGGCGAGGCTTGAGGCTTGTGAGTCAAACACCAACCATGAGTGCAAAGACCAACCATCCCACTTACCATGAGTGCGACCAAGCATTCCACTTCCATTGTGCACCAATGTTCTCCACTTCCATGAATGGAAGCTCCACCAAGAGTGGAATGGAGTAGGTGATGGCCAATCACCTCCTCCTCGATATGTATATATAGAGAGGTTGAGGTAGAGGAAAATACTGTGAGTGAGTTCAATAGAGAGCAAGCAGAGAGAGAGAATTACTTTACGAGAGCTTGTAATTCTTACCATTTTGTTCAATATAGTGATCCATTTGCCGTGGGCGTGGCGACTTGCGAACCACGTTAAAACTTGTGTGTTATTGCTTGTTTGTGTTCCCTGGTGTGCCCCCGATCCGCAACAATTGGTATCAGAGCTCGGGTTGCGAAAAATTCAATTTTTCCCGAAAGTGCCCAGATTTCGAAGTGCTCGAAATCAACTTTTGACTATACCAGGAGGAAGAACTCCTCGAGAGGAGTCCAACCAAGCAAAAACAGAGCCCAGAAACCGCTCCACGCGCTCTCACGCGCGCCCTGAAGAAGGAGAGTGAATCCCACTCTCGTCACGCGCTTCCACGCGCCGGTTGCCAGTCGGCGCGTCATCACACGCGCTACCACGCTCTCGGGGAAGAAGACGAGCCACGCAGGCGCCACGTCATCCCGTCGCCATCGCCACGTCATTCCGTGTCATCCGTGTCACGCCACGCCATCCAGCCGTGTTGAGTTGGCCGATGACAAGCCGCCGCCGAAGCGCCGTTGACCACGCCGTTGACGCTGGCAGCCGTTGACCTCATGACCTTTCGCCACGCCGCTGACCGAAACCGTTGATTGGCCGGAGAAATTATCCGGTGCACCTCGGCGCACTGCGCATTTCGGATCTGGCCAAAAGCTGTTGTTTCTAGATCAGAGCCATTCGGAGTCCGTTTTCGACGATCCAATAGTGTTTTCCAACTATTTGGGATATTCCGGACACATCCGTATGGTTAGTTTTTGAATCAGAGGTGTTCAAAATATTTTGGCTTGATCTGAGGCATTCGGAATCCGTTTTTGACGATCCAATAGTGCTTCCCAACTATTTGGAGTATTCCGAACACATCTGTACGGTCAGTTTTTTGAATTGAAGTTTCTAAAAAAAAATGGCAGAATCTAGATCAACCGAGTCCGTAAGTAATCCAGCGAGTACAAGCACTTCTAGGCATTGGACCCCGGTGTCCCATGCCAAGTTCGAGGTAGAGAAGTTCGATGGAAGCAGCAACTTCGGCATGTGGAGATGCGAAGTTAAGGATATGCTTGTCCAGATGAACCTGCACTTCACTCTGGGAGACAAACCAGATGACCTGGACGAGATAGAATGGGAGAGGGTGAATCTCCTGGCCTGCAGTTCCATCCGACTTTGCCTAGCGAAAGAGGAGAAATGCGCCTTCCTGAGAATATGACATTGCGAAGAAGTTTTGGAAAGTATTTGGAAGACAAATTCATGACAAAGAGCATCGAGAACCGGCTCTACTTGAGGAAGAGGTTGTTTCGTTTCGACTACATTAAAGGTATTTCGATGAACGAACACCTAAATAACTTCAATAAAATTATTACGGACTTGAAGAATTTGGATGATCACGTTGGTGACGAAGACAAAGCACTGTTATTGTTAAATTCCTTGCCTGACTCGTATGATCATCTCACTACTACTTTACTGTACGGTAAAGAGAAGATCAAGTATATTGATGTTGCAAACGCCTTGGTGAACAATGAGTTCAGAAGGAAAGACAAGTCTGCAAACAGGGACTCAACATCCGAGGCATTGACAGTCAGAGGCAGAACCAATAACAGAAGAAATGCAGGGCGAGGAAAGTCCGCTCAAAATCGGGGAAAGCTTGGACAAAAGATGTCTTGCAAAAGCGAATGTCTTTGCTTGTCGCGAAAGGGCATTGGGCAAAAGATTGTCCAAATAAAGACAAGACGAAGAAGGTGAATATTGCGAGATGGAGATAGTGATGAAGGAGGTGCCTTCACGGTTTCATCATCTGACGGTCGATGAATGGATTATCGATTCCGGTGTTCATTCCATATGTGTCCGAACAAGCGATGGTTCTCGAGCTACGAGAGTTCGATGGAGGAGTTGTCGGCGATGGGCAACGACCAAGCTTGCGGACAAAGGAATTGGAACAATCAAGCGAAGATCCATGATGGAACAATCGAAATTCTTGAAGATGTACGGTATGTACGAGATCTAACCAAGAATCTCATCTCGGTGGGAGTTTTAGACTCCAAAGGTTCTGAGTAACCATGGAAGGTGGAGTCCTCAAGGTTGTTCGAGGAGCATTGGTTGCAATGAAGGGTACTCGAAGAAATTTATATTTCCTAGATGGCTCTCTGATCCACAGAAAAGTGGTCTCTCCACGATTCAGCTTAGAAGATGATGCATCAGACACTTCCAAACTTTGGCACATGCGCCTAGGGCATGTCGGTGAGAAGGCTTTACAAGGGTTGGTAAAGCAAGGCCTGTTGAAAGGCGCCAAGACGGGGAAGCTTGAGTTCTGCGAGCATTGTGTATTGGGCAAGCAAACAAGAATCAAGTTTGGTACTGCAATTCACCGTACCAAAGGGATTCTAGACTACGTCCACACCGACGTATGGGGACCTTCCAAGAATGCTTCGTTGGGAGGTAAACACTACTTTGTGTCGTTCATTGATGATTTCTCCAGAAGAGTTTGGATTTATACAATGAAACACAAAGATGAAGTCTTAGACATCTTTCTTACATGGAAGAAGATGATTGAGACCCAGACAGGCAGACGGATCAAGAAGCTCAGATCTGACAATGGTGGAGAATACACATCAGATCCCTTCTTTGAGGTTTGCTGAATCGAGGATAGTGAGACATTTCACGGTTCTGGAACACCGCATGAAAATGGAGTTGCGAGCATGAACCGCACTTTGGTGGAAAAAGTCCGGTGTATGCTGTCACAGTCTGGATTGAGCAAGGCGTTTTGGGGTGAGGCATTGAACTATGCTCGTCATCTAGTCAACAGACTACCTACTGCAGCACTGAATGGGAAGACTCCCATGGAGGTATGGTCAGGAGTCGACATCTTGATTATGATCGATTCGTATCTTTGGATGTCCAAAGATATTTTCATGTTCTGAATCTAAGTTGGATCCAAGAGCCAAGAAAGCCATCTTCTTGGGCTTCGGTGGCGGTGTTAAGGGATCTGACGTGGTGCCTGAATCAAAGAAAGTTCTCATCGAAGAGACGTTACCTTTGATGAGTCTGCAATGTTGAAGCAACGGATCCTCAACGAAAGTTGAAGCATTGAAGAAGTCAGTGCAGGTGGAGTTTGAGACTCCAGCAAAGACTAGTCAGCCAAGCAACCATCCTGAAGAAGTCTCAGAGGATAGCTCTGAAGAGAGTTCAGATGAAGATCCAGCGGCTCCGCAAGAATCAGAACCCATTGCAATCGGGGAAAGGTAAAAGGGTTACTAAGCAACCCGGTTGGATGACCGATATGGTAGCCTATGCACTTCCAATCATTGAAGACAATGTTCGTGCACTTTCAAAGAAGCCGCAAAGATCCGAGAAAGTGTCAAATGGAAGGAGGCTATGGATGAAGAGATCGGTTCACTTCACAAGAACAAGACTTGGGAGTTGGTGCAACTTCCAAAGGGAAAGAAAGCAATTGGGTGTAAGTGGGTTTACACCAAGAAAGAAGGCATTCTAGGCAACGACAACATCAGATTCAAAGCTAGATTGGTAGCTAAAGGCTATGCTCAGAAGGAAGGAATAGACTACAATGAGGTATTCTCACTGTTGTGAAGCACGTCTATTCGCATCTCGTTAGCTTTGGTTGCACAGTTTGATCTCGAGCTCGCCAACTCGACGTCAAAGCGCCTTCTTACATGGAGATCTCGAAGAGGAGATATACATGTCCCAGCCAGATGGTTTCAAAGTTGCTGGAAGAGAGAATTGGGCCTGTAAGCTGAACAAATCGTTGTACGGGTTGAAGCAATCCCCGAAACAGTGGTACAAGCGATTTGATCGGTTCATGATAGCGAAAGAATACACAAGAAGTCAATTTGATCATTGTGTATATTTCCGTACGCTTCCCAACGGTTCCTTCATCTATTTGCTCTTATATGTAGATGATATGCTGATTGCATCTAAGAGCCAGGTGGAGATTGACAAACTCAAGGCACAGTTAGCAAGGGAGTTTGAAATGAAGGATTTGGGAGAAGCAAAGAAAGTTCTTGGCATGGAGATCAAGAGAGACAGGAAGAAGGGCACGGTTTGTTTGACACAAACCCAGTATCTGAAGAAGGTGTTAGACAGATTTGGCATCAATGGGAAAACCAAAACTGTAAGTACACCATTGGCCCCTCATTTCAAGCTTAGTGCTTCGATGTCTCCACGCACAGAAGAAGAACGGAAGCATATGTCACAGTTCCATATGCAAATGCGATTAGTGCATTAATGTATGCTATGGTTTGTACAAGGCACGACATCTCGCATCTTTGTGAGTATGGTAGCGGTATATGCATGATCCAGAAAAGATCACTTGGCAAAGTGAAGTGGATCCTAAGGTACATACATGGCACGATCAATCTGGATTGAAGTTCGAGAGATAACCGACTTCGGGCGAGAATTTGAAAGGTTATGTGGACTCAGTTATCTTTGGTGACTTAGACAAACGCCGGTCAACAACAGGGTATTTATTTACGCTTGCTAAAGGGCGGTAAGTTGGAGGTCAACGCTTGATCCAACGGTGGCTTTGTCTACTCTGAGCGAGTACATGGCGATGTGAAGCCTTTAAAGAAGCTATTTGGCTACACGGGTTGATTGAAGACTTGGGACTTGTTCAGAAGCACGTTGAGGTGTATTGTGACAGTCAAAGTGCCATTTGTTTGGCAAAGAACCAGGTTCATCATTCCCGCACCAAGCACATTGACGTCCGTTTCCATTTCATCCGAGAAATTGTGAATGAAGGGGATATTCTGCTTCAAAAGATTGGTACTGCAGATAATCCGGCCGATATGCTCACAAAGGTAGTCTCTGGGATCAAGTTCCAACATTGTTTGGACTTGGTCAACATCTCTCGGAACTGAGCACCTTCGGGTGCAAGGCAGTGTTGATCGATCACTATGTTGGATTAGAGAATCCTCGCCAAGGTGGAGATTTGTTGTAAATTGGCGAGGCTTGAGGCTTGTGAGTGCAGCACCAACCATGAGTGCAGCACCAACCATCCCACTTACCATGAGTGCAGCACCAAGCATTCCACTTCCATTGTGCAGCACCAATGTTCTCCACTTCCATGAATGGAAGCTCCACCAAGAGAGTGGAATGGAGTAGGTGATGGCCAATCACCTCCTCCCTCTGATATGTATATATAGAGAGGTTGAGGTAGAGGGAAAATACAGCAGAGTGAGTTCAATAGAGAGCAAACAGAGAGAGAGAGAATTACTTTCTGAGAGCTTGTAATTCTTACCATTTTGTTCAATATAGTGATCCGCTGCCCGTGGACGTAGGCGACTTGCCGAACCACGTTAAAACTTGTGTGTTATTGCTTGTTTGTGTTCCCTGGTGTGCCCCCGATCCGCAACATTTCTGGTTTGAGATATACTTATACCCAAATGGAAAGAGTGAGAAAATCATGCTCAATGAACAACAACAATCCTGTTAGAAGAAAGGAGGAGAGATATCCTGAGGCGAATTCTTATGACATGACGCTTAACAACATGAGAATTAAAGATTCCAAAGCGAAAAATGCTGGGGGTTATGCACATCCCGTGTTAGTGGGGGATGAAAGTTATGAAGACAATTCCGTGGTCGTGTTCGGATCATAGCGATGAGTCGAAATGGAGGCAAAGAAGCCATCTTGGCCCATTGAATATAAGCTATGCCATAAGTATTTATGGCATTTCATCTCTTTCTAATTTTTCACCTCTTACTAATTTTTCCTCCATCAACGTGCTTTAAATTTCTGCAGAAGGTGTCTATGATGAGAACAGAAATCTCTCTATGTTAGGGTGTACAAAGCTGAGTAAAGATGATCAGAGATCAAAAACTGAATCAATGGACTGTGAGGTGGCTGTGAGATTCCAATACCAACCGATGAATTCAAAAAATGGGGGCAAAATCAAGGGAACCATTAAGAGCACGAGAAAGGAAACCGACCCTCTTTACTTCGGACAATTGGAAGTGTCTGCATCGACTTACTACACCGAGGAGGCGCAGAATTCAATATGGAGAATGGATTTGGAAATCGCCATGGTTTTGATCTCCAACACGCTAGCTTGTGTCTTTGTGGTGTTACAATCTTTTATGTGAGGAAAAACCCGGGATTGGTTCCCCTCGCGTCTCTTGTCATGCTTGTGATCCTTGTTTTCGGGCACATGATTCCGCTTGTGTTGAACTTTGAGACTCTCTTCTTGGGAAAGCGCGATAGTCGTAGCCAATTGCTCAGGATTGGTGGATGGTTTGAAGTTAATGAGATGATGGTGAGAATTGTGACAATGGTGGCTTTCTTGTTGCAATTCCGACTACTCCAATTGACATGGTCTGCGCGATTGGGAGGCGAAAAAGGCGAAAACAACCAAAAGGCCTCGTGGGTTGCTGAGAAAAAGGCTCTATTTGTGTCAATACCGTTATACATAGTTGGGGTTTTGGTTGCATTGTTTCTCAATGTGAGGAACAATAAGTCCGACAATACAATGTATTCTTCCTATGGTGCAGCTGCTACTATTGTTGTACATCAACAAAATTCTCTATGGGGGGCTCTAAAATCTTATGGTGGTTTGGTCCTTGATGGGTTCCTCTTCCCTAAAATCCTCCTCAACATGTTCCGAATTTCAGGCGAAAAACCACTTTCGCGCTCCTTCTACATTGGAACAACATTCGTTCGCTTGTTACCACGCGCGTACGATCTTTACAGGGCTCACAACAACGCTCACGAACAATTTGAAGAGTCATATATCTTTGCAAACCCAAGTGCAGATTATTATTCCACGGCTTGGGATGTCGGTATTTCTTGTGGGGGTGTAGCATTCGCAATCATCATTTACTTGCAGAAGCGATTGGGGGGCCGATTTTTCCTTCCCCGGAGATTTAGGGAGGCAGAAGCAGTGTATGAGAAGGTGCCTGTGGTAAGCAGTGAGTAAATTGTTAGAGGAAATAAGCTTTTAAAATAATTGTTTGTTTTGCAATTATAGGTTTTGTGTGTTCTAACTTTGTAAGTTTGTGCTAAGCTATCTCTGTCTATGTATCTTGAGCAAGAAAAAATGAAAGGTGCAGCTTCTGTTTGTTTTGATAGAAAATATTTTCTTAGGCGAAACTTTTTCGGGAAAATATCTTCTGCTGAAAATGTTTTTCATTTTTTTTTCCAATATCAAGAATGGAACATGAAGGATTATCACTATGATTCCTTTGAAATCTAAAGAAATAATTGCGTAAGGAATGTGAATAATGGAAGAGAAAATTGTGGAAGGCAAAGAATAGTCAATTAAAGAACAGGATTAGATTAGGTTCATTTGATTAGATTTTCCATTTCACTAAGCGATCAGCATTAACACTTACTAATGAGATAGTATGAATTATTTGATGAGATATGATTTGTTTGGATTATTCATGGTATACTATAAATACCTATTTGACAAAATGCCATCGACCAAGCAATTTTAGTTAAAGAAGTTAATCTAAATTTTAAATATCAGTTGACATATATTGAAAATTTAAACTATCAATATGATACACTAATCTGTCAGGAGATACTATTTAGATCTTGTTCTTCATGGAAACAAGCCATCAATCTGACGAATCTTCAGTCACCGAATGCCACAACAACGAAGACGAGAATCAAAGAGCCAAAGAAATCAAATCAAGCATACTCTCAATACTTCTAGTGACAGAAATGGGATAATCAATCACTTTCATATGTACCAAGGCTTTTGGTACAACACAAATGGCCTAAAATCAGTCAAGCTAGTCCAGCAACAATTTAAACCTAGACCGACTGATGTCCTCCTCAGCACGATCCCAAAATCAGGCACAACATGGCTCAAACAAATTTCAATACCTTACCCACCCTTTGCTAACCACAAGCCCACATGAATGTATGCTGACCAAAACCCGAAAAACCCAATTTTAGATCTTCTCTTGGTGGCCACACGTTCCTTACACCTAGCTACCAGAGTCAATATTGACTTCAGATTGTAAAATTGTTTACATGATCCCAAATCCAAAAGATGTGTTTGTTTCTCTGTGGCCCTTCATGAATAAAATAACATGGAAGGACGTGCAAGCATTGTCCGTAGATGAGATGTTTGAACTTTTTTCCAAAGGGGTGACGCTATATCGACCCTTTTGGGACCATGTGTTGGGGTATTGGAAAGCGAGCATAGAATTGCCTGAGAAAGTATTTTTTTTTTTAAGTTCGAGGATATGAAGACGAGACCGATGATATTTGTAATGAAATTGGCATAGTTTCTTGATTGTCCTTTCTCGTTTGATGAAGAGAGGAAAGATGTGGTGCAAGAAATAATTAAGTTGTGTAGTTTTGACAATTTGAGCAATTTGGAGGTGAATAAAACAGGAAGACGAAAAATAGGAAGTGAATTAGTGATTGAAAATCGAGTATATTTTAGGCAATGTGAGGTAGGAGATTGGAAGAACCATATAACAGCTGAGATGGCGGGACAAATTGATCAAATCATAATGGAGAAGTTTGAGGGAACTGGTTTAATATTTTGGCAGCCTCCAGAACTCTAGATTGTGCATGTATATATATATTTTTGAATAATCGGATATTTAAGCCAGCTTATTCTAGATTGTGCATTGTTATTATGTTAGGCTAATAATGCAATCTATTTATTTTTTAAGTGAGATATACATGTTCATATTTGGTTATGCTTATGAATGTTTTGCCCTACCTGGTGGTTATACTCACTGTAATACCACAATATAGAAATTAGGGTTAATTTCACCTTTATTATGTAAATTATTACCAGTTTTTTTGTTCATATCTAAATTCTTAATTTGTTTATTTAGTTACTGAAGTTTTGTCTAGGTGGTCCAATTGGAGATAATTATACAAATTAATAATTATTATATTCTAATTTGATGGCCAAAAAGATAATTTTATAATTAGGACAACTTAAATCATACAAACAAACACCCTTTAAATTGATTGTGGGGTGTAAGTTGTTCAAAATAATAATATAAAAATAACTGTTTTGTTGTATAATTGAAATTGTTCAAATTTTAAAATAACATATTTTTTTTATCAAATTAGGCTTCAATACAAATCGATTTGTATAATTGCCTTCAATTCAATCATATGGATAGAAATTAGAAACTTTAACGACTGATAGAAAAAATGGATAGTTTATTTGAATCGAAAAAAAAAGAAAAAGAAAAAATGGATAGTTTATGAATGAAATTATAAAAAAAAATAGAAAACAAAAGTGAAATTAATAAAATTAATATTTGCCTATACACATAAATTCTACCTAGACACAGTTATATATATTTATGAGTAATTATATACAAATAAAAAATTTCTACATAATTTTTACAGAGAATAATATGATTTAGGTCTCGTTTGGCAACACTCACTTTTAGTCTGAAAGCCAAAAATTCAACAAAAAATCTCAAAAATAAAATAGTTTTCAACTCATACAAAAAAAAGTTAAAATTTGATTTTCATTCATTTGATTTTTTACACATTTTTTTACAAAAAATTAAAAAATTATTCAAAAATATATTAATTTTTTTACTCAAATTTTAGCCCAAAAAAACATAAAAACCCACACAAAAAAAAGTCACTTGCTAAACACCCACCATTCACTCTCAAACAAAATAACCAAAAAGATGATATTTATTTATGAAGATGACATTGTCACGTTGTTGTTGTGATTTTTTTTTTTTTTTGGTTATAAATTTTATGTATGAGTAATACTTTTTGTATTAATAGTTTGTTTGGAAATTGATTGTTTTAGTTAAATTTTTAATTTTTTACGAAAAGATATGTAAAAAAAATAAAAAGAGTAATGTGATAATTTAGTTTGACTTTTTGAATAACTTATTCAAAAAAACTACTTCCCAAACAACCCCTTATGGTAGAAAATACCCAAATAAAAATAAAAATAAAAAATAATCAATTTATCTATCTATCTTCTATCCTTCATATTGTGAACAAGTTCACTTGGTGCATATTAACTTCATTCTCTTGCCAAGTGTCAATTTTTTCATTCAAAAAGGAAACAGCAAAAAGTAATAGTGTCAATTTTCCGGTCCAAAATAAAAAAAATAAAATAATAATAACAACTACCAGAGGGACACAAGACTAACACTTTCACGACTTAACATATATTTTTAATTTAAAATTAAAATTTATATTTTAAGCACACCTATCAGGTGGACACACATCCCTAATTATTATTATTATTATATATAAAGTGAAATATTTATTTGGTATCCTAAAATTTCTTTTCTCCTAGTTAGATAAAAGGAGACCAGTGGTATTCAAACATTAAGCCTAAAACCTAATATTTAATAAATAAAATTCTTATCACCTAAGTGACATATAACATATACTAAATAATTTGCTTTTCTTTTATTTATTTGAACGGAAGTGCTACGTAGCTCGAAGAATACGGCTCGAATACTGGCTCGACACCAAAACGACGTCGTTTTGGTGTCGAGTTTATTTATTTATTTATTCTTTTCTTTTCTTTGTTGCAGATCGGGAAGAAGAAAACGAAGGGAGAAGAAGAAGAAGAAGAAGAAGAAGAAGGGGGGCTCTGTGAGCAGGGAGGAGGAGGAGGAGGGAGGACTGGAGGAGGGCCATAAAATCGGGAGGCTGCTATTTGGGCGGCTGCAGTGAGGCAGACGACCGGACCGGGGCTGGCAGACGACCGACGAGCCGAGGCGGAGGCGGCAGCTGTGGTGTTCTGGTGGGTCTCGGCTGACGAGCGGCGGCAACGAGTGGCGACAAGCTCTGACGGCTGACGGCCTCCTCCCTCCCTTCTCTTCTCTCCCTCCCTTCTCTTTCGAGCTCTGAGTCATTTTCCTTATTTGAATTACACACGCATTACGTGTACTAATTACTAATATATATATATATATATATATGACAAGATAGTTATTGATTGAAAGTGCAATTTACTTATCATATATAAGTTTATTATTGGTTAGTGATATAAAATATTTAGAAAAATGCTTGGGAGCACTAAAAAGAGAGCACTAGAATGAGCACTAATGATGTGGCAGTGGGCCCTGCCCACTTTCTATGCCTTGTTTTTTTTTATTTTTTTAATTTTTTGCTATTTCCAATGCATTAGTGCTATTAGTGATATATTTTTTAGTGGTCAAAATCATTGTTGAAATATTTATTCAAAATATTGATATATGGGTAGGGAAATAAAGGATAAATTACACCGACACCCTTTGAGATTTGTCTTTAATATAAGAGCATCCACAATGGATGTGTTAAAAATGTGCATTAAAGTGTGTTATATAAAAAAAAAAGTGATAAAAGTAGAACCTAAAAATGTGTGTTAAGAGTTTGTTGATTTAGTGAGTGAATAGTAAATGAATGGTGATAAAATAAATGTGTTAAGGTTTTTGTTAAGAATATATATATATATATATATAATAAATAAAATATAAAATAATTGAAAAGTGTAGTGGGCCCCACCCCACTGCACTATCAGCCCCCTCTCTTTTTCTGTCAGTTAACACATTTGCTTGGTAATAGCTGGCCGGCCATAAAATCATCCGGCTGGCCAAAAAAAACTATGCAATTTTTTTTTTCCTTCTTGAAAGGCTGAACATCCTGGGAGACGATCAACCCAACATCCAGTCAGACGACCCCATGGCACTTCCCTCTTTTTCCATTACTGGCTAAAACGCTGACTGCAGTTAACACACTATTTACCAACTGACACTAACTTTGACCACTAATGAACAACTTAGCAGTTCCATTGTATAAACAAAATGGAACTTGGCTAGTCAAAAGTTTAACATCTGACACTAGTGGAGGGTTAACAGCTCCATTGTGGATGCTCTAAGTACCCCTCTCACATTCTGGAAATTACCTCCCTCTCCTTAAGGTTTAAACTTACATTACAATTTAATTTTTTTCGTTAGTTAACTGTTAAATCAACTAATGGAAAAATCTAATATAAGCAATTAATTTTTTAAAATGCCAATTTTACCCTTGTTTTCCATATCCCTCTACCTTTAATTATGACATATTATGGTGTTAGTTATAACTATTGATTATAATATTATTTTGTTTATGACTCAAAAGGTATTTGATTAGAGTCCTAATCCTCTCCTTGGGTCTTCTCTACTTGGTGGGCCATTGGGCCCACTTTTGGGCCAAGTTTCGATAATCTGAACCGTTCATATTTTAAGATTTGTTGAGTATATCATACCTGTAAAAAAATCAAGTTAATCGAATATCGAAAACCATGTGTTCGGATCATCGAACTAAAAATCGTTTATTAAAAAAAAATTTTAATAAACGATTTTTAGTTCGATGATCCGAACATGTAGTTTCCGATATCCGATCGACTTGAGGTTTTACAAGTATGATATACTCGACAAATCTTAAAATGTGAATGGTTCGAATTATCGAAATTGGGCCCAATGGCTCACCAAGTAGGGAGCCAAGTAGAGAAGATCCAAGGAGAGGATTTAGATTCATTTGATTATACCTTATGTGATGTTTGATTATAACTATTTTTTTTTAGTTTGATTAAAAATGATCTACCTATAATATTTTTTATAATTAACACCACAAAAATTTATGTACCATAACATTAACTAAATGTTTAATAGTATAATAATATATGTATTGAATGAATTTTTGTAATACCCTACAGATTTTCATTTGGGTCTATAGATCGTGAACTATTTTTATTCCAAGTCGTTATTGACTTCATGACATTGACGCCTTCATATAAGTCTAATTATTAATAAGAAAAAAATATAAACAACTAATAATTTACATTAATATATTATATATCAGGTAATAATGTGAATCTCGCTCATAGTATAAAGTAATTTAATAATATATAAATTAGTAATTGTCTCTAAAAATAAATTAATAATTTTTTTAGTAACTCTTTATTTTCTTTTTAAAACTTAAAATTAAGTTCTCAAACGAAGTTCAATTCAAGGTAGTAGTGAGAACAATTGCTCTTATATTTTAATTTTCAATAGGTAGAAGTTCCTCTCTAGTGTGCAATCGGGCACGAGGGTATAGTCAGCCCATGGTGGACTTTGTTCTGGACTTATTTCGATAATTTAAACTGTTTAATATGTAAGATTTATCAATCCCACTACGTAGCTCGAAATATTAGCGGCTCGAATGGCTCGAAATCCCAAAACGACGTCATTTTGGGATTTTTTTTTTTTCATAACTCGTTGCAGTAGAAGAAGAAGAAGAAGAAGAAGAAAGAAGAAGAAGAAAAAGAAAAAAAGAAGAGAAGAGGAAAGGAGAGACAGAGAGATTCAAACCCAAACTAATCAAATATTAAAACCTACAAACCAATCACAGATTCAAACAACCAAAACCAATCATATATTCAAACCCACAAACCAATCACAGATTCAAACAACTAAAACCAATCACATATTCAAACCCACAAACCAATCACAAGTCAACAAATCAAAACCAAAACCAATCATAGATTCAACACAGCAGAGATAGAGACAACCAAACACATCATCATCATCACATATAAAGATCAACCAAAAAGCAAACTCACCATAGAGATCAACCAAAAAAAAAAAAAATGTAAAAATCTGAATTTTTTTTTCAACACATCATCATCATACACTGATCCGAGGCGGAGATCAAAGATCGGAGGCAGAATCAGAGATCGGATGCGGTGAACATCTTCACATCATCATCACTATCAACATCTTCCTTATCCGCCATCACCGCCATCACCGTCTCCTTGTCTTCCTCTCTTCTTCCTTCTCTATTTCTCTCTTTCTCTCTGGGTTTGGTTCAACCTTTGAGAGAGAAACGAGAAGTGGAAGGGAAAGAAGAAGAAAAAGAAAAAAATCAAAATCAAAACGACGTCGTTTCAAAAAATCGGGCCATTCGGGGGAAAATGTTTCGAGCTACAAAACATTTTCCAAGATTTATTGAGTACATTATTTTTGTAAAAAGTAAAGTTGATTGGATATTGATAGCCATTTGATTAATTCACATTTCACATTTATATCAACGATAATTATGATTTTTAAAATAAACTGTTGACACAAATATAATCTGATCAAATAACTATTGATATCTTATTACAAAAATAATATACTCGACAGATCCTGTATATTAAACAGTTTGAATTATTGATCTAGACCCTAATTTGGGCCCACCACGAGCCAACATCACTCTTCAATATGTAGACCGATGGGAAAGAAGCCTCCCCTTTCAAATACCAACTTAAAATTAGGTCTAATTGTATACACCAATAGCATTTAAATTTAAGACACTATTGAGGACTGCCGCATAAGCATAGAATAACTTCTCCTACAAAAAGCTAATAAGTGTGTTTGGTTTGAGTTTTTTGAATTAAGTTTTTTGAAAATTGAGTTTTTTAATTTTTGTTTTTTTTTTTGTTTTTAGTGAATATTTTTTAAATTTTAAACATTTTTTTTTTACTTTTTTAGATGCACCTTACTTAGATGTATCTAAAAAGTAAAAAAAATTGTGAAAAAATATTTTAAAAAATTAATAAATACATAAAAATATAAAAAAATATACTGAATTTTTGTGTTTTTGGTTTTGTATTTTTGGTATTTAGTGAATTTTTAAAAGGTTTTTTTCACAAATTTTTTACTTTTTAGGTATATTAATGTTAGGTATGTCTAAAAATTTAAAAAATTACTTAAACTATTAAAAAAATTCAGTAAAATAAAAAAAAATATGAAAAATAAGAAAGTAAAATTTTCTAAAACGTGTTTTTGAAATACTCTAACCAAGCAAAGTGATTCTTTCTAGGAGTGTGCCAAGTCAATGGTATCTTTTTCCGGATCAGGAATCCTACCATGCTTTTGTATTTGTAATTTTTTTTTTTTTTTGGGTGAGATTTTTTCCGGGTATTTTTTTGATAATTCAAACAATTTATATTTTAGAATTTATTAAGTATATTATCTATATAAAAAAATTAAATTAATCAAAAATTTACATCCCATGATCATATTCTAATTGTTTTAAAAAATTATTAAAATTATGTTACCTGTTTATTTTTAAAAACATAAATATACTTTTATTGTAGAGCTATAAATATTTAATTAATTTAATTTTTTATATAAATAATCTATTTAATAAATTTTATAATATGAATGATTCGACTTTGAAAAACACTCAGTAAAAACTCTCACCGAAATACCAAAATAACCTAAGTTCACAACAAGATCTCTTGGTTCGGCAAGAAAGAGAGACAATGAAAGAAAACTATTTAACAGTCAATACGTCACCTAAAAAATAAAAATCCAAGTGGGACAGTGGAATTAAGTAATTAATTAATAATTGACTTCTTTTATTATTATTTTTATGAAATACAAGTTTTCTCTCTATATGATGTAAATGGGATTTTTTAAGGTCTCTCGTATTAAGATTTTATAGCATAATGGACATCTAATATTTTCATAATATCTAAGGTCCCCTCAAGTTGATCCAGAAAAAATTGGTCCAGAGAAAATTAGTCCAGAAAAAATTGGTCAAAATGAAAATAGAGAGAAATTTCTTTGGTACTAAGAGAAATTTTGTGAGAGAAATTTCTCTGGGTTGTTGCTTTGTTTGCCTTCACTCTTGGTGTCAAGCAAATAATGAGAATTTCTCTGGCCTTTTCTAGAGAAATTCTCATATAGAGAAATTCTCCAGAGAAATTCTTGAATTTCTCTAGATGAGAATTTCTATGGAGAGAATGAGAGATCAAATCGAACAACATCAATATTGCTCTCCTTCTCAACAAGAGGGTTTCAAAATTTGATTTCACAAACATTGGGTTTTGTACAAATTAAGCATTCTAGGTTCCAGCTCGAAACAAAAGAATTTCTCTGGATCAACCTAGAGAAAATTCAGTTCAAAAGCTACAGAATTTCTCTGGTTTCAACTTAGAGAAAATTCAGTTCAAATGAAAAAAAAATTCAGTTCACAATTTGGAATTTTTTCTATTCAACTAATTGTCCCTCACCTGGACGAAATTCGTGAAAATTTCGAAGCAAAGTTGGAGCATAACACTAAAAATTGAATCAATTTCACAAAAATGGTCTTTGGCTCATCCCAGCTGCTGAATCTCTCGTGTGTAAATCCTCCACAATAACGTTTGAAATCCAACTGGACATTTCACTGCCTATTCCAACCCTAGAACATGTTGGAGTTGTGCCTGAGAGTGAGACTCTCCTTATGATGATGTTAGAGCTTGGACGTGCTATCGCGATACCGTATTGGTCCCACCCACTCTTCACCGCTACAAGATCATCTCCACTCTCGATGTAACAATCTTCAAGACACACATTAATGCTTGAGTCTGTGAATATTATATTTGACCAGGAGATTATTAGATAAACTGAATAGATGAATATAAAATCTATAAATGCAAAAAAGAGATTGAAGCAACCTACCTGGGTCTATACCATCGGTATTTGGAGCATTGAGAAGAAGACAAATCGGAAGAACTAGATACGGATACTGATTATCAACAACAACATCAACAACAATTTGAAGAAGAAGGAGAAGCAGACGGGTCGGAGTCCGATTCTGAAGACTGTAGCATCCATACCTCCTCCCCTGATCCTGATATTCATCAGGAAACTCCTACACGCAATGTCTTCGTCTTCAAGCCAAGGTGTTTGAAAATGAAGGACATCAATTCTCCTCCAGATTTGCCAGCAAAAATACCATTCAAGAACTTTGGAGGTCAAGAGAGAGGAGAGAGTTGGATCTTGGAGTGTCTGGTTTCGATCGACTTTACCCATCTCTTCTCTTTAGTGTTTCAGAGAGAGAGAGAGAGAGAGAGGAAGTGCTGCTTTGCAGTAGAGAAGGAGAGACAAAGAGTCAAATTTCTCTGATATATGTTTAGGGACCTTAGATATCAAAAAATAATTTTGTGGATCTCTTCTATTACGAGAAGTGGGAGAGAGACCCTAGACTAATTTTCCCGATGTAAATCCATTTCTATGGATCAGACTTACACTGAAAGATTTCATTTATAATGTAATTTTCGTCTAAAAATACAATTATACCTAAAAAAACACATAGATGGATACATATATAACATATACTTGTGAAAATAAAACTAATTTAAAATAAATCTACTTTAAAATAAACAATTCAAATAATTAAAATGAATCTATTTCAAAACCCGATTAACTTGTAAGAAAAGATTTAGGACAATAATATTAACACATGATATATATAATTATATTCTATCATAAAAATATAATATATTTCACTATACAGATGTGATAATTAGCAAATTGTGTTAAATGAAATAATTACATTTAAATAAGACCGTGATATCTTATTATTAGATGATAATTTCATAATGGTACATAGTGGTATGTTTCCTTTCCCGTCTGCAGTTGAAGTTCGTGACTTCCAAGAAATAGAGATGTTGAAAAGTCAATACGTCACCTATAAACAAAATAAAAATCTCAAATAAGTGGGGGTAGTGGAATTTAATTAATTAATTTTTTTTGGGGTAAATTATATTGACACTCCCTGTAATTTATGCTTATTATAGTTTCCTCTCTTACTTTTTGAAAATTATATCCCCCTCTTTAAGGTTTAAAGTTTCATTACAAATTGACCTCTGAAGTTTAAAGTTGCATAACAGTTCCCCATTCATCGTAATGATCATCATACATAAAATTAAATTAATAGGAAATTAATGTAATTTTTCAAATGTGAGAGGAGAATTGTAATAAATATAAACCTCAGCGGGTGTCGGTGTAATTTATCTTCTTTTTTTTTTTAATAAAATGCAAGTTTCTTGGTGTAAGTTTATTTATGTATATGATGCCAGTGTTTCTCGTGTTAGGTAGGCTTATATTAAAAAATATTTTATCTATAATTATTATTTAATTGTTCAACTGAAATGTAATTTATTTAATTTTTTTTATCTATAATTATTATTTATTTACTCAACTGAAATGTAATTAATTCTAAAAAAATATTTAGATGTGTACACATATGATATATAAATACATATATTTAAAAAAATAAAATTAATTTGAAATAGATTGGTCAACCATTCAATTTATTAAAGTGGATCTACTTCAACACTTCCAAATCCAAAATCATAATTATTTTTTTAAATAGTAACAGTGATATAATGCATTATATTTAAGTAACATCATTCTATATAATATTTTACTATTAAATAATAATTTTACATATTATTTATAACTTAATATCACCGTTACATTTAATTTTTAGTTTCAAAATCTCATCTTTATCCATCCTGACTATACTGAAATTGACCAAATGATCAAACACCATTATAAAGTCCTACATTCTCCACAACATCAAGTGAACTCATTTCTTTCATTATCTTCATCTTCTTTTTGAAATGAAGAAATTTGCAGCTATGTCTCTTCAATCTTTCTTGCTTCTCTCTCTCTTCACCATCTTCTCTGCAACTCCAATCTCTTCTTCAACCCCACCATCACTCTCTTACTCTGATCACTGCTCTTCAACTGTCCCTGAATCAACCCCAACTTTTCCTCACTACACAATCTATCCCCATCTCCAATCACTCCTCAGCTACTTCCACGGCGGCGATGGACTTCTCACCACCACCACCTCCACCACCAGCTTCTCTCAATTCTCTTTCAATCCCCACAAATATATCTCATTCGAACCGACCAAACACATCTTCAAAACCAATACAAATGGAGTTTACAAAATCAAAGCCTACCTTCACTTCCAATACACAAACGATTATTACTATTAGAATGATGTATAGAGAAAGATAAAAGAGAGAAGATTATTGTTGTAAATCTTATTTATGAATTGTGTACAAAGAGCTCCTATATATAGGAGAGAATACATTGGTGTTGGTGTAGTAGGTGTGGTAGGTGTGGTTGGTGTAGTAGGTGTGGTAGGTGTATTGGAAATACATTATATACCAAATATATACACTAACATAATATATACACTAACAGCCCCCTCAAACTCAAGGTGGATAGACATCAACCAACATGAGTTTGGAAACTAAGTCACTGAAACGACCAGGGGGAAAATTCATAGCTCTGATACCATATTAGAATGATGTATAGAGAAAGATAAAAGAGAGAAGATTATTGTTGTAAATCTTATTTATGAATTGTGTACAAAGAGCTCCTATATATAGGAGAGAATACATTGGTGTTGGTGTAGTAGGTGTGGTAGGTGTGGTTGGTGTAGTAGGTGTGGTAGGTGTGGTAGGTGTATTGGAAATACATTATATACCAAATATATACACTAACATAATATATACACTAACAATTACTACTCTCGCTATGGCCGATCTTTTGACAATTCTACGAGTTCAGTGAAATTTTTGCTAAATGGGTTTTTGTCAGAGAAATCTGGGAAGATTTGTTGTAAATTGGCGAGGCTTGAGGCTTGTGAGTGCAGCACCAACCATGAGTGCAGCACCAACCATCCCACTTACCATGAGTGCAGCACCAAGCATTCCACTTCCATTGTGCAGCACCAATGTTCTCCACTTCCATGAATGGAAGCTCCACCAAGAGAGTGGAATGGAGTAGGTGATGGCCAATCACCTCCTCCCTCTGATATGTATATATAGAGAGGTTGAGGTAGAGGGAAAATACAGCAGAGTGAGTTCAATAGAGAGCAAACAGAGAGAGAGAATTACTTTCTGAGAGCTTGTAATTCTTACCATTTTGTTCAATATAGTGATCCGCTGCCCGTGGACGTAGGCGACTTGCCGAACCACGTTAAAAGTTGTGTGTTATTGCTTGTTTGTGTTCCCTGGTGTGCCCTCGATCCGCAACAAGATTTGCATGGTGGGTTCAGCAAAAAATCTCAATTTCCATGCAGTTTTGAAGCTCAACTATGTCATGAATCCCACCATAGTTGATAGCTTGATTTCTGGAAGTTTGGAGAGTTTGAGCTCTTCAACTGATTTGAATTACTTCAAACCTGTTTGGATCTTGGGCTTCTCTGAAACCAGTAATTACAAGTACTCAGGAGACTCTGGTAATGGGTGTGATAGTGGGATTAATTTTCCAATTGATCAATCTCTTTCTTTGCCGCCAAGAACGTTCTGTTCATCACAGAGTCGAATCGATGCCGTTTTAAAGTACAAGAAGAAGAAGAATTGCACTGTTCTTGGTGACGGTATTGAGTATTTGCCTCGCGTGATGTCCATGGTCTCGATTCAGTGCTCTGAGGATGAGCGAAAGGTTCGGTTCTTGATACAATTCGGGAAAGGTAGTTATATGGTTTACGATCAGCCTTTCGAACCCAATTCAACGCTCGTTGCAGAGGCGTCGTGGGATGCGGAAAAGAGCCAGTTATGCATAGTTGCTTGTAGAGTCTTGAAAGACGATCACGTTGGCGATTGCTCGATCAGGATGAGCTTGAGGTACCCTGCTTTGTGGTCAATCAAGAACAGGGAAGCTATTGTTGGGCAGATTTGGACTAACAAGACTGTCAATGAAGAAGGTTAATTCAACAAAATCATGTTTGGAAGCTATGAAAATTACATGGTTGGGGTTTCTGGTTTGAGATATACTTATACCCAAATGGAAAGAGTGAGAAAATCATGCCCAATGAACAACAACAATCCTGTTAAAAGAAAGGGGAGAGATATCCTGAGGCGAATTCTTATGACACGACGCTTAACAACATGAGAATAAAAGATTCCAAAGCGAAAAATGCTGTGGGTTATGCACATCCCGTGTTGGTGGGGGATGAAAGTTATGAAGACAGTTCCGTGGTCGTGTTCAGATCAGCGCGCGATGAGTCTGAAATGGAGGCAAAGAGAAGCCATACTGGCCCATTGAATATAAGCTATGCCATAAGTATTTATGACATTTCATCTCTTACTAATTTTTCCTCCATCAACATGCTTCAAATTTCTGCAGAAGGTGTCTATGATGAGGAAACAGGAAATCTCCGTATGGTAGGGTGTACAAAGCTGAGTAAAGATGATCAGAGATCAAAAACTGAATCAATGGACTGTGAGGTGGTTGTGAAATTCCAATACCAACGGATGAATTCAAAAAATAGGGGTCAAATCAAGGGAACCATTGAGAGTATGAGGAAGGAAATCGACGCTCTTTACTTTGCCCAATTGGAAGTGTCTGCATCGACTTACTACACCGAGGATGCGAGGGATTCAATATGGCGAATGGATTTGGAAATCGCCATGGTTTTGATCTCCAACACGCTAGCTTGTGTCTTCGTGGTGTTACAAATCTTTTATGTGAGGAAAAACCCAGGATTGCTTCCCCTCGCGTCTCTTGTCATGCTTGTGATCCTTGATTTCGGGCACATGATTCTACTTGTGTTGAACTTTGAGACTCTCTTCTTGGGAAAGCGCAATAGTCATAGCCAATTGCTCTGGAGTGGTGGATGGTTTGAAGGTTTGAAGTTAATGAGGTGATTGTCAGAATTGTCACAATGGTGGCTTTCTTGTTGCAATTCCGACTACTCCAATTGACATGGTCTGCGCGATTGGGAGGCGAAAAAGGCGAAAACAACCAAAAGGCCTCGTGGGTTGCTGAGAAAAAGGCTCTATTTGTGTCAATACCATTATACATAGTTGGGGTTTTGGTTGCATTGTTTCTCAATTTGACGAACAGTAAGTCCGACAATTCAATGTATTCTTCCTATGGTGTAGCTGCTACTATTGTTGTACATCGGCAAAATTCTCTATGGGGGGCTCTAAAATCTTATGGTGGTTTGGTCCTTGATGGGTTCCTCTTCCCTCTAATCCTCCTCAACATGTTCCGAATTTCAGGCGAAAAACCACTTTCGCACTCGTTCTACATTGGAACAACATTTGTTCGCTTGTTACCACACGCGTACGATCTTTACAGGGCTCACAACTACGCTCGCGAACAATTTGAAGAGTCATATATCTATGCAAACCCGAGTGCAGATTATTATTCCACGGCTTGGGATGTCGGAATTTATTGTGGGGGTGTAGCATTCGCAATCATCATTTACTTGCAGCAGCGATTTGGGGGCCGGTTTTTCCTTCCCCGGAGATTTAGGGAGGCAGAAGCAGTGTATGAGAAGGTGCCTGTGGTAAGCAGTGAGTAAATTGTTAAGAGGAAATAAGCTTTCAAAATAATTGTTTATTTTGCAATTATAGGTTTTGTGTGTTCTAACCTTGTAAGTTTGTGCTAAGCTATCTCTGTCTATGTATCTTGAACAAGAAAAAAATGATATCTTGTGTATCTAGTTGCAGTAAGGTGCAGCTTCTGTTTGTTTTGACAGAAAATATTTTCTTAGGCAAAACTTTTCTGGGAAAATATCTCCTGCAGAAAATGTTTAATTTTTTTTCCAATATCAAGAATGGTACATGAAGGTTTATTGCTATGATTCCTTTGAAATCTAAAGAAATAATTGCATAGATTTACATTGCTGAGTGAAGGAATTGGAATAATGGAAGAGAAAATTGTGGAAGGCAAAGAATAGGTAATGAAAGAACAGAATTAGATTAGGTTCATTCGATTAGATTTTCCATTTCACTAAGCTATCAACATTAACATTTACTAATGAGATAGTATGAATTATTTGATGAGATTAGGGGAGATTCTCTCCTAATCTATTATGATTTGTTTGGATTATCCTTTTAATTCATGGTATAAATTAACACTATAAATACCTATTTGACAAAATGCCATCAACCAACCAATTTTAGTTAAAGAAGTTAATTTATATACACTACTTTCCAGGATGATGGATACATATTGAAATTTTAAACTACTGATACGATACACTAATTTGTCAAAAGATACCATTTAGACCTTATTCTTCATGGAAACAAGCCATCAATCTGATGAATCTTCAGTCCCCGAATGCCATGACAACGTAGATGAATCAAAGAGCCAAAGAAATCAAATCAAGCATACTCTCAATACTTCCTAGTGACACAAATTGAATAATCAATCACTTTCATATGTACCAAGGCTTTTGGTACAACACAAATGGCCTAAAATCAGTCAAGCTAGTCCAGCAACAATTTAAACCTAGACCGACTGATGTCCTCCTCAGCACGATCCCAAAATCGGGCACAACATGGGTCAAGGCCTTGTGTTTTGCCATCGTGAACCCAAACAAATTTCAATACCTTACCTAGCCTTTGCTAACCACAAGCCCACATGAATATATGCTGACCAAAACTCGAAAAACCCAATTTTAGATCTTCCCTCGGTGGTCACACACATTCCTTACACCTAGCTACCAGAGTCAATATTGACTTCCTATTGTAAAATTGTTTACATGATCCGAAATCCAAAAGATGTGTTTGTTTCTCTATGGCACTTCATGAATAAAATGACATGGAAGGACATGCAAGCATTGTCCTTAGATGAGATGTTTGAACCTCTTTTCCAAAGGGCTCTCGCTATATGAACCCTTTTGGGACTATGTGTTGGGGTATTCGAAAGCGAGCATAGAATTGCTTGATAAATTTTTTTTTTTTGGTTGAAGTTTGAGGATATGAAGACGAGACCGATGATATGGGCAACAAAATTAGCAGAGTTTCTTGGTTGTCCTTGTTGACTTTAACCCATATGGAGTAGTTGGAGGTTGGAGGTTGTGTCTCCAAGTCAAGAAGAGGGAAGTTGGCAATTGGTAGCTAGGCAGCCCAATTACTCCTTCACTTGACTTTGTTTCCTCTTTTTTATGTATAAATAGAGGCTGAGAGGAAGAGAAGAATAACACAGAAAAGGAAGAAAACACAGAGTGTATGTATTTGTGAGGTGAGAGTGCTATAGAGAGAGAGAGTGAGGTGTGAGTTGTAATCTCCCTCTGAGAAAAATTCTATAGTAGATATCTCTCCCGTGGATGTAGGCAATTGCCGAACCACGTAAATCTCTTGTGTTATTGTGTGTGATTAATTTCTGGTGTGCCTTGATCCTAACAAGTGATATCAGAGCCTTGTCAGTCGCGTTTCGAAAAAACAGAGTGCGATTTTTCGAAACTGCTAGAAATCAAGTTGCTCAAAATTCAAGCACACCAGGAGCAAGCTCTTGCTAAGAGGAGTCCAGAACTGCAAAGAAGAAGCCCAAAATCATCACCACGCGCCCTCACGTGCATCCTATACAAAGCGCGTGAAGCCCAATCTCTTACACACAATTCACGCGCCGTTAGCCTTGTCGGCGTGTCAGTCTAGACGCAGTCATGCTCCTCATGCGCGGGGAAAGTGGAAGATGAGCCACGTCAGCACCACACCAGAGCCGCGTAGCCACGTGTTTGACACGTCATCGACACGTCATCATACGCGTGTCATTACGTTAGTAGCCACATGTCATTATGTCATCAGCCACATGTCACCAGAAAAATCACGTGTCTGCCACGTCAGCTCGTCCTAGTTGACCAGTCAACTCGTCGGAGGAGTGATCCAGTGTTGTGCGGCTAAGGTACACCCATAGATCTGAACTGTCCAAACTGTTTTGGCTTGATCTGAGCCATTTGAAGTCCGATTTTGCCGATCCAATAGTGGTTTTCAACTATTTGGAGCATTCCAAAGAGATCTGTACGGTTAGATTTTTTATTCAGAATTTCTGTAAAAAGTAAAAAGAGGATGGAAGAATCTACTTCAACTTCAAGATCCATGATCAAGTTGAATCCTTTCAATTATGCAATCTGGAAGCCGCGGATGGAAGATATCCTATATTATAAAGACTTGTTTGACCCTATTGCTTTAAAGGGGGTTAAACCGGAAGAAATGAATGATGAAGACTGGATAAAGATGAATCGGAAGACTGTTGGTTGTATCAGACAATGGATAGACCACAGTGTGTTCCACCACGTCACCTAGGAGACAAATGCATATGTCCTTGAGACAGATGCATATGTCATTTGGACAATGTTAGAAGGAATGTACCAGTCAAAGACTGCCCGAAACAAAGCCTTAGTAATGAGAAGGCTTGTAAATCTGAAGTTGAAAAATAGTGTGTCTGTCGCCGAGCACACCAGTGAATTCAAGAATTTGGTAAATCAACTTGTAACCATCATGAAGCCCTTGGACGATGAAATGCAAGCCGTACTACTACTCAGTTCTTTACCAGATAGTTGGGAGACATTGGTGGTTTCTCTCAGCAACTCTGCACCAGAGGGGAAGCTGACCATGAGCATGGTCACAGACGCCATATACAATGAAGAGACAAGAAGGAAAGATATGGGAGGTAATTAGTCCCATGATCTTGTTACAGAAGATAGAGACAGAGACAGAGGTAAAGGAAGAGGCAGAGGTAGATGAAGAAGTAAAAGTAGAGACAGATGGAACAACATGAGTAAATCCAGAGACAGTAAAAGTCAAGGTAACTCTAACTTCACTTGCTTTCACTGTGGCCAGGAGGGTCACATAAAGAGGAACTGCCCAAGTCGAAAAGATAAAGGCCAAAGTAGTAAGTCAAAGGGAGACGAGAACACGACAACCATAACAATTGATGAAATACTTCTTGCAGTTGGTGAAGAGGAAGATTGCCTTCACATGGCTGACCATAGCTGTACAGAGTGGGTGATAGACACAGCTACATCCTATTATGCCACTTCCCACAGAAACCTCTTTAGCTCGTACAACACTAGAGATTTCAGCACTGTTCGAATGAAGAATTCTAGCTATTCGAAGATTGTGGATATTGGAGACATTAGTATTCAGACTAATGTCAGATACAAGCTGGTTCTCAAAGATGTGAGGCATGTTCCAGATTTGCGCCTCAATCTTATCTCCGGAAGCGCCCTGGACCGACAGGGCTATACAAGTACATTCGAAAATGGTCATTGGAAGTTGACAGGAGGAGCTTTGACAATCGGCAGAGGAGAGATGTCTTCAACACTGTACAAGACTCAAACGAAGATCTGTCTAGAAAGTCTTAATGCAGCAAAAGACAAGGAGTCACTGGACTTATGGCACAGAAGATTGGCTCACATGAGTGAGAAGGGATTGCATCTGTTAGCTAAGCAATTCAAGATACCCTTATCCAAAGGGAGTGTTCTGAAGTCCTGTGATCATTGCCTTTATGGCAAGCAGTATCGAGTACCATTCAGTTCAACGAGCAAAAGGAAAACAGAAGTGCTCAGTATGGTATACTAGGATGTTTGTGGCCCAATCGAAATGGAATCACTTGGCGGCCGTAAGTATTTTCTGACCTTCATTGATGATGCATCAAGGAAGTTGTGGGTGTATTTCCTGAAGATGAAGGATGAGGTATTCCAGCACTTTCAAGAGTTCCATGCAATGATGGAAAGAGAGACCGGGAAGAAGTTGAAGTGTCTTCATACAGACAATGGTGGCGAGTACACTTCCAATGCTTTTGAAGCGCCTTGTGCTAGCAGAGGTATCCGGCACGAGATAACAGTTATCGGTACCCCATAACACAATAGAGTGGCAGAAAGAATGAACCGCACTATTATTGAAAGAATCAGATGTATGCTCAGAATAGCAAAGTTGCCAAAGTCATTATGGGCTGAAGCCGCCCGTACAGCCTGTTATTTCATCAACAGGTCGCCTTCAGTCCTGTTGAATTTTGAGATACCTGAGGAAGTCTGGTCCAGAAGAAAGGTACCATATTCTCACTTGAGAGTTTTCGAGTGTAAGGCGTTCGCACACATCTCCAAGGAAAATAGACAGAAGCTTGATAACAAGTCCACTCTATGCATATTTGTGGGCTATTCAGATGTAGCATTTGGGTACAAGTTGTAGGACCCAGTGAACAAGAAGATGTTCAGGAGCAGAGATGTTGTGTTCCATGAAGACCAGATAGTAGCAGATTTTGAGAAGTTTGCAAAGTCTAGAGATGTCATCACTCCAGACTTGTTCCCATCTCCCGAGCCATCACAAAATGCTAGATGTGATGATGTGTAACAAGAAGTGCCAGAGTTGCAGGATCCTATGCCAGAAATTGAGGATCAAGAAGAAAGAGATGAAGACCCAGATGGAGAGGGTGTTGAGCAGGGGGAGCAACTCCCTCAACCAGAGGTAACTGGGCCTCAGTTGCGGAGATCTGAAAGAGCTGCCATGCCATCAACTAAATATCCTGTTTCTCAGTATATTCTGATTACTAATGAGGGGGAGCCCGAGAGTTTTTCAGAAGCAAAGAGTCATACAAAGAAAGACTGTTGGATGCAAGCCATAAAGGAAAAGATGAGTTCTTTGCAGAAGAACCACACTTATGAGCTTGTTCCACTTCCAAAAGGCAGGAGAGCCTTGAAAAACAAATGGGTATACAAATTGAAGAAAGATGGCAACGATAAAATACTGTAGCATAAAGCTTGTTTGGTGGTCAAAGGTTTTGGGCAAAAGAAGGGAATTGATTTTGATGAGATCTTCTCCCCAGTTGTGAAGATGACTTCCATTCGAGTAGCTCTGGGATTAGCAGCTTGCTTGAATCTAGAGGTAGAACAGATGGATGCCAAAACTGTCTTTCTCCATGATAATTTGGAGGAAGAAATCTATATGGAGCAACCAGAAGTATTTGAAGTTAAAGGGAAACAGAATCTAGTCTGCAAACTGAAGAAGAGTCTCTATGGCCTAAAGTAGGCGCCGAGACAATGGTACAAGAGTACACAGTACTTTGACATGGTAGTAGACCAATGTGTATATTTCTGAAGGTTTGTGGATGGAAACTTCATCATCCTACTGTTGTATGTCGATGATATGCTGATCATCGGACAGGATATTGCTATGATCAACAAGTTGAAAAAGGACTTGTCATAGTACTTTGACATGAAGAATTTAGGCCCTGCACAGCAAATTTTGGGCATGAAGACCGTTCGTGACAGGAAAGCCAAGAAGATATGGCTGTCACAAGAAAAATATGTTGAACGGGTGATTGAAAGGTTCAACATGAAGAATGCCAAGCCAGTCAGCACACCACTGGTTAATCATTTCAATGTGACAAAGCGTTCATGTCCCACCACCAGTTTTGAAAGGAAAGAAATCGAGGCAATCCCTTATTCTTCCGCAATAGGGAGTTTGATCTATGCAATGGTGTGTACCCAGCCAGATATAGCTCACGCAGTTGGCGTTGTGAGAAGATTCCTCGCCAATCTAGGAAAGGAGCATTAGGAGGTAGTCAAATGGATTCTTCGGTACTTGAAGGGAACTTCAAAGATGTGTCTATGTTTTAGGGGAGCTGAACCAATTTTGGAGGGTTTTACAGATGTTGATATGGCGGGTGATCTTGATGGCAGAAAGTCTACATCAGGATTTCTATTCACTTTTGCAGGGGGAGCTGTTTCATGGCAGTCCAAACTACAAAAGTGTGTTGCTTTATCTACAACAGAGGCAGAGTACATTGCTGCCGCAAATGCTGTAAATGAAATGTTGTGGTTAAAGCGGTTTCTCCAAGAATTTGGTCTACAGTAGGAAGAGTACAAGATACATTGTGATAGTCAGAGTGCAATTAATCTGAGTAGGAATTCCATGTACTATTCCCGCACAAAGCACATTAATGTCCGGTATCATTGGATACTAGAAGTGATGGAAAAGCAGCTAATGAAGCTAGTGAAGATTCACACGGACAAGAATCCTTCTGACATGATGACTAAGGTTGTCACCAGAGACAAACTGGAAGTTTTCAAGAATCTGACCGGGATGGATTTCTAGTAAGAAGTCAGTTATCCATATGGACGTAGAGGGGGATAATTGTTGACTCCAGCCCACATAGAGTAGTTGGAGGTTGGAGGTTGTGTCTCCAAGTCAAGAAGAGGGAAGTTGGCAGTTGGTAGCTAGGCAGCCCAATTACTCTTTCACTTGACTTTGTTTCCTCTCTTTTATGTATAAATAGAGGCTGAGAGGAAGAGAAGAATAACACAGAAAAGGAAGAAAACACAGAGTGTATGTACCTGTGAAGTGAGAGTGCTATAGAGAGAGAGAGTGAGGTGTGAGTTGTAATCTCCCTCCGAGAAAAATTCTATAGTAGATATCTCTCCCGTGGATGTAGGTAATTGCTGAATCACGTAAATATCTTGTGTTATTATATGTGATTGATTTCTAGTGTGCCTTGATCCTAACAGTCCTTATCGTTTAATGAAGAAAGGAAAGATACGGTGCATGAAATTACGTTTGGCAAGATGGGTTTTGAGCTTTTTTGGCTACAATAGCCACAAAAAAACAAAATAGACTTTTTAGCTCAATAAGACAAAATATCACATCTAACCTATAATCATTACATTCTTTCTATCACAAAAAGTCAAAAAGGCCAAAAGCCCTTCCCAAACCAGGCTTTTTAGCCTCAGGCTAAAATAGCCAAAAAAGCCAAAAAGCCAAAAAGTCGTTGTGTAGTTTTCAGAACTGGTCCTGAGCTAAGGCCATTGAGGTCTCAGCCTTAGGTTCCAAAAGATTGGTCCAAAATAGAGCTTCCAAATTTAGAAAAATATTAGAGTATATTACGAATATAAACAGATCCAAATTATTTTTGTTATTTTAGGACCAATCTAAAGGACCGAAAAATGTTCTGTTGAGTCCATATTTGTTTATAAGTGTAGTTTGGCCCAATTGAAATTAAAATATATGCAAAATGTTGGTGGCCCTTGAATGAGAAACACTACATACACATACAAAATGTTAGTGGCCTAAAATAGGGCCCCTAATTTTTTTTTTCTTTCTTTATCAGATTTTAGTGAAAATAAATAAATTTGCCCTAATTTTTTTTACTTTTCTTGTTTATCAAATTTTAGTGGAATAAATAATTAATTCAATCTGAATCACATTCATGCACAACATATTCAATAAACAACAATGCAACTACACTCATAAACAACATATTCAATAAACAATAATTAATTCAATACATATCCAATACATTTTAATTGAATAAAGTTTCTCTAATTTTGGTAACTTTTTTTTTTGTTGGTATGAATACATTTTGATATCTATTTTGGTATCAATTGACAGTAATGATATGAAATAGGGTGATTTTATTTTTCTTTGTGAATATAAGCCTCCGTTTTTGTTTTGCCTTAGACCCCTGAAAACTCAGGGCCGACCTTGGTAGTTTTTTCAATTTAAGCAATTTGGAGGTAAATAAAACCGGAAAACGAAAAATAGAAGTGAATGCAATTTATTTATTTTTTAAGTGAGATATACATGTTCATATTTGGTTATGCTTATGAATGTTTTGTGCTACCTGGTAGTTATACTCACTGTAATACCACAATATAGAAATTAGGGTTAATTTCACCTATATTATGTAAATTATTACCTGTTTTTTTGTTCATATCTAAATTCTTAATTTGTCTATTTAGTTACTGAAGTTTTGTCCAGGTAATCCAGTTGGAGATAATTATACAAATTAATAATTATTATATTCTAATTTGATGGCCAAAAAGATAATCTTATAATTAGGACAACTTAAATCATACAAACTGCTGGACGATCTTCATTGTATTTAAATAGATTAAATTTTGTTGTGTACTAAACAACAACTAAAATATAAAGAAATAAAGGAAATGAGAGAAAAATATTTGATTACAAAAATCAAACTAGAAATAGAATTAAATAAATAAAAACAGATTTTATTTTGTTACCCAAACAAAATTAAAATCTGATTTAAATAAATAATAATAAAATAGAAAGTAAATAAATAACTTACTTGATTAATCTGTTGAATATTATTCTGATCAAGTCCAGTGTTTGACACTGTGTCCTTAAGACAGATTCGTCCTCTCCACGGTGCTTTCAGAATATGGACATCTATCTCCCAAGATGAAATGATCAACTACAAACAATAGCAGCACTACAAATTGTTTGCCTAACGAACACACTAAGTGTTTACACTCTTTCTCACAAAAATTAAATGCAGCAAAATGAAGAATAAATTTGCAGAGGAGAAGTACGAATTTTCTGAATGTAAAAATCAAATGAAGGGCTAATCTATTTATAGGCAAAATTGTGGGTGTTAGTTTTGAATTAAACAGGTGCAAAACCTGTTTGAACAGGTATGATACCTGTTCAGTTTGAATAAATAGATACAAGTCAGTTGGGTTCAAAATTTGAACAGATAAAAATGGGAAGAGACCTGTTTGGGTGTACAAAAAAAATTGGACCAATTTATTTATGGAATTAATTTGAATTCTGGATTTTATTTTTCCAAAAAATAAAATTAAACTCAAATGTTTTTTACCCAAAAAGATAGGTATTGGGCTGGACAAGCCCAACCCAACCTCATACCACGCAACCGCGCCCAGGCCTAGCCCAGCCTGCCCGACCGGATGACGGCCGTGTGCATATGTGGTGATTTTTGGGTCCAATGGATCTAGCTCATTTTGCCCATAACCTCTCTTTCTAAAACACTAGGGTAGCCCTTGGGGTACACCCCAAGTTCCAATCTCATGCCTTATAAACCCATTCAAAACTTCCCACCAAATCAATGTGGGACAAGCCTTATTCAAACCTTTAAGGATTTTTTTACCAAAACTCAATTTCCATGGAGCATATTTTGGCTTCAATTTCCCATTCACCCAGTAATGGTTTTGAGCAACCAAATATATCACGTGAATCACAACGCGATATAGAACGTGTTACCACTTTGACCCGTGAAAATCGACGTATGGATCCCACCTAAAAATAATAGACCAAAGTTAGGAAAAAAATCTGTTATATACCCAGATTTTTCCAAATCATTTTCCAACACAAACAAACACCCTTTAAATTGATTGTAGGGTGTAAGTTGTTCAAAATAATAATAAAAAAATAACTATTTTGTTGTATAATTTAAATTGTTCAAATTCTAAAATAACATTTTTTTTATCAAATTAGGCTTCAATAAGAATCGATTTGTAAAATTGTGTACAATTCAATCATACGGATAGAAATTAGAAACTTTAGCGACTAAATAGAAAAAATTGATAGTTTATGAATGAAATTAAAAAAAAAATACAAAATAAAAGTGAAATTAACCCTATAAAATTAATATTTGCCTATATACATAAATTCTACCTAGACACAGTTATATATATATACAAATAAAAAATTCCTACATAATTTTTATATAGAATAATATGATTTAGGTATTGTTTGGCAACACTCACTTTTAGTCTAAAAACCAAAAATTCAACAAAAAATCTCAAAAATAAAATAGTTTTCAACTCATACAAAAAAAGTTAAAAATTGATTTTCATTCATTTGATTTTTTCCACATCTTTTTAGAAAAAAATTATTCAAAAATATATCAATTTTTTAACTCAAATTTTAGCCCAAAAAAACATAAAAATCCACACAACAAAAGTCACTTCCTAAACACCCACCATTCACTCTCAAACAAAATAACCAAAAAGATGGTATTTATTTATCAAGATGACATTGTCACGTTGTTATTGTGATTTTTATTTTTTATTTTTGTATAAATTTTATGTATGAGTAATACTTTTTGTATTGATAGTTTGTTTGGAAATTGACTGTTTTAGTCAAATTTTTAATTTTTTACGAAAAGACATATAAAAAAATAGAGAGAGTGATGTGATAATTCAGTTTGACATTTTGAATAACTTATTCAAAAAACTACTTCCCAAACAACCCCTTATGCTAGAAAATACCCAAATAAAAATAAAAATAAAAAATCTATCTATCTATCTATCTTCTATACTTCATAAAAAGTGAACAAGTTCACTTAGTGTGCGTGAACTTCATTCGCTCGCCGAGTGTCAATCTCTCCATTCAAAAGGGAAAAAGAAAAAAAAAAAAGTAATAGTGTCAATTTCCTCATCCAAAAGAAAATAATAATAATAATAATAATAATAACTACTAGAGGGACACAAGACTTTAACACTTTCACCACTTAACATATATTTTTAATTTAAAATTAAAATTTATATTTTAAGCACACCTATTAGGTGGACATACATCCCTAATTATTATTATTATATATAAAATGAACAATTCATTTGATGTCCTGAAATTTCTTCTCTCCTAGTTAGATAAAGGGGACAAATGGTATTCAAACATTAAACCTAAAACCGAATATTTGATAAATAAAATTCTTACCACTTAAGTGATGTACAACATATACTAAATAATTTGTTTTTCTTTTATTTATTTGAATTACACACACATTACATGTACTAACTATTAATATATCTATATATATATATATATGACAAGATAGTTATTTATTGAAAGAGCAATTTAGTTATCATATATAAGTTTATTATTGGCTAGTGATATAAAATATTTATTCAACATATTGATATATGGGTAGGGAAATAAAGGGTAAATTACACTGACACCCGGAGATTTGTCTTTAATATAAGAGCATCCATAATAGATGTGTTAAAAATGTGTGTTAAAATGTGTTATATGACAAAAAGTAATAAAAGTGGAATCAAAAAATATGTGTTAAGAGTTTGTTGATTTACTGAGTGAATAGTAAGTGAATGGTGATACAACGGATGTATTAAGGTACGTGTTAAGAATATGTATACATATAAATAATAAATAAAATATAAAATAATTGAAGGCCCACTGCACTGTCAATGCCTCTCTCTCTTTCTGTTAGTTAACACATTTGCTTGGTAATAGCCGGCCAGCCATAAAATCATTCGGTCGCCCAAAAAAAACTATGCAATTTTTTTTCTTGAAGGGCCGGACTTCTGGGGGGACAACCAACCGGACATCTGGCCAGATGACCCCATGGTACTTCCCTCTCTCTCCCTTGCTAGCTAAAACGCTGGCTGTAGTTAACACACTATTTAATATCTGATATTAACTTTGACCACTAATGAACAACTTAGTAGCTCCATTGTATGAGCAAAATGGAACTTGGCTGGCCAAAGTTTAACATCTGACACTAGTGGAGGGTTAACAGTTCCATTGTGGATGCTCTAAGTACTCCCCTCACATTCTGGAAATTGCATTCCTCTCCTTAAAGTTTAAACTTACATTACAATTTAATTTTTTTCATTAGTTAACTGTTAAATCAACTAACAGAAAAACCTAATATAAGTAATTAATTTTTTTAAATGCCTATTTTACCCTTGTTTTCCATATCCTTTTACCTTTAATTATGACATATTATGGTGTTAGTTATAACTATTGATTATAATATTATTTTGTTTATGATTCAAAAGGTATTTGATTAGAGTCTAGATCCTCCCCTTGGATCTTCTCTACTTGGCTCCTACTTGGTGGGCCATTGGGCCTACTTTTGGACCCAATTTCGACAATCCGAACCGTTCATATGTTAGGATTTATCGAGTATATCATACCTATAAAAAAACAAAGTTAATCGAATATCGAAAACCATATATTCGAATCATCGAACTAAAAATCCTTTATTAAAAAAAAAATAATAAACAATTTTATTTTTTAATAAAATGATTTTTAGTTCGATGATCCGAACACGTGGTTTCCGATATCCGATCGACTTGACTTTTACAGGTATGATATACTCGATAAATCCTAAAATGTAAACGGTTCGAATTATTGAAATTGGGCCCAATGGCCAACCAAGTAGGGAGCCAAGTAGAGAAGATCCAATGAGAGGATTTGGACTCATTTGATTATACCTTATGTGGTGTTTGATTATAACTATTTTTTTTAGTTTTAACTAAAAATGATCTAATTATAATATTTGTGATAATTAACACCACAAAAGCTTGTGTACCATAGCATTAGCTAAATGTTTAATAGTATAATAACATATGTATTGAATGAATTTTTGTAACTTCTTACAGATTTTCTCTACTTATCTAGGAATTTTTTTTAAAAAAATGTTTTGGTGTAAGCATTAAATAATGAATTTTGTTGTAGAGTTTTTGTTGATCTCAATGGAGGGTGGGTAATAGTGACAGTGAAGGTAGAGCAAGGTGGATGATCGTGGGTTTAGAGATAGAGGGTTGATGGTGGAGAGGTTGTGGGTGGGTTTGGTTTGGTTTGTTGTGGGTTCGGCAGCAGAGGGTTGATGGTAGAGAGGTTGTGGTGGGTTTGGTTTGGTTTGTTTTGAGAGAGAGAGAGAGAAGATCAAGTGAGAAATATATGACAAATAAGGATAAGGTAATTATTTAATTTTTTTTTTTTTTTTTGTTAGTTGACTTAGCAATTGATTAACAAAATGATTAAATTGTAATGAAAATTTAAACCATAAGAAGGAAGACGTAATTTTTAGAACGTGAAAAAATATTTGTATTAAAAATAAACCTCAAAAGGTTTTAGTGTAATTTATTCAAAAATAAATTTCAATTACATTAAAATTAAAAAATACAAAAAGGGTGAAATCAACACACGTTTTTCTATATTTTCATTTTTCTTGTAAACTTTACCACTATTATTCAATGTTTATGTGGGGCTATATTTCTGAGCATCAACACGTGGCAAGATGACGTCGGCGTGTCATCAGGAGAGCTACGTGTCACAGTAAAGTTTTGCCAAGGTATCCTAGTATTTGCCGAGGTAATTTCTGAAGGCAACTTGAATCGGATGAAGACCCTCAACCTCGGCTTAACGTGCAAAGGCCGAACTACCCGCAGAAGAGTAAGCCGAGGTTGATGTTATAAAATATTATCTTGGTTAGGTGGATGTCTAGCCTAGTGGAGGAAGTCATGTGGCCACTATCTCACCAACAAGTTTGCCTTAAGGCCATGTGAAGTAGCCACGAGGCCACTAGCAGTCGTGAGAAGGAATCAGCAGCTTTTACCTGGAAAGCTGTTGAAAGTGCACTAGTGGGCTGGCAAGCCAGCTCAAAAGCTGGTAACCACTCCATCTCTATGCTGGTGTATATATAGAGATGGAGGACAACAAACAGTGGGGATCTAAATTGAGATACATTCGGACTAGACTGAACAAATACACTAAGAGGCAACAAACTAATTGTAACACTTACAATTATATACTCAGAGAGTGAGAAAGTTGCCAAAAGTGAGTTGTAATCCTTGTTATTGTTCATAGTGAAACACCTCGGCACCACCCGTGGACGTAGGCAATTATTGCCGAACCACGTTAAATTCCTCTTGTCTTTGTGTTATTATTTGTGCCATCTATTCTGCCTGTGTTACTACTGCTGAATCACTAAGATAGGCAGTGTGATCAGAAAATCACTCACACAATTTGGCGCCGTCTGTGGGAAAGAAAGACGAATAGATGGCCAGTAACGCACAAAACGAGACGGTCAGGGGCAACACTCCCGCTGAGAGTGACAGGCCTATTGACCTTGACGTCGAAGGAAACAACCACAATGATAAAAACCGTGGCCAGGGGCACGGGGGAAAGAACGTCGTCCAGGAGGATGACACTTCGAAGAAGGCGGACCAGGGCAGATACTACGAGGAGGACAACCTCCAGGTATGGAGGGATAGGTGCATACGAAGGGATGAGGAACTCAAGGACCTGGCAAACAAGTTGGCAGACCTCCAATCGGTCGTCAACTTCATGATGCAAAGCAAGGTCATGCAGCCACTACCATCGCAGATACCCAATCCCAGCGGTTAAAGCTCGGAATGAAGCAAGGACGACAACTCCTGAAGCACCACAACGCTCCAGGAACAAGGAGCATTCCCACCCGTGCTCCGGGGAGGACGGTAAGTCCAAGAGGACGTATAATACAAAGGACCAGGAACCAAGAGAACATCGGCATGTACAAAAGCAGGCTCTCTGCTTTGACACAACCCATGGAGAAAGATCAAAATGGGCGAACCACGACGCCGAGAGTAGCGTGCCAAAGGGGCTAAAATCAAAAGATAGCCGAGCTCCAGGGAGAAGCAAAGAAGACTTGAGAAATTACCTCAAGAGGAGGGAACAGAACGCCGAAGCCGAGGTAACCTCACTCGTCAAGCCGAGGACACCATTCTCTGTGGAGCTGGATAAGTTTGTAGCACCAAAAAGATTCAGCATGCCGAGGTTCCAGATCTATGACGGTAAGTTAGATCCTAACTTCCATGTTGGGTTATTTTTAAACTCAATGGCACTATACAGTGGAAATGAGCCTTTGCTCTGCAAAGTATTCCCATCGTCCTTTAGAGAAATTGCATCGGATTGGTTCCACAAGTTACCAAAAGGAAGTGTGAAGACTTGGGAAGGCCTGGCCGAGATGTTTGTGGCCAGGTTCGTGACAAACAAGCTACAACCATTGAAGGTGGACGCATTAATGGCTTTGAAAATCAGTAAGGATGAAGGCCTTAGGGCCTATGCAAAAAGATACTACGAGGTGTTCAACCGAATACCTGAATGCAATCAAGAGGTAGCGGTCGTGTCTTTCAAGAACGGGCTGAAAGAAGACTGTTCACTACGGAAATCTTTGGCAAAGACATTGCCAAAGAACATGGAGGAACTCATGGCACGGATCGAAAAGTATGCCAGAGCCGAGGAAGATACATCGGCAACAAAGCAAGTTAAACAGATAGGGGAACGGCTCGCGGGTTAAGCCAAGTACCAACGGATTCAAAGAAGACAGAGATAGAGTCGGGCTAAACAAGCAAGAATAACCGTGTTCCGATTCCCATTCAAAAGATCCTAGGAAGAATAAGAAGCCACCCTACTTGAGCAATGAAGAAGGGAACCGGGGGAATTTATGGGAAGAAACACGGACAGACACTGTTCGTATCACAATGAGAACGGACATACAACACAGGGATGTAGAGCCCTAAAAGCTCATTTGGAAGATTTGGTGAGGCAAGGACATCTGAGGGACCTTGTTGATGAGACAAGAACCAGGGAAGAGCAGGCAAGACTGCCTCAGGCAGAAGCAGCCCCACCACCACCGCAAACCCGAGCAGACAGACCTCAGGTTGTTAATGTAATTCACTCCAAGGTGAATGCAAACGACGTTCGAGGAGAAACCCAAAGAGTGAAGCACTTGCAGTACGTGAACCAGGTCGGACTAAAAAGACCTCGGCTAGAAGACTGCCAAAGACAGATGATAACCTTCACTGAGGCCGACTTAGAGATGGTCCAGCACCCACATAATGATGCCTTGGTAGTATCCCTCCAGGTTGGAGAATGCCAAGTAAAACGCATCCTGATAGATCCAGGCAGCTCTTGTGACATCATGTACGTTAGATGTTACAAGGAGCTGGGCCTTCACCCCGACGACTTGGAGCAGTCGGCTGGCCCGATGGTCGGCTTCAATGGAACGCCGACATGGCCACTGGGCGCAACAAGCTTGGAAGTGCAGGCAGGCACCAAGAAGGTCACGACCGAGTTCATCGTGATTGATACACCCTCACCATACAACATCATCATGGGAAGGCCGTGGTTGCATGCAATGGGGGCAGTACCTTCAACATTGCACCAATTACTGCGGTTCCCAACAGAGCACGGGATTGAGGAAGTCAGAGGAGATCAACTGCAGGCAAAGAATTGCTCCATGGCAGCAATAAAGGCTACCTGCAATATTCGAGAACCAGCCAAGGCCGAGATTGAAGATGAGGACATGAAAGTCCTGGATGATGTCGGCAAGGAGCCGGCCGAGAAGAGTGAGGAATCACTGAAGAAGATTTTCGTCCAGGAGGGCGATGAGGAAAGATTTTTTCTTCTCGGCTCAGGCTTAGCCGAGGAAGAGGAAAGAGAACTGGAAGCCTTTCTGAGAGCAAACATAGAAGTGTTCGCCTGGACACCTTATGAAATGCCTGGCATTGACCCCGAGGTCACATGCCACAGACTGAACGTCGACAGGTCGGCTAAACCTGTGATTCAGCGAGCTAGAAGACCGACATTGATACATGTCGAAGCTGTGGAAGAAGAAGTTGACAAACTTCTAGAAGCTAGGGCCATCAGAGAGGTCAATTACCCAACATGGTTATCAAACACCGTGGTGGTAAAGAAGAAGAACGGTAAATGGAGGGTTTGTGTCGATTTTACAAGCCTAAATAAAGCCTGTCCCAAAGACAGCTTCTCTCTGCCAAAGATTGACCAGCTGGTAGATGCCACATCGGGTCACGGGAGGATGAGCTTCCTGGACGCATACAGAGGGTATCACCAGATAGCCATGTACCCCCAGATGAGGAGAAGACGGCGTTCATTACACCGAAAGGCCTATACTGTTACAGGGTGATGCCTTTTGGACTAAAGAATGCAGGAGCAACCTACCAAAGGCTGGTAACCAAAATGTTCAAGCACCAGATAGGCCGAACAGTGGAGGTATATATCGACGACATGGTCGTAAAGACCAAAGAGCCAGAAAATCACCTTGCCGACCTAGCTGAGGTATTTAACATACTGAAAACATAACGGCTCCGACTCAACGCATCAAAGTGCGCATTTGGGGTTGGATCTGGTAAGTTTCTCGGGTACCTGGTAACGAGAAGGGGAATAGAGGCCAGCCCAGATCAGATCAAGGTTATCCTGGATCTACAGAGCCCAACCTCGGCAAAACAGGTTCAAATGCTCACTGGAAGGGCCGCAGCCCTAAACAGGTTCATTAGCCGAAGTTCGGACAAGTGTAAACCCTTCTTCAACCTGGTAAAGAAGACTGCAGACTTCCTATGGACCGAAGAATGTGAGGCCGCTTTGGCCGATTTAAAGAAGTACATGATCACGGCTCCAGTCCTCTCGACGCCTGAGCCCGGAGAAGAGTTGTTTTTATACTTAGCCGTGTCAGAACATGCGGTGAGTGCAGTACTTATCCGAGAAGAGCAGGGAGAACAGAAAGCTGTCTACTATGTAAGTAAAACCTTAGCCAGCGCCGAGACAAGGTACTTACCACTAGAGAAGCTAATGCTGGCCTTAGTCATGGCCTCAAAGAAGTTGAACCATTACTTCCAAGCACACAAGGTTGTGATACTAACAGAGCATCCATTGAAATCCCTGTTACACCAAGGAGACTTAACGGGGAGAATTGCAAGGTGGGCAGTGGCCTTGGGCCAATATGACCTGGAATTCAGGCCGAGAACAGCAACCAAAGGCCAAGTATTGGCCGACTTTGTGGCAGAATTCACGCCGAATCCGAACGCCGGCCTCCTTGAGCCGAGATGAACCAGTCCCAAAGAAGCAAACCGCCAACAAAGAAAAGAACAAAGAACGGAAAAGTTTAGACCGTGCAGCATTTACATCGGCGACTCATTCAGACTCTTTGTCGATGGAAGTTCAAACCGACGTGGAGCGGGGGCAGGGGTACTGCTGATATCCCCAGATGGAGAAATAATTGAACAATCCATCCGTTTGGGGTTCAAGGCCTCAAACAATGAAGCTGAGTACGAGGCATTGATTGCAGGACTAAAACTGGCAGCGGCAGCAGAAGCCGATGAGGTAATAGTTTTTTATGATTCACAATTAATTGTTAATAAATCAACAGGAGAATTTGCAGCCAGGGACGAGCGGATGTCGGCATATGCAAAAAAGGTTATCAGATTAGCCGAGTTATTTCAGAACTGCCGACTTCTTCAAGTTAGCCGAGATGATAACAGCCACGCCGACGCGTTGGCCAACCTTATGAAGTTCAATGCATCGGGAAGACGAGGACAATTATGATAGATTACATGTCGGGGCCGAGCATAGAACCACGGCACGCAAAGCAAGAGGCAATGTGTGTGGACATGGGGCCGAGCTGGATGGATGCAATTATTGCATTCCTGAAAGAAGGAAAATTGCCAGAAGATCGCAAGGAGGCACACAAAGTCAGACTAAAGTCGGCCAGATTCAGCCTGACTGCAGAGGGACATCTCTACAGAAGGTCCTTCACTGGATCCCTTTTAAGGTGCGTACACCCTTTTCAAGTTGAAGATTTTTTATATGAAATTCATGAAGGGATTTGTGGAAGCCACATTGGGGGCAGATCGTTAGCCCATAGGGACATTACCCAAGGCTATTGGTGGCCATATATGCAAAAAGATGCCGAAGCATATGTGAAGAAGTGTGAGCAATACCAAAGGTTTGCACCTTTGATTCATCACCACCGCCGACTGAACCCAGATTCAAACCTTGGCCGTTTGGCCAATGGGGCATGGATCTGGTCGGACAGCTTCCCCAAGCAACTGGGCAGAGAAAATACTTGCTGGTGGCAACGGATTACTTCACAAAGTGGATAGAGGCAGAACCTCTTGCTAAAATCCGAGATGTGGACGTCAAGAATTTCATATGGAAGAACATCATCACCAGATTCGCATACCCAGAGCCATTGTTGCCGACAACTTAACGCAGCTCGACAAAGAAGCTTATCAAGAACTTCAGGCAAAATTCAAGATCAAGAACTACTTTTCCACACCAAGTTTCCTCAAAGTCTGGACAGCGTAAGCTTCCAACAAAGTAATTCTTGATGGAATCAAGAAGAGGTTGCAAAAGAAAAGGAAAGTGGGTGGATGAATTACCCAATGTGCTTTGGGCATATCGACAACGCCGAGAAGATCAACAGGAATCCCCTTCGCCATGGCCTATAGCACGTAAGCTATCCCATCCGGAGGTCGGCATCCTGTGATCCGCACTAAGGAGTTGAAAATGGGACTAATGATGTACTTTTAGCCCGAGATCTGGATCTTTTGGAAGAACGAAGAGAGAAGGCTGCAATTCAGCTTGCAGTATACCAGCAACAACTTGCCAGAGCATATAACAAGAAGGTCAACCCAAGAGATTTTCAAGTAGGCGACCTAGTCTTGAGAAAAGTGGTCGGCAACAAGAAAGATCCTAGGGAGGGCAAGCTTGGCCCGAACTGGGAAGGGCCTTACAGAATTACCTCGGTGCTAGGTAATGGAGCTTATCGGCTTGAGGACAACGAAGGCAAAGCACTGCCAAGACCCTGGAACACTTGCAACTTGAAATTTTTCTATCATTGAGATATCCCCATTCTTGGACGATGTCATATGATTGATAAAGATGCTGGAAGATACGAAAAATGAGAACCCAAGTGCAACTCAGGTTCACATTGGGGGCAGAGAAGATACAAAGCCTACCACTTGTTGAAATTGGTTGCAATTTACAAGTTGGTCTGGCCGAATAACAAAGCCTACCACATAATAGATGGTCTGGCCGAATAACAAAGCCTACCACTTGTTGAAATTTGTAGCAATTTACAAGTTGGTCTGGCCGAATAGCAAAGCCTACCACTTGTTGAAATTTGTAGCAATTTACAAGTTGGTTTGGCCGAATAACAAAGTCGACCACTTGTTGAAATTTGTAGCAATTTACAAGTTGGTTTGACCGGATACAAAGCTTAGCTTTGCTTGTTGAAATTTGTAGCAATTTACAAGTTGAGGTTAAGCCGAGAAGATTCCTTGACTTCGCTTGTTGAAATTTGTCGCAATTTACAAGTTGGGGTTAAGCCGAGAAGATTCCTTGGCTTCACTTGTTGAAATTTGTCGCAATTTACAAGTTGGAGTCAAGCCGATATGTTGTCATTCGCGCCAAGTCCAAATTTACATCAATTTGAGTGTTCATGTATATTGTTTAATTCTTGTTGAAATTTATGGCGCTTTACAAGTATGTCATTGTTTATAACTTGAGTATAGTTTATTGGTTGTATAAATTCTTGTTGAACCGACATGAGATCATATGTTTACAAGTTGGACAGCCGACATAAAGCTTAGCTTCGCTTGTTGAAATTTGTCGCAATTTACAAGTTGAAGTTAAGCCGAGATGGTTCCTTGGCTTCACTTGTTGAAATTTGTAGCAATTTACAAGTTGGAGTCAAACCGAGATATTTGTTTCTCTTCGCTTGTTGAAATTTGTAGCGATTTACAAGTTGAAGGAAGCGATGTTATCGCCTACAATTTGAGGCTACATGTGGTCATCTCATGAAATTTGCAACAATTCTGTGTTCAAGTAAAAGTTGAGATTATTGTTTAAACCTTGTTGAAATTTGTAGCAATTTACAAGTAGATTACTGTTTAACATTTGATTATAATTTTGCTGTATATGATAATCCTTGTGAAATTTGCAGCAATTTACAAGTAGGTTGGACTGATATTACAGGTTGAAGTTAAGCCGACATGTTACCATCTGTTGAAATTTGCAGCAATTTACAGGTTGAGGTAAAGGTTAAGATTATTGTCTAACACTTGATTAAAACTTGAGTAAAGTTTACTGTTTATGCTAATCCATGTTGAAACTTATAGCAATTTACAAGTCAGATAGACTAGGTTTGTTGTTTGAATACTCGTTTAAACTTGCGAAGGGGTTGCAAAGTTAACGATGAATAGTATATGTATTATACTTGTTGAAATTTATGAAAAGATTGCAGGACAGTTTCTTGCCGAAGTAAAATTTGCAGGTGTTATGCCCGAGGTATGTAACCCCGAGAAGATTGCACAAAGAAGGAAGAGTATGAAAATCATGCAAAATATTCTAAGTGTAAAACCAAGCAGAAGCAATGAAGAAGAATTAAAGACTACAGCATTTAGAAAGAAACAGTTGCATAAAAGGCACTGTGGCCTAGCAAAAGCAAATTGTTCATAAGCAGTAAAAGGGCCACATCGGCCACAAAAAACAAGCTTACATTGTTTAAAAACAAAGTACAAAAAAAAAAAGAGAAAAGAAAAACAAAAGATATTCAAGCTTCTTCAGCTTCGGGAGTAGGTTGGGCAGGGACCTCGGAGGACTCTGGAAGAATAGCCTCAACATTTTTATCTGTCACAACCTCAGTCTGCCTCTCCACCACAGCCTCAGCTTCTTTATTTGCTGCAACCTCAGCCTGTTTGTCGGCTATAACTTCAGCATCGATCTCGGCAAGGGTTTCATCAACACTTCTCTCTGCCAAAAGAAGATCAGAGGAGAGAGTGCCGATGTCCGCCTTTTTGGGAGCGGCTTCAAGATCTTCATCTCCAGTCCAGACTTGATCACCCTTTGAGGAGATTTGGCCTTCCTCACGAGGGCTTCACCTTCACCTTCCTCTTCATTTCGGCAGATCGTAATCATCTTCTTCACTGGCTTGAGATGGAGGAAGAGGACAAGGAAGACGATGGTTTGGTCTTGCGCCATGGCGAGTCGACTGGAAGATCAAGCTTTTTGGCCAAAGCATTCCAACCTAGGGAATATCCCTTGTTGCATGCTTGCTTGACCTGAAGCTTATAGTCTTCAGCGACATCGGCCATGCCTTCATTATAGGCAGCATCAATTTCAGCTTTCTTGCTGGCCAAGGCCTCTTGTAGCTCCTTTTCAGCCTGGGCCACTTTCTCCTCGGCTTCTTTTTGCTGAGCTATAGCAACTGTTTTAACAGCCTCAGCAGCCTCAGCCTTTTCATCGGCTATTTGTTTAGCCTTGGTTGCCTCCTCGGCCTGATCCTCCAGTTTTTTCATCTTCATCTGGAGGGCCCTGTTTTGTTTATGGAGAAGAGAAAACTCCTTCTCCATGTCGGCTAACTTCTTCGCTGTTTCAAAAGCCTGCATGGAGAAGGTATGGGCGTGTTGGATGGCCTGGAAGAATACAAGGCAAAAGTTATTATAAACATTTCAAAATTTTATAAGTATGAAAGACAAATTATCAAATTTAAAGACTTACTTGGACTAAATGCTGCATCATGAAGGCATAATTCTAATAGCCGCTCATTTTTTCGTTGCGCTCCATATCGCCCTCAAGAAGGATTGCTGTGCTGAGCGCCAAGCCGATGTTGACGTCGGCAGCGCTTTCGTTGGTGTAGACCGGCCTGTCATCAAGAGTAACTTTGGGTTCCCAGGGAACTTTGGGAACCCTGGAACCCGAAGTTGAGGCAGACGTAGACTTTGGTTTCTTTTGCTGAGTGGCCCCTGATGGCTGGGCTCCAGCAGGTCTCTTTGTGGGAGCCGAGGTGATCTTCTCGGCCAGTTTGGAGATTGGCAGGGCATCTTCAAATTTCGTCATCCACAAGAGCCTTCGCCTTTGGTTGAGCCTTCTTCGTTTTTTTGGTTTTTGAGGCGGTGGTTGGGTGCATCATCCATATCATCGAAGGTCGGCCGAAGGTCCAAAGACCTTTTTGATCGACGTTCCATCTCGGCCGCTTTTGACAAGCCTTCGTCGTTTCTTTGGAGCCGAGGTTGATGGTCGAGCTACGCTCGTATAGAGGCACTGATCTCAGGAAGCGCTTGATGGGGAGGTGCTCTTCTTCCTCTTTGGAACGCCGCAATTTAGATGTGTAAGTGGGGATGAAATTTAGCAGAGTGGAGCTTATGCTTTCGAGGAAGGTCCAACAGTTTCTTCAAACCTTTCCCAGGGTGGTAGGACTGACGAAAGTCCTTGGAAGGCTGGCGAACGTCTGCAAAGGAAAACACAACATTAGAAACAGATAAAATTTTTTTAGAAAAAATTAAAGAAAACCACAGCTAAGCAGTTAATTATGGGCTCTTACCCTTGCCTTCCCTGACCGTTCGAGGTAGAGGGAAGAGGTGAACTTCTTCATCTGGGCCAAATTCTCGCCTGTGGTTTATCAGTAATCGTCCCCAGCCCCTTTGTTGGAGTCTGGAAGGTCGGCCACTATTTTATATGCAGTGGACCTCGGCTTGAGGTAGTAGACATAACCTTTTTCCTTAAGGTTCAGGGGACACATGGTATAGCAATATTGAAGGTCGGCTAGAGTGATCCTAACGCTCTCCTGCCGAACTAGGGCTATTATTCCAATGAGTGTCCTAAAGGCGTTAATGGAAAGTTGCATGGGGTTCAGGGTGTAGTAGTGAAGGACCTCGCGGAAGAGGGGATCAAGAGGGAACCTAAGTCCACACTGGACGAAGGCTACTACAGGGAAAGGCATCTTGTCACCATCAGGCATAATGGAGTCCTTCTCCTCAGCTAATCTGAGATGGACATCCTCTGGGATGAAAAATTCTCGCCTAAAATGTTCTAGTTTGGTGGGGGTGTTCACTCTATCTCTCCACACACCCATTGTATTGATATATGAGTAGTAGGCTACAGAAGCAGGGCACTTTCGAAGGGTTCTAAGGACCTCGGCTTAAACCTAGGGACAAATTATTTCAATTTTTCCTAAGAATTGATGGTTCTACAGCAAATCCCAAAACCTAAATCTACGAAGAATGAGTATGAAGGCAAAAATCTGGAAAAACAGAAAAGCAAAAAGAAGTCTCAGAGTCAAGAATACGAAAGGATGGAAGGCCAAAAACAGAAATGAAACGGTGCAAGTGTTCGCAGCATAAATAAAATCAAGAAATGATTCACAAATTGAAAGACAAGCAGAACAGTGGAAGCAAGAAATACCAGAAAGATCAAAGAACTGAGAAGAGAAGGTAACGGTGGCTTACCAGAAAAGGTGAAGCCGGGATGAGCTTCGCCGAGGTCAGATAATTGATGTAACAGCAGCGCGAGCTTCACAGAAATGGCAAATGGAGGCAGTTGCAGAGCTTCGAGCAAGAGCAATGGAAGACTTGGAGAAGAGAAAGATTTAGAGAGAGAGAAAGCAAAGGAATTCGAATGCAAAAGTGAAAGGAGAGAGAGAAAGGCAATTGTTTTGTCCAAAATTGAAACGGCGGCAAAACCACAATTATTGTGCCTAGGGTAACGCAGGCGTCAGACGGCGCAGCAGAGAAAAGGCGGTTTGCGGACGCGTCACCTGCACGGGCCACTAAGGATAAAACACGTCATCGGAACAGTTGTAAAGCGATGCATGACAACTCATGCGCGTATGGGAGCCGATTTGAATTTGAAGAAGACATGTCGGCCTGAAGTAAATGATCTCGGCTAAAAGTTCCTAAGCCGAGGTACGAGAAAGAAGTTCGATGTAAGTTCCATCACCTCAGTATGCCGAGGTAATAGAACTTAGGGGGCAGTTGTGGGGCTATATTTCTGAGCATCAACACGTGGCAAGATGACGTCGGCGTGTCATCAGGAGAGCTACGTGTCACAGTAAAGTTTTGCCAAGGTATCCTAGTATTTGCCGAGGTAATTTCTGAAGGCAACTTGAATCGGATGAAGACCCTCAACCTCGGCTTAACGTGCAAAGGCCGAACTACCCGCAGAAGAGTAAGCCGAGGTTGATGTTATAAAATATTATCTTGGTTAGGTGGATGTCTAGCCTAGTGGAGGAAGTCATGAGGCCACTATCTCACCAACAAGTTTGCCTTGAGGCCATGTGAAGTAGCCGCGAGGCCACTAGCAGTCGTGAGAAGGAATCAGCAGCTTTTACCCGAAAGTCACGAAAGTGCACTAGTATCGGGCAAGCCAGCTCAAAAGCTGGTAACCACTCCATCTCTATGCTGGTGTATATATAGAGACGGAGGACAACAAACAGTGGGGATCTAAATTGAGATACATTCGGATTAGACTGAACAAATACACTAAGAGGCAACATACTAATTGTAACACTTACAATTATATACTCAGAGAGTGAGAAAGTTGCCAAAAGTGAGTTGTAATCCTTGTTATTGTTCATAGTGAAACACCTCGGCACCACCCGTGGACGTAGGCAATTATTGCCGAACCACGTTAAATTCCTCTTGTCTTTGTGTTATTATTTGTGCCATCTATTCTGCCTGTGTTACTACTGCTGAATCACTAAGATAGGCAGTGTGATCAGAAAATCACTCACACAGTTTACAATCTTTCCCCGACCTTTTTTCACAACCCTTTCCCGATTCTTTCCCACCACCCGTGTCCTATTTGATTCCCATCTTGTCATTTGCCCATCTTTACACCATTCATCTTGTCAAATTGTTTGCTCAATTTCCAGCCATTTTCCTTATCCTCTGGTCACTTCTTCCTCACCCTTTATGCCACTGTTAATACTTACTTTACCATTTTGCTCTTAATCGAAATCTTGGTAGCCTTTGGTTTTCAACTCAAATCCTGATTTAAATAAAAAATAATAATTAAATTCGTTTCAAAACTCATAACCAAACAAAGTTTTTAAAATTGAATTCTACTCCTTTTAAAATTCATAACCAAACTATTTTCAAAATTCATTTTAAAACTCTTTTCTATTAAAAAAATCCAAAAAAAATATTTTTTTATTTTGTTCTGCAAAATTATTTTTCTATTTTTTTGAAAAAAAAATTTTTAAAATTTTTTTTGAAAAAAAAAATATATTTTTAATTTATTAGCTAAATAATTTGTTATGGTTTAGATATATATATATATATATAGGTGATCCAAAAAATTTTAAATTTTTTTAAAAAAAATTACATAAAAAATATTCAAAATTTTTTTAAAAATTAAAATATTTAAAAAATAAAATAAAATATTTAAAATAAAAAAAATATTTTTTAAATATTTTAAAAAAATAAAGCCTACAAATATAGTAAATATAGCGCATGTATTTTCTAACTTGAGTATGTTATGTTAGTAATTAGTAAGATAATTCTAAATTAGAACACTTCACACTGTAAAATTTCAGTAGTTCGTACATTTCAAATTATTTACATTGCAAAATTTTAAAAATAGTTTCTAAATTGAGTTTTATCAAATATTGATATATTATATTTGTTATCTGTATTATTTGTTATATTTCTATATTGTTTAAAGTTACTTATATTTTTTATTTGTTATTATTCTTATTTTCTGTTCATGTATCAGTTATGTTTTTTTTAAATTTTTTTTTTGATAAATCATATTTTAATTTGCTTATGCACCTTATTTTGCATTCATCTTTGTTTGTTCATTCTCTAGAAATATGAATATTGTCTGGAAATAAAAATATTGCTTATTTCAACATAACATTCTTAAAATAAGTCAATAAAATTTAATATCGTTTATTGAAACGGATTATCATTATATTAACTAAAACACACATTTTCAATTATAATTTTTTTTCAAAACTAAGCTGCGTATTAAGATAGAAGATGATTTTGTACTAAGTTACTTGATCATATTTATTGAGAAAGATATTAATTAAGATTTTTATATCGAGTTTATTATAGATATTTTTATATATATTATAAAAAGGGGCGATTACAATATTTTTAAAATAGTTAACTTTACATGATGGAGACATAGTAATAATTAGTGTAAATTATAAATATACTCTTGAGGTTTGATTAAATTGGAATCGCCCCTGTAATTTTAGAAATTACATTCCACCTCCTGAGGTTTCTAATTTCATAACAAATTGCCCATTTTATTAATAAATCATCAAGTCAATTAACAATTTTTAATGATGTTAGAAATATGTTTTAATTAATAATTTAGGTAATTTTATTATTGTATTGGAGAGCAATTATAAATTTCATTTTTTAGTTAATTCTGTTAAATAAAAAATACTAACAATGAGGTATTTGTAATTTTTCAAACTACAGAGGGTAATCTGTACTTTAAACAAACCTCAGAGGGTGCGCTTGTAATTTACCCTAATAATTAATATCTTGTTAAGTTAATGCAAACAATAAATATATCCAATTATATATATTTTTTTCAATTATATTGACAAAAAGTATCCGATTAATAGTAAAATTATTCATTTTTTTTGTGTGCTTATATAAATCAAAATTTAATAATTTAATAATTTTTTTTTCGATGAAAAATTACATTTATTTTTACCCTCTCAAAACTCAAATCCTCAAATCCTTGATTCGTCCTCGGGGTTGCCTCTCTATCACTAAAACCCTCACTTTGCCATTAAACAACCACAAAAGCATAAGAGAAAACAAGAGAAAAATAGGTTGAAAGATAGAGAAAGCAATCAACTTGTTTGGTTTAATTTTTCAAGATTCACTTGTTAGGAAATTGATTTTTTTTTAAAAATTTCTTGTTTTTTTATTTTCATTGAATTTTTTTAATATTTTAAATATATATTTTTTAATTTTTAAATATACCTAATATAAATACACTTAAAAAGTATAATATTTGTTAAAAAAAAAATCTTGAAAAAAATTCACTAAATACCAACAATATAAAAAATGCGAAAATTTAGTACATTTTTATATTATTGTGTATTTATTAATTTTTTAAAATATTTTTTTATAAATATTTTACTTTTTAGATACATCTAAATAAGATACATCTAAAACAATAAAAAAAATTCTTAAAATTTTAAAAATATTCACTAAAAATAAAAATAAATAAATAATTCAATTTTTAAAAAATTAAAATCAAACACAATGAATTATGTTTTGTATACAGAGAGACAATGCAATATACAAAAGAGACATAAGCTGAAAAAAGAAGCATTATTAATCAAGAGAGAAAAGAAAATATAGATGACATTTTTCTATATATAAACACAAATGCAAGTAAATTTACTATAAGATTGTGCGAGCGCAAAATAATCTTCTCGTATAATCTTGTTGATCAAGTTCGAACTTCTCCAAACGTCGTCGCTTTACTCCCTGAAAACCCAAACGTGAGCTAGCCAGCGGGTGTGTGCCAGATACCTCTCTGATGACTAAGTTAGCAAAATAGACAATAGACAATAAACAAATAGCTCTGTGTGTTCGAGAGTCAAAATTGGGATACCTCTATATAGGTCCTGTCATGAGCTTTTGTAGATTTTACCTGACATAATCCTAGTAGGACTCTTATTCTGCAATGTAGAGTCCTCTTAGGAATCACACTTCTAAAAGATAAAGCTTATCCTTTAACACCCTTCTCACTGCTTTAACCAAGTGAGATGGTTTTACCACGGTTGAATAACAGTATGACCGAGCTAACACTAGCCCTTTGTTATACTCAATCCAGTGCCTTTATATGCAACACCTAGCTCGGTTCTTGTTCACTTGTACCTCGGTTTTGTCTATTTAGACCGAGCTAACTGCAACAATCTCTGACCGAGCTAACAAGGGCGAGTGTAACAACCCGCACCCTGTTTATCGATAAAATATTGATTAAATACCGATTACTGTTGAACCGAAACTGATTATGACTGGTAATTGAACTGACTGAATTACCGAACTGACTGACTGAAATCTGGAACGGAATCGATTAAGTATATCTGTTTAATTGCATTTCTATCTGTTGCCCGTCTGATTATCTGTTCATGTTTTTATGTTTAGATTGCAAATTGAAGGCCTTATCGGCGGCCGAATCTGAAATTGATTGATATTCTGTGATCCTTAGATTTTATATGATTTTATGGTCTATTTACCTGAAAACTGATTTAATATGATTTGGTATGATTAAATTAGAATAAAATAAGCTAAGTTAAACAAGTTGCCTTATTTATCATATTGCCATCCTAGTGGCCCACTATCTCAACCTTTTGAATTTCATTACACTTGAAACAAAACATTTTGCTCAGCCAAGTTCATTGTTTTGCCGACTAGAGAGAGGGAGAATAGGGAGTGAGAGTGTTTTCATCTCATTTTGCTTGGTCTTGCTTGGAAATTGAGAGGATTGAAGTATAGATTTCATATTTAAGCTTCTACACTTGAATTACAAAACCTAGGTAAGGTAATTGAACCTCTCATTGTTGTATTTAAGATTGTTCTTGCATGACTCATGTCAAATTGTAGAGTTAAGGCATGAATTGGTTCAATAGTGTTGATATAAAGCTTAATTGTTGCATGCATGTGTATATTGAAGAGTTTTGAGCTTGATTTCATGGAAACCTTGCATGCATGTCTATCTTTTGATCATAATCCATGACTACACCAAGTTCTTGAAGAAATGAGCTCAATTGAGCAAGCATTAAAGCTTTAAATTAGTTTGAATGCATGCATGTCATGTTTGAACATTGTTCATGGAAAATGGGTTTGAAAATGACTTTAATTGAAACACCCTTGGGCCTTGATTCCTCAAATTGACCTTTGTAACATGTTGTTCTATGAGTTTACTTATGTTTTCCAGAAAATTGGCCCAAGAGGATCGAATTTTATGCATCTAAACTTGATTTGAGCTTAGAAGTTAAAATCTGGAGATTCTAGATTTTGGACTCCCGCTCGAGCGGGGAATTCGAGCATCTAGTACTTTGCACTGCTTTGCAGTCCGCTTGAGCAGGGTAATTGACGCTCGAGCGGGGCCTTGTGTCTTGCGCTCGAGCGGCTATCGAACGCCCAATCGAGCGTGATTTTTGAGCATCCAAAGACTTTTGATCGTTAGATGTCCGCCGGCTGGGAAGTGACGCTCGAGCGGGAACCGTTATCTGCATGTCCGCTCGAGCGGGGAAAACTACGCTCTAGCGGGAATCTGTTTTTCTGAAAATCCTAGAAATGTTTTCTGAATACATCTTTGCATCCTCATCCCATCCTAGGCATTCTTAGGCCTAGTTTAAGACATCTTAATGAGGATATAGATGTAGAACACACCGAGGCAAATTAGGGATTAAGTTATTATCTTTCCCTACTGTGTAGCTTAGTGTGTGTTCAACCTGTAACTGTGTAGGGTTGGCTTTCCGAGGAGACGCTCTAGCCATCAGAGCCCGTAACTCGTGAGTAACAATCGTAAAGATATGTTCAAAATGATTATCTTCAACAACTAAACTGCATCGCTTCAATCGATATTATTAATTGAATGAATGTATGTCCTATATTCTGAACTGTATTGTGGCATCCTTAGCAACTCATTCTTGATTATTCTTATCGCATAGAGATCTCTGTCGGTTCCCTCGTTGGAACCACTACTGTTTACTGATTGATGGCCATCATTTACTGTTCGGTCTTTTAAGACCTACTGTTTACTGTTATGCTAATGGATGTACCACATATGACTGTTTACTGTACTGAACAACTGATATACTGATTTAATGAACTGTTTTCATTACTGTAAGGACATTCATTCTAAACCTCTTTACGCATTATGTTATTCACTGGGCTTTAGCTCACTGCTCATATATATATATGTAGGTGTACAAGCACCGGACCAACGCTAGAAGCGTCGAGGTAAACTCCAGTTTTGTCAAGCCAGCCACTGTGCCTCACTGCAAGGTTCCGAGCCTGCCAAGCTATGGCTTAGGGGTGTTTTATTTCCCCGTCTGTCTCTATACCGTTTTGTATCTTGTATAGATCAGTCTATCTTGTGTTAATAGGGTTTTAGTCCCTGCTCTGGATGGCTGTATATAATGTACATACTGTTTTGTCACTACCTGTACAAATGTATGAAAAGTCTTTTTGCATACAGACTGTCACAGCTCATTGGACATTGTTTTATTACTGTATTGGTTTCCGCCATGCCCTTGTACTCTGTTTTACTGTTCTATTGTCAAGCAGGCCTTCGGTAATCCCGGATTACTGGCCGATTACGGTGCTAAACCCATAGGGGCGGGTTTGGGTCGTGACAGCGAGGTCCAACTTGTGAAGCCCAAACACCTTGGCCCAAGCTCGTTAGTTTTTAGACCGAGCCACAATAGCTTCCATCTCGGTTCGACGTACAGCCCAACTTCCAAAGAAGCCTCTTCCTTAGCTTGGCCCAATTTATTCATAAATTACCCTCTTAATTGCCCCTTAATTCCATCTGCGCAGCATGATCTGGGATTACTTGTCACCAGTCGTGCTAAAAGTTAGCCTTCAACAGAGCTAAATTGTTTCCGGGCTACCAATTTGTCCGGTCAAAAAACGTCTTTTCAGTCGCTGCATATCTGAATCGCTTTCTATTCTCTTGGATATGTGGCGAGCCCTCATTGGCCGAATACAACTGTCATAGCCGCCTTTGTACCTCACACAATTTGAACAGTCTCACCCAAATTCACGCTTTATACAAAAACTTTAGTTTTTGAATTAGTTACTCTGCTATTCATCTTTTTTCTTTTGCCCTTTGAGCCTCCATTTTTGCAACCCTAGCACTTGCCAAGCTCGTGTTTCTGCTAGTACTGTTTCACTGCCTCGATCTTCGTCCCTTAAATCTGAAGTGGTAAGTGGCTTAACCTCTTCCTTTTTTCTTTGTTCATTTCATGAGCACGTATAGTATAGCAATATATACACATGTTTTCTGAAACATATTCTAGTAGTTTTAACACAAATCTTCAAAACCCATACACCCAGACTTCTTAATCACACTTTATCTGGATATCACAATCAATCCGTTATGAAATACCTTTGATCCAAAATAACACCACGACCGAACTAGGAACCTATTTGTATTAGGTGTGCACACGACCGAACTAGAAAGCTTACCCAATGACTAAGCTATAACTTAGGGCCAATCCAACTCTCCGACCTAGCCAAAACCGAACTAAGAATGGGCTGCAACCTCTCTAGCCGAACTAGGGTTTTTTGCGTTTATTTTTCTTCTTTTTTAGCCTGGTCCAGTGATCTGGGCATAACACTTGTTATTTCCACTTTGCAGACTTGACTAGGCTGGCCAGGCACGCCTTTGCACCTTGCCCCTAGGCAGCTCTGCTATACCAAACCAACCAAAGCCCCAGTCACGCTGAGCTAGGCTTAATTTATTCATAGCCTTACGCTAATTATGGGGAAATACTGATTTTTAGTAAACTCACCCGGGGCTATTGCCGAGTTCCGCAAGGACTACAACATCCCTGACAATGTTCATCTTTCTTTAGCCGAACTAGATACCACTTCTTGGGGAAAACTGGGCTTCGTCCCTTTCACCGTGATATCGATCGTTGAAGCCGGCCTTTGATTTCCCGTGCAGCCCCTTATTTGTGAATTTCTTCAGCAGACAAGACTCTACCCCACACAACTCAGCACCAACTCTTACCGAATAATAATGGGAATAGTCGAGCTAAACCGTCGGCTCTGTCTCAACCTCGGATTGGCCGAGCTATTCTACCAATACTCGCTCGACCAAAATAATGACGGTTGTGTGTATTATTTAAGAATAAGAAGAGGCCAAAAGAAAATAATAAAAGATACACCGGACAAAGACCTAAACGATGATGACTTCTTCTGGGTCTCTGGAAATTTTGAAGACCAGGAAGCCCAAATACCGGGCTATAACATAAATTGGAATAAGGGGGTTGCCGGTAAAGATACCTCGGTTCGCTTTTTGCTTTGCAGGAAATGATTTCCAACCGTGCTAACCGTTCACTTTTCTTCTGTGTAGACTTGAACCAATTAAAGTCCCAATACCAATACGCTAATCAGAACGCCCTACGCGCCGCACTTCAGTAACGTCACCGGGGTTGGGCCAAGCTACTCAACTTTGAATCGACATACACCTACAGCGGAAAGAGGAAGACCAAGGTCACTGATTTCCTTCTTGAACTGTCACTAGAACCAGATCCAACTTTGCCCCAAATAAACCTCATCCCATTAATCGAAGAATAAGAAATGGCCAAGCGCCGAGCTGTCAAAGCTCTAATTACCGAAACAACTCAGGCTGACCAAGCTCAAACCGAGGTACCACAAGCCAACCAAACAAACGAGGCAGTAATGGCCCTTCCAACGGCCCGAGCCTCGTCATCCCGGCCGAGCAAGCGTGCTCGCACTTCATTAACTGAACCACAACACCTCGTTGATGAAGATGACACAGTGCTCCCTCTACCCACGCAGCCGAGCCCAGAACCTGCACGTTCTGACCTGGCTAGCTCCTCAAAAGTGGGTTCCAAAAATAACCTACAAGAACCAAGCCATCACGAACACAAACTCAGTGGTGGCTGATAAAGACCACACACTTGCTTTCAACTTGGCCAAGAGCGTATGTCTGCCACCTGACATGGAACACCACGACCATCTACTAAGCTCAAGGCCATCCGCTCGGCTACTAAGTCGATGGTGTTGGTAAGTGATTAACTCCATTTATTTCTCCATTTCCATTTTTCGCAACAGTTTGCTCGGTTTTTGTCCTGATCTCTTTTCCCTTCTACAGGCCATGCAAAAGAACCATGTTACTCATAAGCGTATGCTGGAGCTGCGTAAGATAGCTCGGTTGGCTGTGGCAGACGTCAATACTAAAACATCCGAGCTGAAAGAAGCGAAGGAAAAAATGACCGGGCTCAAATCTAAAGTAGTCTGTCTTACCGAGCTAGTCAACTCGGCAGAGGCAAACAAACAGAAGGCTCTGGCCAAGCAGAAAGACCGTCATCTGCGCAAGCTGGCCAAGCTCGAGAAAAAGAAAGACGTTGAGATCACCGAACTAAACAAGAAAATAGAGGACGTTGAAGATAGGGGCTACAAGGAAGGTGAGGCCACTTACATCCTGTAATGCGAAGTTGCAAAAGACATGTTCTTCAAATGCGGATGGAAGGTGGCTGTAACAAAGCTCAGTTATGGTGAAGAAATTGAGGTTTTCCAGAACCCTCATCCCCACTTCATTCTAACCTATATGGCGGACTATGCTAACGCAGTCCAACAAAAGTTCCTTCAAGAAGGGTAGGAGGACGAGGTCCCTGCTCCTGAAAACAACACTCAGCTCGACCGCCAGTCTATCTCTCCCACTCCAGTGGACTCCAGCCCACCTTTGCCTGTTGTGACTACCGTGGTGCCTTCGACCGAGCTCAACCAAGGGGCGCTTTCCACAACCGAGCTACCTTTGGGTGAAGCCCGGGTTGATTTGGACGTTGATTTGGAAGATCTTTTCTCTTGATTGTTCTTTTTCTCTTTTTTCTATTATCAATAAAGTTTGTAACCGGGCTGTAGCCCCACCTTTTGTAATGCACTTTGGAATGAAATCTTCAATTTCTTCATCTTTTTGTTCGATTATGCTTTGTCTTGTAATTTGTCTTCTTTTTTGGCCGAGATAACCATCTCGAATTAAGAGCTTTGTAAACTGTTTGCTGTGTTGGTTATACCTGCCAACTTTCTCTAGCCGAGATCCTTATCTCGGCTGAAAAGAACTAAGTGTTGGTTATTCAGCCGAGATCCTTATCTCGGCTAAAGAGAACTAAGTGTTGGTTATTCCAGCCAACCTCTTCAGCCTAGATCCTGATCTCAACTGAAGAGAGCTAAGTGTTGGTCATACCTGCCAACTCTTCAACCTAGATCCTGATCTCGGCTGAAGAGAGCTAAGTGTTGGTCATACCTGCCAACCTCTTCTGCCTAAATCCTGATCTCGGTTGAAGAGAGCTAAGTGTTGGTCATACTTGCCAACATTTTCAGCCTAGATCCTGATCTCGGCTGAAGAGAGCTAAGTGTTGGTCATACCTACCAACTTCTTCAGCCTAGAGTTTGATCTCGGCTGAAGAGAGCTAAGTGTTGGTTATTCCGGCCAATCTCTTCAGCCTAGATCTTGATCTCGGCTGAAGAGAGCTCAATGTTTGGTTATTCCTGCCAAACTCCTGGATTACCCCTTGCTGGTAATGACTAAGAACGACTATTACAGTAGAAAGAATTGTGCTAAAAAAGACTACTACTTGTTTTATTTGAAAGAATGAAAATTACAAATACTGTAAAGAAAAACTAAAAATAAAATAGCTTGAGATTAGCAGTGTTCCATGGCCTGAGAATAGCCTTGTTGTCTCCATCCTCCAAGTGATATGCCCTTTTGCCTACTAAACCAACCACTTTGTATGACCCTTACTAGTTAGGTCCTAACTTGCCATCTCCGAGTACCAAGGTGTTGCCCATCACTTTGTGTAGTATCCAATCTCCAACCTTGAATTGCCTTAGATAAACTGTCTTGTTATATTTTTTGTATAACTCTTGCTGTTATGAGACAATGTGAACCAATGCTCTTTCCCTTCTTTCTTCCACAAGGTCAAGTTCCAAGGTTATGGCTTCACCATTTAAGTTTGGGTCGAAATTTTCACTTCTAATAGTAGGGAGGCCTACCTCTAGTGGGATTACTGCCTCCATGCCATAAACCAAGGAAAAAGGCGTCTCTCCAGTAGACCGCCGAGGTATGGTACGGTAAGCCCATAAAATATAAGGAAGCTCCTCAGCCCACTTGCCTTTTGCTCTCTCCAACCTTTTCTTCAAACCGTCCAAGACGACTTTATTTGATATTTTTGTCTGGCCATTCGCTTGAGGGTATGCTGGTGTAGAGTTGTAGAATTCTATCTTGTATTCTTCGCAAAAGCCCCTAAAGATCTTTCCATCGAACTAAGTGCCATTGTCGGATATTAGAGCCTTTGGTATGCCGAATCGGGTTATGATATTCTGCCAGAAGAACTTCTTTACATCTTTCTCTTTTATTGATGCGAGTGTTTCAGCTTCCACCCACTTCGTGAAGTAATCTGTTGCTACGAGAAAGAACTTTCTATTGCCGGATGCTGTTGGAAGTGGTCTCACTATGTCCAAGCCCTACATTGCAAAGGGCCATGGGCTAGTTAATGGTAGAAGCTCTCTGGCTGGTTGATGTATTTGGTATGCGAACTTTTGACATTTTTTGCACTGCTTGACATACTTTCTCAAAATCTGCTTGCATGTATGACCACCAATATCCTTATAAGATTGCTTTATAAGCCAATGATCTTCCCCCTTGTGGCTTCCGCACACGCCTTCATGTATCTCAAACAAAAACGCCTCGACCTTGCTAGGATGGACACATATCAAGTAAGGTCTAGTGAAGGATTTTTTGTATAACGCCAATGATGAAGAGAGCCAAAATCGCTGTGACTTTGCTCTTATTTTGTTGGCATCTTTCTTCTCTTTAGGTAGGATGCCGTCTTTTAATAACACAATAATGAGATCCATCCATGAAGGGCCTAGTTCGGTACAACATACTTCAGTTACTTCAGGTTCTTCAATACTTGGTCTAGGTAAGAAGTTGATCAGTAATGGATGTGGGATGGATGTGTCTGCCATTGAGGCAAAACCTGCCAATTCGTTTGCTTTGCTGTTTTCTTCTCGGTCGATCTGTTCTATTCGCACTACTTCGAACTTCATGACCTCCTTTCTGACTAACTCTTGGTACTTAGCCATCCTCTCATCTTTCGCCTCGTAGTTGCCTGAAATCTGGTTTAGTACCAGCTGGGAGTCACTGTAAACCATTAGCTCGGTGGCCTTCATGAAGAGTGCTGATTTTAGGCCTGCTAGTAGTGTTTCATACTCCACCTCGTTGTTTGATGCTGGGAAGCCAATGTTGACTGCTTGTTCTACTATTAGGCCATCTGGTAAGATGAGGACTATGTCAAGCCCTGCACCGTGCCTATTGGATGCTCCGTCCACGAAGAGCTTCCACATCTCTCCAACAAATAGTTTCCAGCAAGTAGATGGGTCAGATGAGGTCTTGGGTCATGTGTTTTGATAATGTTTTCTTCCAAGTCCATGCCCGCTGTTAGGGTTTGCTCTTCACTATCTGACTGCCCAAAATCTTGACTTGTTGATGAGTCCTTGTTGGGTATAGCATGGTTTGCCCCTTGCTTCTTGTCTTCAGTCTCGTATGGCTTGGGATATGGCTAGGCATCTAGTTTTGGGGCTATGCAATTCCTGCGGCACTTTCCATCCCCATTTCGGTTGTATCAGTTAAGTCAACTGGGCAGATGTGATGACTTCCTGGTATAAACTCAACTACAAAGTCTGCCAGAGCTTGGGCTTTTATTGCGGTTCTGGGTTGAAACTTGATGTCGAACTGTCCCAATTCCACCACCCACTTCAAGATTCGTCCAGAAAAGTCTGCCCTCTCAAACAAAGCTTTTAAGGGAAAAGCTATCAGGACGATTATGGTGTGGGCGTGGAAGTAATGCGAGCTTTTAAAGGAAAAGCTGTCAGGACGATTATGGTGTGGGCGTGGAAGTAATGCGATAACTTCCTTGAGGCCATCATCAAAGCTAAGGCCAGCTTTTCCAATGGTAGGTACCTGGTTTCTGTACTCAGCAAGGTCTTGCTAACGTAAAAGATAGGCAGGTGTTGGATTCCTTCCGTTCTGACCAACACTGCGCTGACTGCGTGCTGTGAAACTGCTAAGTACAAAAAGAGCTCTTCTCCAGGTACTGGGGTTACTAACAACGGTGGAGAAAACATGTAGAAAACATGTACTCTTTTAAGCTTTCTAGGGCACAGTCGCATTCTTCATCCCACTCAAACTTGGCCTTCAAGGCTTAGAGAAATGGTCGACATTTGTCTGATGACCAATTTATGAACCGGTTGAGCGCGGCTGCTATACTAGTGAGATGTTGCACTTCTTTGACCGTGTTGGGCCTCTCAAGGTCCTGGATTGCTTTGATTTGAGAGGGGTTCACTTCTATACCTCGGTTGGTTACCAAGAAACCGAGGAATTTACCTGATCCTACGCCGAATGCACACTTGGATGCATTTAGACATAACTTGTTCTTCTTCAGAATTTGGAACATTTCATCTAGGTCTCTGAGGTGGTCCTTCTCATCCTTGCTTTTGACCAGCATGTCGTCTATGTAAGCCTCCATTGTTCTGCCTAACAATAGTTCAAACACTTTTGTGACCATCCGTTGGAATGTGGCCCCTGCATTTTTTAGGCCATAGGGCATGACCTTGTAATAATACAATCCTTTAGGCATTGTAAAAGATGTGACCTCCTGGTCTGGCTCATACATAGCGATCTGATGGTAACCTCTATACGCATCAAGGAAGTTTAGTCGATTGTATCCTGCCATTAGGTCTACCAGTTGGTCTATCCTTGGTAAGGGAAAGCTATCCTTGGGACATGCCTTGTCGACTGTTTTGTAGTCCACGCAAACACGCCATTTTCCATTCTTTTTTGGGACTACTACAGTATTGGATATCCACCTGGGATAGTGCACTTCTCTGATGGCTCCTGCATCCAGCAAGTTTCCCACTTCCTCCGCCACTATCTCGGCGTGGTGAAGTGTCGATCTGCGAGTTCGTTGTATAATTGGCCTGGCAGTTGGGTGGACATTCAGTTGGTGACAGATGAAGTTTGGGTCAATGCCAGGCATACTGTATAGTGTCCAGGCAAACACTTCGATGTTAGAGGTTAAGAATTCCATGACCTCTCTTCTCTCAGTGCTGGACAAAGACAAGATGAACCGAGCAAAAAGAAATTTTCTATGTTCTGTTCATCTTTCCTTACCTCTACCAAGTCTTCCACTGCCTTTTGTTCAGCTACCTTGCCCACATCCGCAAACAGTTCATTGCTTTCTAGCTCTTCCACCATCTGTACATACCCTTGTGCAGCCCGGTTGCCATTTACTGTGACGAAGCACTGTTTTGACATAATTTGGTCTCCCAAGACCTCTTCAATTACTCCGGCTTCGTTGGGGAACCTCAATGCTTGATGGTAGGTTGACGCTACCGATCGTATGGTATGTAGTCATGTTCTCCTCAGGATTATATTGTAAGTGGACGGGACCTTCAATACCTAGAATTCCACTTGTTGTTTTCATGGTTCCATCTTTGACTGGGAGGATTATCTTTCCCACTGGCCATTCTGGCATTGAGTTGAAGCCGACAACGGGAGAGGTTGCAGGTGCCAAGTCTTTGTCCTCCAATTTCAGTTGTTTGAAGGTTTTGTAATATATTATCTTACATGAGTTTCCTTGGTCAATGAGAATCCGCTTGATGTCAAAGTTCTTAACGCGCAAGGTCACTACCAGTGCGTCATTGTGACGACAATGTAGCCTTGCTAGATCCTTGTCTGAGAAGGATATGACATTCGTAGCTTCTGTTCTGGCATTTTTTATGGTAGGCTGTGCACTTAACACCTCTTTCAAGTGTTCTGTCTTCTTTATCATCCCCCTGAGTTCACATACCCGCTCAGGTTCGACGATCCCATGAATAACGTTGATTATGCCTTGGGGTGGTCCATCGACCGGCATTCCGTTTGGTCTGTTGAGGTCCTGGGGGGCTGGCTGTGTTCCCCCTTCTGTGTACTGTTCCAGGTGACCAGCAGCTATCAACTCTTCTAGATGTTGCCTTAGGGGAGTGCAGTTTTCAGTTAGGTTCCCCTTTTCATCATGGAAGGTGCAGCGGGACCTCTCGTTGTAGCCCCTTTGTGCTTTTCCCAATTTGGTTGGCCGCTAAACGAAGGGTTCATTCTTTATCTCGCTGAGAATTTGGTAGGTGGGTTTGTTGAACACAGCGGTGATGGCAGTGGGGACTCTCAACTTCCTTTTTTCTGGGTCCTCCCTGTTGGCTCGCCTGCCTCGCCCATTCCTGTTTGGTTGTTCTTCCGTGTTCACTTTTGCTGTAGCCTTTTTGTCTGGCATAACTGTCGAGCCAGATTTTGCTTTAGCACGAGCGTTGTCTTCCTCTACACGGATATGTTGGTGCACCCTCTCCATTAGGGCCTTCATCGTGAGGGGTGGCATCATAGTAATTGAGTCCCTCAACTTGTTTCCGACTGGTAGACTTATTTTGTATTGTGCGATGGTGAGATTTGTAGGGCAATCTCCTATCTGGTTGAAAGTCCCCAATATCAACTGTTGTAGGATCTCAATATTTCCTTGTTGCCCATGTCAATGGAGAGTAGCTGATCAATCTCCACTGGTGTCTTTGTGTTCGTTCTGAATCTAGTTACGAACGCCTCTGCCAATTGTGCCCATGAGGCAATGTTGCCTTCTGGTAGCCTTTCGAACCAGGTTAGACCTGGGTCGCCAAGGCTAGATGGGAACAGAATGCACATTAGGGCCTCGTTTCGCCGGTATACTGCCATAACTTGACGAAAGTGGCTTAAGTGCATGTAAGGGTCCGTCTTTCCCTCGTAAGTAGTAAATTTAGGCTGGTGGAAGCCTGAAGGTAGTGGCGTGTTTTCTATTGCCGGAACGAACGGCGAGCTCTGTAACCTTGCTAATACCTTGTCCGCTGGTTCGTAAGCAAGGCGAGGCATTGGCATCCCTACCTCGATACTCCCGTGTGTCCTAGGGGCCAATCGTTGTAATGTTGAAACTCTGCGAGGGTCGCGAGCCCTGGTGTCTTCCTTCCATCGGGCCCTCTCTTCGAGTACCGTCTGTAAGTCCGCCGACCTAGGCAACTCCGTGTGCTTAGATAACGTTCGGTGTGTGTGTGCGGGGTAATAATTGCTTTCCTCGGTATAAGACCTTTCCTTTCTCTCTTCAGACCGAGGACTGAGTCTTGAAGTCGATTGAGTGTCGCCTGTTCTAAGGCTCCTGCTTCGTGCTTGTGATGGTGTGACTTGCCTGTCACGATCCTCTAAGTGGCGAGAGGGCGTGCTGCCTTTGCGCCCCTCTCCTATCGCCACTCATTTTCTTCTTATCTGGCGCTTCATTGACTCCATGTCTGTCGCCATCCTCCTCATTAACTCATCTTGTTCCCTAACGTGATCCTCCAGAACCTAAGGGTCCAACATCTGCCTCTGTCTTTCAGGACTTTAAGAGCGACAGGGGCTGTTGTCCCGTCTCCTCTTTGTATCCCTTTGGGGGTTCTGTCGCTGAGGTTCTAAATTTCGCATGGGAGGGATAGAAGGCAAACCTTTGCGCCTCCCACCCCCCTCCGGGGTTTGTCCGTCGATAGCAGATTGCGGCAAATTTTCATTGTGCGCCATGGGTTTCAGCTGGAGAGAAAAACTCGATCAAAAGGTTTTGTTCTTTCTGTAATTCCCACAAACGGTGCCAATTGTACGAGCGCAGAATAATCTTCTCGTATAATCCTGTTGATCAAGTTCGAGCTCCTCCAAACGTCGTCGCTTTACTCCCTGAAAACACAAACGTGAGCTAGCCGGTGGGTGTGTGCTGGATACCTCTCTGATACCTATGTCAGCAAAATAGACAATAGATAAATAGCTCTGTGTGTTCGAGAGTCAAAATTGGGATACCTCTACATAGGTCTTGTCATGAGCTTTTGTAGATTTTACCTGACATAATCCTAGTAGGACTCTTATTGTGCAATGTAGAGTCCTCCTAAAAATCACACTTCTGAAAGATAAAGCTTATCCTTTAACACTCTCCTCACTACTTTAACCAAGTGAGATAGTTTTACCACGGTTAAATAACAGTATGACCAAGCTAACACTAGCCCTTTGTCATACTCAATCCAGTGCCTTTATATGCAACATCTAGCTTGGCTCTTGTTCACTTGTACCTCGGTTTTGTCTGTTTAGACCGAACTAACTGCATCAATATCTGACCGAGCTAACAAGGATGAGGTCCAACTTGTGGAGCCCAAACACCTCAGCCCAAGCTTGTTAGTTTTTAGACCGAGCCACAGCAGCTCCTATCTCGGTCCGACCTGCGGCCCAACTTCCAAAGAAGCCTCTTCCTTAGCTTGGTCTAATTTATTCATAAATTACCCTCTCAAAGATGATTGGTATCTCTTTCTATTTATTTTCTATTTATTTTAAAATGAAAAGATAGATACCATTAAATATTAAAATGAGTTATACCAATTGCCAGTTTATGGGCTAGTTGAATTACATTCCTTCATATCTTAATAACACTAAAAAGTTGACAAAAACTTAAGAAAATATAGGACATCCTTAATTAAATTAGTATCGGCAACATAGACTACATAAAAAGATTCAAATGACAACTTCATTGTATTAAAATATTCAAAACATACATTATGACATTATTACTAACTAGTTACGAGATGGAGACATACTAATAATTAATATCTTGTTAAGTTAATACAGACAATAAATATGTCCAATTATAATTTTGTTTTCAATTATATTGATATTATTCATTTTTCTGTTGTGCTGATATAAATCAAAATTGAAAATTTTATAATTTTTTTTTCGATGAAAAGTTACATATATTTTTGGGGAAGTTACCAATAAATCCTAAATGTTGAAATTGTGTTCCATTTGGTCCTAATATATATTCTTATGATCTATTTGGTCCTTTGTATTGTGAAATTACGTAAAGACCAGTTTGTATTTTATGTTTAACGCGTGAGTAATTTACAATATAATCGGCACGTGTCACTTTGATAGTGTTTGGTGGGTGCCACGAAACTCGAAAGTACACTAAAGCTTTTTTGTACTTTCTTACGTTTGGGAGGCTGAATCATGTGACACCCCTTTCGACCCGACCCATTACAAAAAACGGTGTACGCAATACGTTATATGACATAAAACCATTTAAGCATTTTTGTGGAACCCTAATTCATGTCTATTGAGTTTGTGCGATTATTGCGATCTGTGTGGAGTCGATTTTGAAGGAGGTGTTGGTATTTCTCATTTGGAGGGGAACGATGTCTGAGAAAGGTACGTGTCACCAATGATATTGTGTTTTTCCTTTTCGTTATGGGTGTCGTTTCGTGGTGGGTGTGATTTTCCGAATCAGTCGTTGTTGTGAGTATGAATAATGGGGGATTTGGGTGTTTGTGGGGTTGTTTTTGTTTGTGAGTCGTTTTTGGGTTTGAATGTTTGTTTGTGTGGTGTGGTGATTTTTATGTATTGTTCCGAAGCATTCGATTTGTGTGTTTGAATAATGGAGAGTTTGGGTGTTTGTGGGGTTCTTATGTTTGTGACTGTAGTTTGGGCTTTTGTGAGTCTTTTACTGTGAGTTACGTTGTTTGGTAGGTGTCGTTTTACTTTTCGTTATGGGTGTCGTTTCGTGTGTGGGTGTGATGTTCCGAAACAGTCGTTGTTGTGAGTGTGAATAATGGGGGATTTGGATGTTTGTGGGTTTGTTTTTGGTTTTGATTCTTTTTTGGGTTTGAATGGTTGTGCGTGTGGTGTGGTGATTTTTATGTACTGTTCCGAAGGAGTCGATTTGTGTATTTGAAGAATGGAGGGGTTGGGTGTTTGTGGGTTTGTTCTGTTGTGAGTCTTGTTTTGAGGTTTTGTGAGTCGTTTGCTGTGTGTGATGTTGGTTTGGTGTTTTTTTTTTTTTTTTCCCCTTGGGTGTGATTTTCTGATTCAGTATGTTATTTTGGTTTGTGTGATGTTGTTTGCGATTGGGGGGGTTTATGTGTTTCACGAGGCTTGTTGTGTGTGGGGTTGTTGTTTTTTTTGGTAGATGTTATACCCATGTCATGATGATGATGGATGTTTTTTGTGATGTTAATAGTATTGGGCTGTGTTTTTTTTTTTTAATTTTGCCATTACTTTTTGTTGTTTGAATGTTTTGAACACGTAAAACAGGGTATTTCGTTCGTATGTGCCTGGGTTGGTTGTATTAGTTGGTGAGTTCGTGTTGGGTGATGTTAGTGATGGTACATGTTTTTGTCACATAACATGGGTTTAAATGTGGTGATTGTATGTTTGTTATTGTGAGTTGCATGGTAGTTGTAGTTGTGATTTAGTTATATTGTTTCAGCTCTGTCAGTTTTGTTTGTGAGTGTATGTGTTCACTGTTGTTGGTTTTGTGTATATGTTGGGTTGGCATTTGGGTGTATGCAACGTAACTAATGCGTTTTTTGTGATAATGTAGATGGTGACGATAACAGAAGTCCTTGGACGCGGTCTTGTGAACGGAAGCGTCTTGAAGGTGTATTCGAGGAAAAATCAAACAAGCTGGGTGTTAACATACAGGGACGCGTACTGTTTAAGAAATTGAAGACAAATCAGCAAGATGCTCGTCAGCCGGTTAGCAAAACGGGTGCAGGGCCGTCACGCACTGCACCCACAAGAATTAACTTCCGCTCCAACATCGCTGGGATCGTGAAGCTGGTGACAACAACTCCTTTGAGGGCTGGGCACTTTGAACAGTTGAAGAGGACTCCTTTTTGGATCATGGTTGAGGCAATACGAATTAACAAGCTGAATCACAAAGAATTCAGGAAGTATGACGATACGATTTTGAAAATCATACGCACGTATGATGCACGGAGTGATGCATTCAACATTGGTGGTAATTCTGTGAAGATGTGGAAGAGTGATGTTAGACTCCTCTTTGGGATTCAATGTGGTACGAAGCATATTGATTTGTCTCCATGTCAAAGGCCGATATCAGATTTCATTCAGCGGAGGAGTCAAAACACTGTGAGGATAACGTCGAAGCTCGTGAAGAGTTTGTTCGAAGAAGCCGTGGCGGGGCAAAGAAGGGTTGACGAGGAGGACGCAGCGAAGTTGTTGACACTGTATATGTGTGGGAAGATGTTTTTTGCTAATTCTGGGGAGACGATAAGCTGGGCGTTTGTTCGATACATCGATGATCTGAAGACTGTTCGTTTATATGATTGGACTGGTGCAATCCTACAAATGTTGATGGGTTCAATCAAAGATTTTCATCAGACGCCGGAGAAGGTCACTGGGTGTGTTGTCGCGTTACTGGTATGTAAATTGTATTTTGTTTTGCAAATTTAAATGTATGTTGTTTAAGTAATGGTTGGTTTAACATACATTTTTTTTTTGGAAAGCAGTATTGGATTTGTGAACATTCGACGCTAGTGAAACCTGAAACGGAGAGTATGTTTCCAAGATTTATGAGATGGGACATTGGCGCGTTAGTCACCCGGATACGGGGGTTGGATGTATCAACACCTGGCAAATTCGAGGTGTAGTACCTGCGTACTATTGTGTAATTTTTGTTTATAACTGTTATTGGACGAGGGGTGTGTGAATATTGTGCTGATTGGTTTGTGTTTTGTTTTGTATATTTGCCAGGTTCGTATTGAAAGAATGAAGTCGTTGGAGTTTGAACGTGAAATTTTGGCAACAGACGAGCAAGAAGTTGGCTGTCGTGACGATGGAGTAAAGGACGTGGTTTTTGGATCCGGTGATGGGATGCAACGTGCGACGCATCAGGTGGTGGATGGCGTGGGGGTGAAAGGGAAAGATGTTGGCAGCGTGGAACGTGATGCAGTGAATGAGGTGTCTAGTGTAACAGAATTGGAGAATGCTTTGAAATGTATGGCAGATTTGGAATTGAAGAACAAGGCGTACGAGGGGACAATTTCAAAGCTGGAGGATGAAGTAGTTAGTTTGAAGAGTAAGATGGAAATGCAAGCTGTTAACATAGTCGGTGGGTTCGGTTGTGTTGTGAAGGTTAAGGATGACGAGATACGGAAACTTGAAAATGAGAACAAGGAATTAAGGCAAACAATTTCGTTGTTAGAAGATCAGCTGGCTGACCAGCAAGTGCACACAGTTACGCAAGCGTATCGGATGAACACACCGACTGGATGTGGGGATGTTGGTGCAAGCCATTGCGATGTAGATAGTGGGTTTGGTGTGACGGTTGTGCATGATGTTACGCCTATTCGGGTCGGTTTAAATGTTGGTGTCGGTGGTGATAATGTTACGTGCACCATCTCGATTCTAGTCCGGTGCCAGACCGTAGTGTTGCTGATGTAAATGTGACGGACCTCGAAGTGGGAGTGTTTCCAAATAAAGGGGAAGGTATAAGGAATTCGTTCGTGCGTAACCTGAAGAACAAAGCCAGGAAAGAATTAAGGCTGAAAGATTTTGACTACCGAGTAGTTAGAACCGAAAGAAAAAGTGTCATACGGTTGAGAAATTTGTCGGCGTGGGAAAAACCTTTGTGATCGACGCGATTGTTGACGTGGACACAGTTGGTGTGGCTGCTAGTAAATGGTCTGGGTTTGACCTGAACAACCGTTTTGGAGTATGGAAAATGATGACGTATGAGGAGAAGGAAAAAATTATGAAGGCTTACGAACGGAATGGCGATGGGTTTGTGCGAGTGTTTATGTAATTTATTTACGTATGTGTGTTGTGTGTCAGTCAGTTTTTTTTGATGCTTTGGTTACTTTTTTTTGTAGGGCTGTCATGTGGTCCAGTAGAGAAAGTGGTGTGGCTGTGTATTTTACGGACGTCAAGAGCCTTGTACGGGGAGAAAGTATATGTGGGAATGTGAGTTGTATTGTTAACTTCGTTTGTTATGCATTGTGTTTGTGTTACGGGAAAGTGTAGATACTGTGTAGGCATACGTGTTTGAAGTTATTGTTTTGGTTTCTATATGTAGGTGATTGACGCGTATGCTGAGACATTGGTCACAGAGCAGGCAAATGTATGTGCTGGTGATGTTTTAGCGGACAAGTCCTACTTCTTCAGCAGTATTTGCATGGTGAGTATGGTATTGTTCAGTTGTTGTATAATGACCAGTGCATTATGTACTAATATTAAATGTTTGTTTTGTAGAGTGTTTTCAAATCTGGCAACAACCAAGCGGTGGAAAGTTATGTGCTGAAAAATTTTGGAGCATCGAAGGAATGTCGGTACATACATTTTCCCATATGCAACAACGCACATTGGACACTGGTGGTGTACGACGCAGAGGATGGAAGTTGGAAACATTTTAATCCGATGAGGCAACGTTCGGCTGGGAGGTCTGACGTGCACTATAATGAAGCACTTGTACTGGTAGGGAACACATTTTGTTTTTGTTTTGGTGATGTAATGTATGTAGTACTTATTTGAAGCTAATTACTGCGGATGGTTTTCTGTGTTACAGAAGGAGCGTGTGTCGGTTGTAATGAAACGTTCATTACGAGCAGATGGAATAGACGAGGTTAGCATCGCTGAGACTTTCAACCATCCTCTCGAGGCTGTTGAAGACTGCCCCCAGCAGAAAGCCGACTCGTAAGTGAACTGTAGTGTTTGTCTGTTTTGAAGCGAAAGTGATTGTGGAGTTTTAATGGTATGTTATTAATTTATTGTTTTCCCATCGCAGGCTGGATTGTGCGGTTATTGTTTGCGCCGTGATGAGGCAGTACGTGCACCATGTTGATGTAGCGCGATCATTGCAAGGTACAAATGGGATTGTGTTGAGAGCGAACATGGTAAAAGGATTTGTCAACGACATCAGTAGGGGTCTCAAACATTCCAACTGAATGTCAACTTTGAAGCACATATGAAAACGTACAGCGAACAGTTATATATTTTTGGTTAGGTAGTGGTATTTACATGGTTTTTGGGCACCTGTGGATAACAAACCGCGTTCAGTTATTTATTTTTGATTAGCTAGGTTTGTATGTATGGTTTTTGGGCACATTTGGAAAACAATAGCGTACAGTGATATGGTTTTGATTAGCTATTGGTATGTGCATGGTGTTTTGTTTTTTTGTGATCGTACGTGAACAGTACTAATTTTGTAATAAATATGATGTGGGGTTTATGGAAATGTGTTGTGTTTTTTGTTGTGAATTGTGATATATGCTTTGGTAATCTGGTTTTTATGGAGTTGGTATGACATGGTTTTTTGGATGCTGAGAATGTTTGGCATGTTTGTGTGGTGCACAGTTCAGTTGTGTGATAAGTTGAACGTATCATTCTGTGTGCTTACACAAAATTTGTGGGATGGTTTTGTTCCACGTATAGGGTGGGTAGGTATATGTGTATGTTGCAGGTGTAGGTTGGTTGTGTGAGTCTGTGTTATGAATAGTTTTGTGTTGCGAATGGATCACAGTAATTGGGTTTAAATGGGAGCACAATTCATGTCAGTGCCGTCGATGAGTGTCATCGATGTAACCAAATTAGTATCGTAAAAAGTACGATCCAAATTTTTTGGCCGAATTACAAAAATAATATGGCCATGTACTGAAAGCAATAGTAATGTGTTATTTGGACGAATTACTAAAATAAGATGGCTATGTACTGAAAGCAATAGTAATGTGTAATAACAGCAACGGTAACCAAAATGTTTAATAAGGGGAAGGACCCAAATTATTTGGCCGAATTTTGTAATGAAGAAATCACCTACTGAAGGTGATACTAATATGTAATAACAGTAAAGATAGTTGTACGGGATGTCCGGTGTGTGCACACACACTTATTTGCTTAGGGGGAATTGGAAAATAACAATGTCATACTTATGAATGAAAACATTAACTAGAAATCTTGCATGAAGTGACGGCTAAATAGGTTCTTTACATGTCTTCCTGTTGTGGTTGCCCATGCGTTGACAACGACCGCATCTAATTTGCTGTGTTTCTTCACCTCGAGACATCATTCGTTTTTTCTTTGGCCTTCCAGGTGGTCGTTTCACAACTGGTGGGTGTATGACGAAATCTTCGGTGTTGAGCGGAGGTTTCTCAACAGTTGGTATTGGGGTTATGCTTGATGAGTATGTTGATCGATATTCGGACACATGGTAATACGGTTCAACCAATTCATACAGATCTCGTCCGCTGTTTCGGATTGCAACCATTGCGTGTGCACATGGTAATCGTTTTATCTGCCACTGAAAGCACGAACACGTCCGTCTGCCAACATCGACTAGTACTGATGGGTAAGAGTGGACCTCGTACACATCGTCATTTGATTGGCTCACAAGCCATGCCTTGCCTTTGGTGTAAGCTTTAACCAATCGAGCCTCGATTTTCGGACATAGAACTCCAGGCCATGCGGATGCCTTGCGTCGGCGTTTTGACATTTGGTCCATAATTTTTGTTCTAATGCTGTCAACCATCTTCGTGATTGGGAGGTGTCGCGCCTCACGAATCCATGAGTTGAACGATTCAGCGGCGTTGGAACACATCTCACCAAACCGGTCACCCCTACAGACACGAAGATGAGACACATGTAATAAATAGTTACATGTAATTGTGAAGGATAAAGGCATTAAGCAGAACAAAATGTATGAAACTAATTCGATGGAATATATTAATGATCAAGTGCGTACCGAAAGTAGGCATTTGCCCAATACGCCGGAGGCAAGTCTTTCAGAAAACCCGTTGCCACTTGTTTGCCCGATGCCTTGAAGCTTTCTAAGCTGGCGTTGAAAGCTGTTACGGTTGGTGCGTAAGCGCATGCACGAAATTTACTTAGCAATCCGAATCGGTGCATCTTGTTGGTGTATCGCATCTTGTCTTGCAAGTTTCGTTGCAAATGTTGCAAGCAGAAAGCGTGGTGGGCAGATGGAAATCGGAGTGGAATTGATTCCAGACGTCCTGTGTGTCGGTCTGAAATAAATGTGATTGTCCTGTCCGGGTTGACCACATTTGCGAGGTGTTCCAAAAACCAAGCCCAGTTAGATGTGTTCTCCGAGTCAACAATTGCAATTGCCAGTGGGAATAAACCTGTGTGAATAATTGACAGTGGGTTAAGCTGCTGGGTTTGACGCGAAACATCATAGTGTTAGTTATTTAAAAAAAAATATGAACGACAACAGTGTGTGTGCGCAAATGAAAGGGCATAACCTTGATTGCCGTCCTTTGCTGTAGCAGCTAGCAAGTTGCCTTTGAATTTCCCCTTCAAGAAGGTACCGTCTAGGAATAATAAAGGGCGACAATTATTGAACCCATCGATACATGCTTTGAATGAAATAAAATATCGTACAAACCGGTGATTTTGGTCATCGTAATCGATGTTAATGTAACTACCCGGATTGTTTTCCATAACAGCATTGCTATACCACCGTAATTGGTCAAACGAAATGGAATGTGCACCGAACATCTCGCCCCTTGCTTTTTCAACTCCCAACCATGCTACTCGGTAGCTTATCTCTAATCCGTAATCTTTTTTCAAGTCGTAAACAACATCGGATGGTCGGGTGAGCGGTTTGTCACGTACTCGCTCGGAGATAACATCGGACACTAAATCGCACCACGCCTCGGGTTTTTGGTGTCCAACAACTTCAAAAATGTGCTCCGCGTTCCACTTACGAATGTAAAAAAACTCATCAGCATGAAGGACTCTTGCATGTATAGACCACATACATCCTGTTGATTCCCTCATCGTGCAAACGGCTGTAATCCGAACGGAGTCGTTCTTTAGATACTTGAACCGGAACCCACATTCAACTGCATACTTACGAAGAACATTACGGAATTCAGCAGCCCCGCCTTCAAAACTTTGGCCCACATGTGTGATACCATTAGCCCATTCAGCAGACATATAAACTTTGTCAGCATGAGGACAGAAATTGGGGAGTAAATCATCTTGTTCATCATCGTCATCCGACTCATATACTTCCCTTGGTCTACTGAATGTAACATCGCATTGTTTCCGATTTGCGTCACCAAAACCGTTTGTACTTTGCATGCATCGAGTTTCAATTACGATGTCAATATGTCCTAAACGAAAGGACCGTGCAAGGGATATCATGTTTTCCATATCGATATCATTTTGTAATTTGAAATTGTTGTATCCCGGGATCTTGAAAAATAAACACACGTCATCAGATGTGAGGCCAGCAAAATTTTGGTGGACATAATTAACCAAATCATCGAATCGAAATGGAAATTGCAACTTCATGACGGCGTTCGTGTTACGGTAACAACACACCAACATTACATGAGCGTCCATCCCTGCAATATGCAGACAATGTCACAAAGTGTTTCATATGGAAGGCCAGCCATGTGTGTCAAAACGCACAGCAAATCATCAATGTTCACATGCCCATAAAATGGAGGAACAACGATATTGTTATAAACATTATTTTGGAACATCAGCACACAGTGAATAAGCTATACACACAACGCGCGTGGGAAAAAAGATCAACATGACACATAACAATACGTGCAACACACGATCAATAATGTTGATTGTTTCAAATAGCAGTGAATGCATCGCAATATCCTGTTGCATACGAAATATGTGTAAACAACCCACCCACACCCCCGTTGACTGAAAATAGAAACCCAGCCGTGTGTGTCAAGTGATTTAGATTACAGTGAATGCATCGCAATATGACGTTGCATACGAGTATGTGTGAACAACCCACCCACACCCCGTGCCTTACCGAAAAACCCAGCAATGTGTAACAAATGAACATCAAATCAGCAATTGATCAGCACATCGTTGGTGTACAAATCGCATAATGTGTCATCTGAATATCCAGACGAACATATTCAATACGAATGTGCCCAGCACCAACACACAGAGAGTAAGGTAGACACACAACTGATACAAAAGAAGGCGATGAAAACGAAACAGAACAATACCTGCAACACACGAGTCTTCTCTGTCGGCAAAACTGGAACCACAATCTGTGCACAGACACACCAATGAGCATAACACACCGTCACATCAGCCACCCAAACCCTAACACAATTAAAAGGAACATATTGCACTTCCATATACAGAAGAATACCCACCGAAAATTAAAAAAAAAAAGCAAGTGGAAAAAGGGTATAACTGACCAATACATATTAGCAAAAAAGGAAAAAAGGATCAAGAAGACTATATTCTCTCACTGATAGGACCAATTAGAGCAACAGACACAATGATGGGATCAAATGGTGCAACTGTTTGTGGGATGGGATTTATTGGTAAATATCCCTATATTTTTACCCTCTCCATCACTAAAACCCTCTCTTTGCTATTAAACAACCACAAAAGCATAAGAGAAAGATAGGTAGAAAGATTAAGAAAGCAATCAGCTTGTTTGGTTTTATTTTTTAGGATTCATTTGTTAGGAAATTGATTTTTTTTTTTTTTTGTATTTTTTTGTTTTCACCAAATTTTTTTAATATTTTAAGTAATTTTTTTATTTTTATTTTTAGATACATCTAATATAAATACACTCAAAAAATATAATATTTATATATAAATTTTTTTTAAAAAAATTCACTAAATATCAAAAATTAAAAAAAAGTACAAAAATTTAGTACATTTTCATATTCTTGTGTATTTATTGATTTTTTTTAAAAAAAAAATTGTAAATATTTTATTTTTTAGATACATCTAAGTATCTAAAAAAGTAAAAAAAATAAATTATTTAAAATTTTAAAAATATTTACTAAAAATAAAAATATACAAAAAAATAAATAACTCAATTTTTAAAAAATTAAATACAGAAAATTAAAATCAAACCCAATGAATCATGTTTTGTATAAATAGAGACAATGCAATGTACAAACGAGATAGAAGCCGAAAAAAGAAGCATTATTAATCAAGAGAGAAAGAGAAAATATATTTGACATTTGTCTATACATAAGCACAATAGCTCATTGAATGTACGTGCATTTTTGTTTTGTTTGTTTGTTTATTTGTTTTTTTTTTTTTTTTAAATGAAAAGATAGATACATTAAAATAAGTTATTGCAAACTCATGGACTGGTTGAATTGCGTTCCTTCTAATCTTAATAATACTAAAAAACTGACAAAAACTTAACAAAGTATAAGACATCCTTAATATTAAATTCGTATCGACAATATAGGCTACATTAAAATATTTAACTGACAATTTCATTGTATTAAAATACTCCTTGAGGTTTTAATTACTATTATGAGGCCAAGTTAATCTCATTATACATGAATTTTTCTTTAACAGAACTAAGGGGTGGTTTGGGATGTTTTAAATAAGTGCACTTTTTGACTTTTTAAGAAATATGAATTGAGTATGGGTTGGGTTTGAAGTGATGTGATAGAGAGCTAATGTGACTTAAATAAGATGATGTGACTTAAATAGATAGTGACTGTACAGGAGAGAAATAAACTTGCCCGTATAATCCTGTTGATCAAGCAATAACATAAGGAATTTAACGTGGTTCGGCAAATTGCCTACGTCCACGAGCTGCAGATTTACTATATTGAACAAATGATAAAAATTACAAACAACTCTCCGTCATTTACTCTCTTTCCTCTATAAGCTTGTTGTCCCCCCCCACCCTCCACCTCTCCTTAGCTTCCTATATATAGAGATTACAAATACAAGGGAGAATCCTGGAAGTGAGCTGACTGCCAGCTCACTTCTACTTTTGGTGACTTTCTTCACATGGCCTCATGGTCTCATAACTTACGCGGCCATGTGGCCTCATGGCCAGCTCTCATGGCCTCATGGCTAACATACCTTTACAGGTTGGCTAGAATCTGCAGTCACTTTACAACCAATCTCCACAGGTGATATTGATGAGCCTTTATAGGTTTCGCGTGGCACGATCTTGATAGGACTCTCACTCCTCCTATGTAGAGTCCTCCTGGGATTCATATTCCTGAGAGATAATGCTTCTCTCAACACCCCCTCACTGCTTAAACCAAGTGAGATGGTTTTACCATAACCGAACTACCACTATGACCGAAGTACATGTTAGTCAGGCACTTCTCTTTCTCTTATCTCAGTTTCCCATGCTAAGACCGAGCTAACCATAAGAGAGTTGAGCCGAACTATCTTCAGAACCAAGTCATCTCAAGGACTTGGCACACCTCGGTTTCCATGAGCCTCGACTGAACTCACCGCCGAAGAACGAACTTCCCTCAATGTATTACTCAACCGAGGTAGGAATAAAGCTTTGACCGGACTCATCATCACGGTCGTATGACCGGTCTAAATCCAAGGTTACTTCTCCAGACCGGAGTAACTTATACACCCATTCTACTCCGGCCCTACGTACTGCGGCCCATAACGGCCCAATACCCAGCTTCGGCCCAATTTGCATATAAATTACCCTCTCAATTGCCCCTTAATCCCATTTACGCAGCATGATAGGGATTACCTGTCTATAAACCGAGCTAAAGTTTTAGCTTATCTAGCCGAGCTACTATCCTTTAGCTATTCCGGTCGAACCATTTAGCTTTTCCAGCCGAGCTAAAAACAATTTAGCGTATCCAGCCGAGCTAACATAGGCCGAGCTGTGCACGTCCGGTCAAAACGTCTCTTCAATTGCAGCAACTGAAACGCTTCCCTTTCCAGTGACACGTGGCAGCCTCTGATTGGACCTCCAAAGCGGTGCAGCCGCCCTCGTACTCCGCAATTTTTGAACAGTTTCCCGCTCTTTTCCTTTCTTCCAAAACAAAAAACATTTTCATTGTTTCAAATCATTCACCAAACCATTCAGTCCTTCCTCCTTCTCACACTCTCTCCCCTGAGTTCTTGCTGCTGTTCTTCGACCCTTGCAATCTGCGAAGCTTGCTTCGTGTTCTTCACTGCCTTGCTCTCATCTCTCGCTCCTCCTCTCCACCAGGTAAGCACCCAGAATCTGTTTTTCTTTTCTTATTTTAGCTTTTGAAAAACACTTGTCTGCTTTCATTTGTGTTCTTCCTGAAAACTTAACCATAGAATAGTCGAATACATATAATATCCTGTAAAACATTTGATTTTGATCCATAATCACGAAGTAACCGAACTAGGAAACTGTTTTTGCTATATAAGAACTTAGGTAGACTGGAACCGAGCTAGCACTTGTGCACATCACAATAGTTTCAATAGGCCACCAATGGATTCAGATTTAGCCGAAGTAGAGATGCCCCGAACTAGAAAATCTTTGCCCTCGACCGAGCTAAGCCTTGGGGGCTAAGCCAGCTTTCTCAGTTTCTAAGCTGAACTTAGAAAGCTGCCCTTTGATGCTTAACCGGAATAACAAACCCCATAAGCAGAACCGAGATAACCAAACATCTTGGTTACAACCGAGCTTAGAAAATCTTTGCCCTCGACCGAGCTAAGCCTTGGGGGCTAAGCCAGCTTTCTCAGTTTCTAAGCTGAACTTAGAAAGCTGCCCCTTTATGCTTAACCGGAATAACAAACCCCATAAGCAGAATCGAGATAACCAAACATCTTGGTTACAACCGAGGTAGATCCTGTAGCACACTGCATAGCCGAAGTAAGATTTCCTTTTCTTGCTTTGTTTTTGTAGCACGGTCAATGATCTGTGCTTAACACGTTGTTTTCCCACTTTGCAGACTTAGGTTGCCCAGGCACTCATCTTGAGCGCTCGACCAAGCTTCTGTGCACAACCTTTCGACCGAAGTAACTTCTTTATAACTTATAGAATAAATGGGGAAATATAGGTTCCTAGTAGAAACCCAGGAGGCCTAGCCGCATTCAGAAAAGACTACAATATTCCAGCCGATGTAGACCTCACCTTAGCCGAACAAGAAATCGACCCATGGGGCAAAGAAGGCTTCGTCCCCTTTACCCTTCAATCAATAATAGAGACCGGACTTAGATTCCCAGTCCAACCCTTAATATGTGAATTCCTAAGGCAAACCAGACTCTGCCCAACCCAACTATCCACCAATACATACCGAATAATAATGGGTATAGCCGCACTGAACCACCAAACCGGTCTCAACTTGGGTTTGGCCGAGATACTTCATCAATACTCCATAGGATCCAAGAACGAAGGCTGGTGTTATACTTAAGAATACGCTGTGGCCGAGAAAAAATCATAAAACGCACATCGGACAAAGACTTAAACGACGATGACTTTTTTTGGGTCTCTGGGAATTTTGAAGATTTTCAAGCCCAGATTCCTGGCCGAAGAATAAACTGGAAAAAAGGAGAGCCCGGTATACATACTTCGGTTGCATTTCTCATTTTTGTTTATTTCGGCTTTCTTCTCTGAACCGAACTAACACTTCATTTTCTTTTTTGCAGATAAAGCCCATCTCCTTTCAAACTACGGCTACCCCAACCTCTAACCTTCTTACGCCGCAAGACTAAGAGTAAATGAGAGAAGTTGGGATAAGCTTCTAAACTTCGAACTGACTTACCGCTACTCCGATCGCCGAAAAGCAAGGGTGACCGACTTCCTTCTCGAAGACGCACCAGAACCGGACCCTTCCTTGCCCCAGATCAACCTTGTACCACTCACAGCCGAACAAGAAATGGCTAAAAAGAACAGGTTGAAGGCCCTCCTAACTGCAACAACTCCAGCCGAAGTGCGGACAATCGGCCAAACCACTGAAACTGTGGTGGCCCTTCCATCGCAACAACCATCCTCCTCACGCCGAAACAAGCGTGCTTGGACAACCCAAACCGAGCCACGTCTTGCTGACGAGGACGAGACCGTTCTTCCACAAAGCTCTCCTCCACGCCTCCAGCAAAGCCTCCAACCGGAGCAATCTAACCGAGCTGCTACTTCCTCAAAATGGGCTCCTGTTCTTTCTTTTGACAACCGAGATATCACGGCTGAAGACTCCGTGGTTGCTGAGAAGGACCACTTATTGGCTTACAACCTGGCCAAAAGTGTGTGCCTTCCTAAGGACATGGAGCACCACTATAAACAACTCAACACCGAGCTGAAGTCAATTCGGTCCTCCACTAAGTCCATGATCCTGGTAAAAAGCTTTCTCTTTTTCTATGCAAATTTTCTCCAACTTTGAATCCGGCTAATGCTACTTCTGCTTTGCAGGCCATCCAAAAAAACCAAGTCACTCACAGAAGGGTCATGGAACTTAGGAGGAGTACAAGGGAGGCAATGGCCGAAGCTGAATCTAAAGCGGCCGAGCTAGAGGATGCAAAGAAGCAGCTAGCCGAGCTTCGGGCGGAGAACGGTCGGCTAACCGAGGTCGCCAATTCAGTCGAAGCCGAAAAGAAAAAAGTTGCCAACGAGGCAAAAGATAGATACCTGCGCATCTTGGCTGCAATTGAGAAGAAAAAGGATGCCGAGATAAACCAACTGAAGGGGGAGGTGAAGAAGGCCGAGAAGTGGGCTTCAAGGAGGCCGAAGACGCCTACACCTTGCAATGCGACGCAGCCAAAGATCTCTTTTTTAAATGTGGCTGGAGGGCTGCGGTGGAGAAGCTCGGTTGTACGCCTGACACCGAGGTCTACAACGCTCCACCGTACTCCATTCCAGCTTCACTTTCACAATACGCTGCCGATCTCCAAAGGCAGTTCCTTGAGGGGTCTGGTGATGAAGATGATGAGGAGGATTCTGAAGATGAACCAACTCTCACTCCGGCCGTCAACGAACAACACAACAATCAGGCAGCTCGGTTAGAGCCAGAAGTTGAAGACGTTACTAATGAGCCACCGGCCGATACCGAGCTGCCGATTGATACCACGGTCCAAACTGAGCTCCCTCCTCAAACCGAACTCCCAGCAAGCACCGGTCTCCCAACAAATGCTGAGGATGAATTTGACGCCGAACTAGACACACTTCTTCGATGATTGTTTTCTTTCTTTTCTTTTGTATTTGAACTTTTTTGTAACCGGGCTGCGGCCCCTCAATTGTACTTGTTCTGTGTTTCAATGAAAAAATCTTTCTTCAACTCTTGTTTCGGTTTTGTGAATGTATGCCTGTACTTGTAATGAATTTTTCTATGAACTTATTGCACAACTGTGAGCTCGGTTTTAGCCATCTAACTTATTAGCCAACCACTCTTCAGCCGATATAACTTACTTCGGCTGAAGAGTACCAAGAGTTGGTTTAATCTAGCCAACCTCTCTTCAGCCATACACTTACTTCGGCTGAAGAGTACAAAGTGTTGGTTTAATCCAGCCAACCACTCTTTAGCCGAGATAACTCACTTCGGCTGTAGAGTACAAAGTGTTGGTTTAATCCAGCCAACCACTCTTCAGCCATACCCATACTTCGGCTGAAGAGTACAAAGTGTTGGTTTAATCCAGCCAACCACTCTTTAGCCATACCCATACTTCGGCTGAAGAGTACCAAGTGTTGGTTTAATCCAGCCAACCTCTAAATTGGTTTTTCCAGCCAACTTAGAATAGAATGTTTGGTTATTCCGACCAAACGTCCTGCAGCCTTATCCTGGACTTAGGAGGGGTGTTGGTTTAATCCAGCCAACCTCTAAATTGGTTTTTCCAGCTAACTTAGAATAGAATGTTTGGTTATTCCGACCAAACGTCCTGCAGCCTTATCCGGGGCTTAGGAACATAGTTGGTTATTCCAGCCAACTATGTTTATAAAGTTCCTCACTTACTAAAGCGACTTGCCATTGATAACAGTCATGCTAAAGAAGAATCGATTTGTTTTATGGTAAAAACTTACACATATTAGAAATAAAACAACTTGAGATTAGCAGTATTCCATGGCCTGGGAATTGCTTTGCCGTCCTTATCTTCCAAGTGGTAGGCCCCTTTGCCTGCTAATCCGACCACTTTGTAAGGTCCTTCCCAATTAGGCCCCAACTTGCCATCTCCCGGAATCAATGTATTTCCCATCACTTTGCGTAATACCCAGTCTCCGATCTTGAATTGCCTTGGATGTACTGTTTTGTTATACTTTCTGGACAACTCTTGTTGGTAGGAGGCGATGTGAACCAATGCTCTGTCTCTTCTTTCCTCCGCAAGGTCAAGTTCTAACGCTATGGCATCGCCATTCAAATCTGGATCAAAGTTTTCGCTTCGGATTGTGGGGAGGCCAACCTCTAATGGGATGACTGCTTCCATGCCATAAGCTAAGGAGAATGGTGTCTCTCCTGTTGATCGTCGAGGCGTGGTGCGGTAAGCCCATAAAACATGAGGGAGCTCCTCTGCCCACTTCCCTTTTGCTTTTTCTAACCTTTTCTTCAATCCATCCAAGACTACCTTATTCGACGCCTCTGCCTGACCGTTTGCTTGGGGATATGCCGGCGTAGAATTGTAGAACTCTATCTTGTACTCTTCACAAAAGCCTCTGAAAATTCTCCCGTCAAACTGAGTGCCGTTGTCTGAGATTAACGCCTTTGGTATGCCAAATCGAGTGATGATATTCTGCCAGACAAACTTCTTTACATCTTTCTCCTTGATTAACGCCAAGGCTTTTGCTTCCACCCATTTTGTGAAGTAGTCGGTCGCGGCAAGAAAGAACTTCCTATTGCCTGGTGCCGTTGAAAGTGGCCCTACTATGTCTAAGCCCCATATCGCGAAGGGCCATGGGCTAGTTAAAGGTAGAAGTTCTCTGGCAGGTTGGTGTATTTGGTGTGCGAATTTTTGACATTTTTCACACTTTTTGACATATTTCTCCGAATCTGCTTGCATGTATGGCCACAAATATCCTTGCGAGATCGCTCTGTATGCGAATGATCTTCCTCCTTGATGGCTGCCACAAACACCCTCATGTATTTCAAATAGGAATGCTTCCACTTTGCTGGGGTGAACACACTTCAAGTAAGGTCCTGAGAATGACTTCTTGTACAATGCCAAGGATGGAGAGAGCCAAAATCGCTGCGACTTCGCTCTTATTCTGTTGGTTTCTTTCTTCTCTACTGGTACGGTGCCGTCTTTCAGGAATAGTATGATGGGATCCATCCAAGAAGGGCCTAACTCTGCACAACGTACCTCTTCCGCTGCGGGGTCTTCAATGCTTGGTCTAGGCAGGTAGTCGATCAACATCGGATGGGGGATGGAGATGTTTGCCATTGAGGCAATGCCTGCTAGTTCGTCCGCTCTGCTGTTCTCCTCCCTGCCAATCTGCTCTATGCGCACCATTTCGAATTTCTTTATCTCTGCCCTGACCAACTCTTGATACTTAGCCATTCTATCATCTTTTGCTTCGTAGTCGCCAGATATTTGGTTTACCACTAGCTGCGAGTCACTATAAACCATTAGCTCCGTTGCTTTCATGTAGAATGCCGACTTGAGACCTGCTAGAAGCGCTTCATACTCCGCTTCGTTGTTTGATGCTGGGAACCCAAGGTTGACTGCCTGCTTCACTACAAGGCTGTCTGGAGAAATGAGGACTATGCCAAGTCCTGCTCCATGCCGGTTGGATGCTCCATCCACGAAGAGCTTCCACATCTCTCCAATGAACAACTTCCAGCAAGCGGAGGGATCAGATGATGCCTTGGCATTGTCCAAGTCGTTTGTGTCTTCTCCAGAGTCCATGCTTGTTGTCTGCCCCTTACTATCTGATTGTACCAAGTCTGTATTCGTTGGTGGGTTCTGACGTGGTGAAGCATGGTTTGCGCCTTCTTCCCTTTCTTTATTCCGGTCTGCCTTGGGGCCTGACTGGGTAACCAGTATTAGGGGTTGCGTTATTCCGACGTCAACTTCCATCCCTAGCTTGGTTGTTTCAGTTAGGTCGACTGGGCAGATATGATGACTTCCTGGTGTGAATTCTGCGACAAAATCCGCCAATGCTTGTGCTTTTATTGCGGTCCTGGGTTAGAACTTGGTGTCGTATTGTCCCAACTCTACCGCCCACTTCAGAATTCGCCCAGAAAAGTTCGCCCTTTCAAACAAAGCCTTTAATGGGAAGGCTGTGAGAACAACTATTGTGTGGGCGTGAATGTAGTGCGACAACTTTCTCGAGGCCATCATCAAGGCCAATGCCAGCTTCTCCAGTGGCAAGTACCTTGTTTCGGCGTCCAGTAATGTCTTGCTGACATAGGAGATGGGAAGATGCTAGATTCCTTCTGCGCGGACCAACACTGCACTAATTGCATGCTGCGAGACTGCCAGGTATAAGAAGAGTTCCTCCCCAAGGATTGGGGTTACAAGTAGTGGTGGAGAAGACATGTATTCCTTTAGGCTTTCCAAGGCGTGGTCGCATTCTTCGTCCCACTCAAACTTAGCCTTCAGCGCATGGAAGAATGGTCGTGTGCTTTGTCGGACGAAGCTTATGAACCGATTGAGCGCAGCCGCCATGCCGGTGAGATGCTGCACTTCCTTCACTGAGTTTGGCCTCTCCAGATCCTGTATTGCCTTGATCTGAGAAGGGTCCGCTTCAATACCTCGGTTGGTCACCAAGAAGCCTAGGAATTTGCCAGATCCTACTCCGAACGCACATTTCGACTCGTTGAGGCGTAACTTATGCCTCTTTAGGATCTCGAACATCTCACCTAGGTCCTTGATATGGTCATTCTCATCCTTGCTTTTGACCACCATATCGTCGATGTACGCTTCCATCGTTCTGCCTAACAATGGTTCAAACATCTTGGTGACCATTCTCTAGAACGTCGCCCCTGCGTTCTTTAGGCCAAAAGGCATGACTTTGTAGCAGTAGAGTCCCCTTGGAGTGGTGAAGGATGTGACTTCCTGGTCTGGTTCATGCATGGCGATCTGGTGGTAGCCTCTGTATGCATCCAAAAAGCTAAGTCGGTTGTGCCCCGCCGTTAAGTCTACCAGTTGATCTATCCTTGGTAGAGGAAAGCTATCCTTTGGGCACGCCTTGTTAACCGTTTTGTAGTCGACGCAGACACGCCATTTGCCATTCTTCTTTGGTACTACGACGGTGTTGGAGATCCATCTTGGGTAGTGCACCTCTCTGATTGCCCCTGCTTCCAGCAGGTTTCCTACCTCATCCGCCACTATTTCGGCGTGGTGGAGTGCCGATCTGCGGGTGCGCTGAATGATTGGCCTGGCTGATGGGTGGACATTGAGTTGGTGACAGATGAAGTTAGGATCGATGCCTGGCATGTCGTACGGGGTCCAGGCGAACACTTCGATGTTGGAGGTCAGAAATTCCAAGACCTCCAATCTCTCAGTGCTGGACAACGACGATCCGAGTAAAAAGAACTTATCCGGGTTCTTTTCATCTACTCTGACCTCCACCAATTCCTCCACCGCTTTCTGACTAGCCGCTTTGCTAACATCGGCGAACAGCTCATTACTCTCAGGTTCTTCCACCGAATGTACGTATCCTTTGGCGGCGCGGCTGCCATTCACCGCGACAAAACACTGCTTCGACATGAGTTGATCTCCATAAACTTCTTCTATTACTCCGTTGTCGTTGGGGAACCGCATCACTTGGTGATAGGAGGACCGCACTGAGCGCATGGCATGCAGCCATGTCCTGCCTAAGATAATGTTGTAAGTGGAGGGGACTTTCAACACCCAGAATTCCACTTGTTTCGTCACACTCCCTGCTTTGACTGGGAGGATTATTTTGCCGACGGGCTATTCTGGCATGGAGTTGTATCCAATTAGGGGAGAGACGGCAGGTGCTAGGTCTTTATCCTGCAACTTCATTTGTTTTGAAAGTCTCATAGTACATGATTTCACATGAACTACCCTGATCGATCAGGATCCGCTTGACGTCAAAATCCTCGATTCGGAGAGTGACGACCAGGGCATCGTTGTGGGGGCAGTATATCCTTGCCAAGTCTTTTTCCGAAAAAGACATGACATTTGTGGCCTCTGTCTTCCCCTTCTTGACGACTGGTTGGGCGTTCAGCACTTCTCTTAAGTGCTCTGCCTTTTTGATTGATCCTCTGAGCTCGCATACACACTCAGGTTCACAGACTCCATGTATCACGTTGATAATACCTTGGGGTGGGGCGTCAATCGGCATTCCGTTGTGGTCGTGATGGTCCTGGGGGGCTGGCCGTGCCCCTCCCTCGATGTATGTATCCAGGTGACCTGCTGCCACCAACTCCTCCAGATGCTGCCTTAACGGCGTGCAATTCTCAGTGCGGTGCCCCTTTTCTTTGTGGAAGGTGCACCGTGATCTGTCGTCGTAGTCCTTCTGAGTTGCCCCTAGCCTGGCTGGCCACTTGACGAAAGGTTCATCTCGAATCTCGCTAAGTATTCGGTAGATCGGTTTCTTGAATACCGTGGTTATGGCAGTGCGGACTCTCAACCATCTCTTGTCTTGGTCCTCCCCGTTGTCCCGCCTACCTCGTCCGTTTTGGTTCGAGCGATCTACTGCATTGACTTTTGCTGCGGTCTTCTTTTCTGGTACTGCGGTTGCGCCAGATTTTGTCTTGGCGTGGGCGCCATCCTCCTCTACCCTGATGTGCTGATGCACTCTCTCCATCAAGGCTTCCATTGTGAGGGGTGGTGTCATGGTGATAGAGTCCCTTAGTCTGTTGCCTATTGGAAGGCCTCTTTTGTACTGTGCAATAGCGAGATTGGTAGGGCAATCTCCAATCTGGTTGAAGGTCTCCCAATAGCGACTGTTGTATGATCTTAGGGTCTCCTTGTCGTCCATGTCGATGGAGAGTAACTGGTTGATCTCTACCGGGGTTTTAGTATTTGTTCGGAACCTTGTCACGAACGCCTCCGCCAATTGCGCCCAGGAGGCTATGCTGCCCTCTGGGAGCCTCTCAAACCAAGTCAAGCCCAGATCGCCAAGGCTTGAAGGGAATAGGATGCATATCAAGGCTTCGTTCCGCCGGTACACAGCCATGACCTGGCGAAAGTGGCTTAAGTGCGAGTAGGGGTTTGTCTTCCCCTCGTAAGTATTAAATTTAGGCTGAAGGAAGCCTGATGGCAGGAGCACGTTCTCTATTGCTGGGACGAATGGCGAGGTCTGCAGCCTTGCTAATGCCTTGTTCGTTGGTTCGTAGGCTGGGCGCGGTATTGGCATTCCAACCTCGACGCTTCCATGCGTCCGAGGAGCCAACCTTACCAAAGCAGAAATTCTATGTGGATCGCGCGCCCTGGCGTTCTCCTCCCATCGTGCTTTTTCTTCAAGCATGGTTCGCAGGTCGGATGATCTGGGCAATTCTGTCTGTCTAGACCTTGCCTGGTGTGTATGTGAGGGCCAGTATGTACTTCTCTCGGTGTATGAATTCTCAGATCTCGTCCTCTCAGACCTGGAGTGGCGAGTTCTAGAAGACCTGGAATGTGTATAGCCTGTTTCGAGGCTTCTGTTCTCTGCTTGGGAGGGTGTAGAATTCTTACTACGACCTTCCGAGTGGCGAGGGGGCGTCTTGTTGTTACGCCCCTCTCCTGTCACCACTACTTTTCCTTTCACCTGGCGTTTGAGAGACTCCATGTCCGCCGCCATCCGTCGTATCAACTTGTCTTGTTCCCTGACGCGATCCTCCAGAATTTGAGGATCAATCCTACGCCTTCGTCTATTTGGGCTTTGCGAATGAGAGTGATAGGGGCTGTTATTCCGTCTTCGTCCTCTCGCATCTCTCCTGGAATTTTGTCTCTGTGGTTCCAGGTACGCCATGGGTGTGACCAAGGGTAGGCCTTCGCGCCTTACGCCTCCTTCTGGAGTTAATCCGTCAACGGCGGACTGAGGTAACTCTTCATTGTTCGCCATTGATGTTTGAGAGAAAAATCTTGATCAAGAGGTTGTTCTTGTCTGCAATTCCCACAGACGGCGCCAATTGTACGAGAGAGAAATAAACTTGCCCATATAATCCTGTTGATCAAGCAATAACATAAGGAATTTAACGTGGTTCGGCAAATTGCCTACGTCCACGAGCTGCAGATTTACTATATTGAACAAATGATAAAAATTACAAACAACTCTCCGTCATTTACTCTCTTTCCTCTATAAGCTTGTTGTCTCCCCCCCCCCACCATCCACCTCTCCTTAGCTTCCTATATATAGAGATTACAAATACAAGGGAGAATCGTGGAAGTAAGCTGACTGCCAGCTCACTTCTACTTTTGGTGGCTTTCTTCACATGGCCTCATGGTCTCATAACTTACGCGGCCATGTGGCCTCATGGCCAGCTCTCATGGCCTCATGGCTAACATACCTTTACAGGTTGGCTAGAATCTGCAGTCACTTTACAACCAATCTCCACAGGTGATATTGATGAGCCTTTATAGGTTTTGCGTGGCACGATCCTGATAGGACTCTCACTCCTCCTATGTAGAGTCCTCTTGGGATTCATACTCCTGAGAGATAATGTTTCTTTCAACACCCCCTCACTGCTTAAACCAAGTGAGATGGTTTTACCATAACCGAACTACCACTATGACCGAAGTACATGTTAGTCAGGCACTTCTCTTTCTCTTATCTCAGTTTCCCATGTTAAGACCGAGCTAACCATAAGAGAGTTGAGCCGAACTATCTTCAGAACCAAGTCATCTCAAGGACTTGGCACACCTCGGTTTCCATGAGCCTCGACCGAACTCACCGCCAAAGACCGAACTTCCCTCAACGCATTACTCAACCAAGGTAGCAATAAAGCTCTGACCGGACTCATCATCACGGTCGTATGACCGGTCTAAATCCAAGGTTACTTATACACCCATTCTACTCCGGCCCTACGTACTGCGGCCCATAACGGCCCAATACCCAGCTTCGGCCCAATTTGCCTATAAATTACCCTCTCAGTGACTTTTTGACTGTTTTAGTATATGCCAAACAAGGCCTAAATTGGACAATTCACCTTTAGGAGCTAAGGTTTTGCAATATCATATATGAGAAAAAAAATATAGATAAAAAGTAAAATTGACATTTAAAAAATCTTAATCAGCGATATTACCAAACTCCATTAGTTGACAGCACCCTTGACAAATGGAGGGAAAAAATTATACCTTGGCTGGCTATAAACCTCAGGGAGGGAGGGTAAATGATAGAACAACAGAGGTATTAATGTGTTACTCAAAAACCTTAAGGACTTTCAATGTAATTTGTCAAAAAATTTCTTTCCTCTTTTCAAATCATCAATCATCAAAAATAGGGTGTGCTTTACTATTCAGATAATTTAAGAATAAAATTATAATTTTAATGGCAGTGGTTTAGAATTGATATATTAAAGAATATTCTTAGTTAATTATTAAGTATTTATATAATATATAATATTAATTTATATAATATTATATATATATATCTAATATAAATTAATTTTATATAATATTTTTATATATATAATTATTAATCTGTAACAAATTTTATATTTTAAATATTTTTATTTTGATATTTTATTAATATATATATATATATATATTAATTATAGTGGAGTAGAACGAAGTAATTTTAAAAATAAAGGGTATTCTTGAGATTTACTTGAATTATAAATTATTCCTATAGTTTTAAAAATTATATTATGCTCTGTAATATTTTTAATTTCACAATAAATAGGTCCTTTTATTAATAAATCACAAAATTAATTAACAGTTTTTAATAATGTTAAAATTTTATTTTAATTAATAATTCAGATAATTTTATTATTGTATAGATGAATAGTTAGAAATTTTACTTTTTTAATTAATTCTATTAAATAAAAAAAATTGGCAAGAAAATATTTGTAATTTTTCAAACCATAAGGAGCAATTTATATTTTAAACAAATCTCAGAAGGTGTATTTGTAATTTATCTTAATTTATATTTTAAAAATTATTCCACAATGAATAAATAATACGGTATAAATTAATACAGATATTGGTACAATTAAAAAAAAAATTACAATACAAATTAATACAATTTTAACAAATTTGACGCTATTTTGCACCGCCTAAGAGCATCTCCAAACATGCTCTATATCTTCAAATTTAAAGCATCTTCTCTCTATTTTTAGCTCCAACCCATCCTCTATATCCTTCTCAATTTAAGAGAATGGATGTTTCATCATTCAAATATAAAAGGAGTATAAAAAATGAAGGATGATCTTTATAACACTATTCATATTTTTTAAATACTAATTTTGTCCTTAAGTCCTTTTGCTTTTAAATTTATATACCAATTATATCCTTTTGTATCTATTCACCCTAAACAAAATATCCTTTTGTATTTTTTATTATATGTTATAAAATATAAATAACTTTTAATATGTACATCTAAATTTTATAAATTTGGTATCATTAAAAATATTAAAATTATATCTTTAAAATGAGTCTAATATTAAATATATTTAATAAAAATAAAAAATTAAATATTATTTATGTTGCAAAATTTATTAACTCCAGTAATTAATTTTCTATAAGATAATGGCCCTGTTTGGTAGGGTTTATTTCCAGCTTATTTCAGCTTTTAGTGTAATTTAAGCTATTTTGATGTATTTGGTTCAACTTAAAAATACAGCTTATAGCTTTTTCTAAGTCAAAAATCAACTTATTCTTTGAGTGGGGGAGGAAAAACTTAATTTGTAAGTCAAAAATCAGCTTATGTTCACAATTATAAATTGTAAGTTGTTAAACTATAAATTATAATTACTTTCTCACAGCTCTATCAAACGGGACCTATAGATGGTAAGAAAAATAGATTGAGGGAAATATTTAGAGGAAAAAAAATGAAGCTGTCTGGTTGGGATTGGAATGAATAGTAACCTACCTAAATTTACTTCTTGAATAATTTTTTTTTATCCTCTTGTGAATGTTTGCTTCTCAGCTCAAATAGCTGAGAAGTTAGCGAGCGAGCGAGCGAGAGAGATTTTAAGAATATGCCTCAAAAAAAAGGAGGGGATTTGGTCATAACCCCCTCACTATCTAATTTCTCTTTCAAAAGGACAAGAATTATATAAGTACTTTAAAAACCCCCTGATATTTTAAAACTTGTTTTTTTTACTATATTACCCTCATATCTATCAGCTCTCCTATTAAGACATCTTCACTATGTATTTCAGAGTAAAATTTTACTCTGTATGAAAGTAAAATTTTACTCTGTATGAAAGTAAAATTTTACACTCTGAAACTAAAGTAAAATTTTACTCTGTATAAAAGTAAAATTTTACTCTGAATGAGAGTAAAATTTTACACTCTGAAACTAAAAGTAAAATTTTACTCTGTATAAAAGTAAAATTTTACTCTGAAAAATAAGTAAACTGTGAGACTTTGAAGCTAAAAGTAAAATTTTATTCTGTATAAAAGTAAAATTTTACTGTGATTCTGTCAAATGAAAAAAACAGAGCAATAGAACTAGAGTATAATTTTACTCTGGTTCTACCAAATGAAATTTGATGTTTACTCTGAAAAATCGATGGAACTTTGAGCTTTGAGCTTTGAATCAGGCCTATAATCTTTGAATCAATCGATGTTTATTCTGAAAAACATTGAATCATGCCTATAATCCTTGAATCAGGCCTATAATCTGAAAATTTCAGAGAAATCTCAATTTTTCATACCCCGGTTCTTCAGATTTTACAGATTTTTCAGATTTTTGAAACTTTGAGCTTTCAAAAATCTTGAGATTTTTCATACACACAGATTTTTCAGATTTTACTTTAAATCTTTGAGCTTTTGAGTTCGAATCAAATGATCGCCGAGACCGATCTATGCAATCATTCAAATCTCCGATCTTAAAGACCCAAAACACACATATAGATATATATATATATATAGATTACAGATCAGAATATGTAGATATATATATTCGAATTCAAATCTCAAAACACATATATATTCGAATTCAAATCTCAAAACACACAAACACACACATATATATATATATATATATATATGTATCAGCGCGATTTGCAAGTTCTCCACAGCTCCGGCCATGGAGGAAGCTAGGGTTAGAAGAGAGAGACGAGAGAGAAGATGAACAGTTGAAGGAGGAGAGTTGAGAAGATGCGGAGAGAGATCGTCGGAGCTTAGGAATGACACAGCTTTGGCCATGGAGGAAGCTAGGGTTAGAAGTGAGAGACGAGAGAGAAGATAAATTTTGTATCTGGATTGTGTATATGTGAGGGTATAATAGTCTGATAAAATATTTAAATAATAAATTTTGTCCTTTATGCAAGACTTTATAATTATGAGAGGGTTTAGAAAGTATAATTTTTTTCTTAGTCCTTCTAACAATGAAAGGAAGGTAAATGGGGTTTATAGCCAAATTTCCCAAAAAAAAGCTCTGTAGAAATTTTCAAAGTGGAAGGTACGCCATTTATCTTCACCATCCTCTTCTATGGCGTCTCGTTATTTATTTATTTTTATTTTTTTTTAAAAATTCTTCGAAATTGCATTAGGGTTTCATGCTGATAAACAGTATTTTATTTTATTTTATTTTTTCAATTTCAGAATCAATTTATGCCTCTTCTGATTCTTCAATTTTATTTATTTTCTAGTTGTCAGTATGGTGAGCGGTGTAAGTTTTGTTATGTAGCTCAACAACAACAGCAGCAAAAGCCCAATCCTGTTGGATATGGTGTTCAGGGCAATGATTTTGGATCCAAACAGAACCACTTCGAGGTTCTTTCTTTCCCTAAATTTGTTGCTATGTATTAGAACTGGTACATTTTTATTTGGGTGAATTATGCTAACTTCCCTTGAAGTTTGATGATGAAAATATAATAACCCCACAAGTTTGACATAATTACATTGAGCTTATTAACGTTTTAATTCACTCACGCCCCGTTTGGATCGTGAGGTGAGAAAAAAAAGAATTGATTATGTTTTCTCACCACTGGGTTTGTTTGGATGAACAGAAGAGAAAAAAATAAATGATTATGGTTTGTCACCATTGCGTTTGTTTGTTTGGATGAATAGAAGAGAAAAGAATATGGTTTCTCACTTATCTTGATAGAATAAATAAGAGAAAAGAAAAAAAAAATATTTTATTTCATTTTACCAAAATAATCCTGAAAAAAATAAGCTATTTTTCCAACTTCTTCCACCATAGGGTAATTTTGGCATTTAAAGAAAGTTTCATCAAATCCTTTTTTTTTTTCCCACCAAATCTCACAACTATTGCTGAGAAATAAAACACGACTTTGGTAAGAGTTTTTTTCTCACCAAACCCCTCCATCCAAACGGAGATTTAGGCTCCGTTTGTTTGAGGGAGGCGATTGTTAGTATAGTGAGATTGATTGAGGGGATTATGGGTGATATTAGGTTGTAGATATAAGATAAATTATATTTGTGCACTATATATAGAGAGATATTAGTTGGTTGAGATTAAATCTATGAAATTACGTAGAAGTCTTTGTTATATAGAATGTGACTTTATTGTTTTTGTAAAGTGAGGGGCAAACTAATCTTTTTCCCTCCAATCTCATGGTATTAGATTTCAATACCATCTCTCCTATCGGATTGCTAGTCCCTTTCTGTAACAACGCCCGCGGGGGGACCTCGCCACAGCTCGGACTCGATTTTTGTTGCGGTTCTCAATCTCGAACCAAAGAGTCCAAAAACGGCAAATCGTTTTGAGAAAACTGATTTTTTGAAAGAAGTGCCAAACATGGACTGCTTTGCCAGATAACAGAGTCGCCACCTAAATATTTTAAATGGGAAATTTAGGAAACCCTGACTCGGTGCCAAAAGGCCACATGTCCGTCATCACCAAAGTTGGCTCGGGAACTTGGGTACGATTAGGGAAGGTCACATCGTGAGCACCCCCTCTCGCCCGGTCAAAGACCGGCCTCTACTAACCATGATATCTGTTTTTGAAAACTTTGTATGCTCTTATTCCAGTTATTAGCCTAGGTTACTATGTGATGCTCGCAGCAAACAAGTATAGACTGGGCCGTCTGAATTGGAACAAAACATCTCGTGTTTGTTTGTTTGAAAATGGTGTGATGATGCTACCCGCAGGCAGGCTAAAACATGGATTTGCCACCCTCAGGTTGGCTTAGAAAATGAGATGATTTTGCCACTATTCTAGTGGGCTTAAAACAAACAGTCAGTGATTTGTTCCACTCCAAATAACTCAACCTTCACCCACAGGCATTCAGGCAGATATATCATGTAAGCAAATAGCCTCATGGCAAGCATGCTATCATGGCAACACTCACACGCATGCAAGGATGCTAAAGCATAAAAACTCACCGAGTACTCCAAGCCAAAATAGAAACCGATTAGAAATCATGCATGATCCTAATGTATATACCGAAATGCCTAATGCAACACATGCAAAAATGCAACTATAGCAGGCTCGGCTATCCTAAAGATGTCATGTGAAATGTTACAACTAACATGTATTCAACTTGGAATTGAAATACAATGCAGTTTGTATGATGTGCCGAGCCCGATGCATGCAAAACAGATGAATGAAATGCAAACATGCTATCATACTGTATGCTAATTGAAATATACCCTAATCTAACCAACATAAGCGGATAAATAAAAGGGAGAAAGAAATGGGGGTTGGAAGACATGCACACACACACGCACCCTTATTACAGTTGTGCCCTCGCGCAGAGGGTCCGAATAAATAACAATACAGACCCGAATAAAAGAATATACAGTCCGAAATAATACAAATTCTAATTAATTAATAAATTAATTACAAAAGAATTAGAACTGGCGTGCAAGCCGAGGCGCCTCGCTTGACGAGATGATGTATCTTTGGTGCTTGGCGCGAAATCTCTTGGAATGCCTGATTAGCCTCTGTTGCAATATTTCTCGAAATCTTGGCGCTAGACTCAAAAGTTGATGATCCTTGATTTTCTTGTAACGAGAGCGAGGAAAAGGGCCTGGCGTGTATTTCACAAATATATGCATGCCTCGACCCTCGTGCCACCAATCACGCATATCGATGCATGATGGCGAGAGCGAATTGCACAATTCAATGTAGGGATGAATGTGGAGGAATCGAGTCTGGAATGTACCTCGTTTCCGTGCGATATGCATGATATGCATGAAATGCAACTAATATACAACCTAGCATGCTCAATGCTATGAAAATGAGATGCCTCGAAATGCGTGTCCGCAGCACGCAAAGCCGGCGATCTTGAATGACACGCGAAATGTAATGATGGACTTACACCAACATGATGGGGGCCTCGGCCACACTCACATAGGATCGGAATGAGAAGAATGAGGTGCCTCGAAATCGTGCCCGCACGCAAACCGAAAGCGATGATGAGATATAAATCGGATAAAACAGAGTGTCTCGAAATGCGTGCACACGGGCACGCAAACCGAGATGGAGCCAAAATGGAGATCAGATAAAACTGGAGTGCCTCGAAATGCGTGCTGCAGACGCACGAGGCGATGATGTGATGCAAATCGGATAAAACCGAAGTGCCTCGAAATGCGTGCACTGCGGACCGCATAACCGAGGCGATGATGTAATGAGAAAAGCAGATAAAACCGAAGTGCCTCGAAGTGTGTGCCTGGTAGCGCATAAACCGAGGCGATGATGAAAGAAAATCGGATAAAAGCGAAGTGCCTCGGCAGCGTGCCTGCGCAGCGCAAAGAGGCGATGATAAAAGGATGAAAATCGGATAAGACCGATGTGCCTCGAAACGCGTGCCTGGTAGCGCCGAAATCGGCGATGATGAAAGGATGAAAATCGGATAAGGCGAAGTGCCTCGAAGCAGCGTGCCTGAGCGCGCCGTCGGCGATGATGAAAGATGAAAATCGGATAAGACCGAGGTGCCTCGAAACCGTGCCTGGTAGCGCCGTCGAGCGATGATGAAAGAATGAAAATCGGATAAGACCGAAGTGCCTCGAAGCAGCGTGCCTGGTAGCGCAAATCGGCGATGATGAAAGGATGAAAATCGAATAAAAGGTGCCTCGAAACACGTGCCTGGTAGCGCCGTCGAGGCGATGATGAAAGGATGAAAATCGGATAAGACGAAGTGCCTCGAAGCAGCGTGCCTGGTAGCGCAAATCGAGGCGATGATGAAATGCAATGAAATGGCATACGGAATGCCGGGATAGACTTACACCAACATGGGAGAGCCTCAGCTCACTCACATAGGAGGCCGTCGGGTAAAAACAAAGCTGCCTCGAAACGCGTACCCGCGGACACGCAAATCGAGGCAATGACGTAGAAGCATGAAAATGCAAATTGGGCTTATGCCAACATGAGATAGCCTCAGCCACGCTCACATAGGCTGCCGTCGGGTAAAAACAAAGCTGCCTCGAAACGCGTACCCGCGGACACGCAAATCGAGGCAATGACGTAGAAGCATGAAAATGCAAATTGGGCTTATGCCAACATGAGATAGCCTCAGCCACGCTCACATAGGCTGCCGGAATGATAAGAATGAGGTGCCTCGAAGTGCGTGCCCATTGGCATAAGCGAGGCAATGCAAAAAAATGATACGAATGGCACGGGAAATGATATGCAAGCATGGCAATGGAATTTCAGCACCTAAATAAAGGGGAAAACAGCCCCGAAACAATTCGAAATGACACTCGAAGCATGCATTCATCCCGAAATGTGATAATATGCACCCAAAATGGCCTATAGCCCTACTAATCATGCAAAAATAGCACATGGCAGCAAAACCAGTAGCAAGGCAGTCCCAAAAATAGCTTATTTCAGTAACAAAGATGGCCAAAATGTAGACATAGGCATGGCAGCATTATCATACAAGATTAGTGGCCAAAAGAGCACTACCATGGGAGATGGTATATACAAACACCAAATGAACAAACTTCCTTCTACAACATGAAAGAGGGCCCAAAAATAAGCATATATGCAGAAGATGGCAGCCTCTAAATCATAAGAAAAACATGCTAGAAATAGAAGGCAAAATGAAGCCACAAGAGGGTATAACCTAAGACATGCAATCTATACACCAAATGACCAAACCTTCTTCATGAAACATGTAAAGGGGGTCAAAATAAGACTAAAACCAGTAGGGGTCGAAGTCCTAAAACCAAACACAAATAGGTCAAAAATTGCATGCAAAAAGTGGCACACTTGATGAAATATTGAAGGAACTAGTGTATACAAACACCAAATGAGGTTGAGCCCTTCTACAAAGTTGTAGAGGGGCTCATTTTAAGCACAAAAGCAGTAGGGGTCGGAGCCCCAATTCTCAACCAATTAAAGTATAGAAAAGGATCAAGAAAATGCCCTAAAAGTTGGTTTTGAATACTTACCCTTGAAGACTTGTCTTTCTTTGCTTCTTGGCTTGGATTTGTGGCTTCTCAACCTCTGAAATTCACTTCCTTGCTGCTGGAATCGAAGTTGGAATGGTGAGGCTTAGGGTTGATGAAGGAATCAAGCAAGAACTTGAAGCTTTTTGGAGCTTTTGGCTATGGAGATTAGGGTTTTTGCCTTGGTGTTCTTGAAGAGATTTTTTCCAACCTTGAAGAAGGAGGGGGAGGGGCCTTCAAATAGGCAAGAAATGGGGTGTAAAGGGAGGAAAGCACCCAATCTTTCCCTCGAAATATCCCGGATGCCGGGATATGTTGGAAGATATCAGGACGGTGGGACAGTGGAAAGCAAGAATCTGGCCGACAGGTAGTTTTGCTCAAGGTGGCGGGCTTGACCACCCACCATGGCCGACCCGACCACCTCAAAAACCAACTTCAAAATTTCGGCCGACCACCATACAAGAGTGTCCTCCCAAGTGTGTAGGATAAGGCCCAGGGGTTGGAATCTGGCAACAGAACCGAAGTCACAACATAGAACTTGAAAGAGGCTCAAAATGAAATGCACCATTTACGGCCGACCACCATGCCAAAGGTCCTCGGATGTGTGGAACAAGGTTCCAAGGTTGGAATGGCAACAGGCAGGGAGCCACAACATAGAGCTTGAAGGAGAGGCCCAAAATGAACTCCATAATTTCTGGCCGACCCGGTATACCAAAGGTCCTCGGATGTCACGATCACAGATATGTAACTTTGGTTGGAAGAAAATACCCCAAGGTGTTCAACATTGGCGGAAGTGAGCAAAAGCGGGCTCCGGAGGAGCGGATTATCTGGGATAATTGCTGGCCTCCCACCCCGGTGATCTTCGATGTTGAAGCAGAGGTACACGCCAAGTTTGAACAAAACTAATGAGAAATGAGCGTTCGGGGCCAAAAGCAAAATCGGGATCGAAAATAAATTTGGTCTGCGGAAGTGGTGTTGGCGAAGTGGGTATCTGCGACCCAGTGTCCTCTGGAATGGCAAAAGCAGTTACTGCCAAAAAGGAGAAGATGGATCACGAAATGAATGCTTGGGACCAAAAGCCTTCGGTTTGGGGTCAGCAAACTATGAGCACGAAAGTGGCATCTGACCACGAAGTGGGCATCGGGGCCCAGGGTTCCTCGAAATATTAAAAGCGAAGGTCTCATAAAAAACCGGAGAAAGGCGATGCAAAATGAATGCTTTCGGGACCAAAACCGCTCGGTTTGGGGTCCGAAAATGGGTCATGCACCGAAGTGGTGTTAATTGCGAAGTGGGCATCGGGGGCCCAGGGTCCTCGGAACACTAAAGCGAGGCACATGCCAAAACCGGAGAACTCGAGATGGTTGGGCGGTCCCGAGCCGAGGCACCTGGCTCCGGGAGCTCCAGAAATGGGCAAAAATGGCCTCTGACCCACGGCGTAGCTCACGGCCACGGGAGATAGTCTCTGGGACCACTCCTTCCCTCGGGAGAAAGCAGAGAAAACAAGGCTGGTTATGGCAAGAGACAAGGTAGAAGATGGTTGAAGTCGGGAGGCGAGGCGCCTTGGCGTGACTGGGACTTGAACAAGCACGATGTCACAATATCACCGGCGCTCAGCGGTGACGTCTGAGTCTTAAGGTCGGTCAAAAATGGGGTGTCTCTGATTGCCCTCTTTGTGAGAACTTCGGAAGTCAAGTGGCGGGAGTGAATGTCAAAGCCGAGGCGACCCATTTTGACAAGGCGAAGACTTAGACAAACAATCTGAGATAAGCAGAGATATGTGCCCATGGCGAGGGCAAAGTGCAAAGTGATAGTAGCGAGCGGATGATCATGCAAATCTGACAAGTTGTAATGAAGCGGTATTGACAGATAGATGCACAGTTTTAAGCGAGAATGCAAAGCAAACAACTACATTTCATGCGATTAGGAATCGGAGAATCATTCAATTCTCGTCGCGTCTCACCGGAGAAGATCGATACTGCTTGGCGATTAAATGCAGTGCATGACCTCAAATGAACCGTACATACAATATCGTGCACGCAAAATAGAAATGCAACAAGAACAATATGCCGACAACATATATTCAATGTGATTCCTATGATTCCAAAAGTTCGACACACCACGGTCTCGTGAGCGAATGCAACATAACGCGAGGAAAGTAATCTTGGCGACAACGCATGTTTATGCCTGAAAGTGCGGTATATCAAGAAAAAACACATCTGACGCCTTAAAACAATCACGAGGATGCAAATCGGGGCCAAATAATGACAAATGAGCACAAATCGGGATGCGGTTGTTGCACAATAACAAAATTTGGAAAAGCGCGTTCGGCGGCGACCCGATCATGACCTCGATTTACATTCGGAGAGGTCACGGCGTGATTAAAATGGATACACTCGATTTCGATGAATAACGATGAGACACATGTCAATAATTGCAATTAAAGTTTATTGAACAATTGGCGCGAAAGTGTACTTTTCTTCAACTTTTTGGTCGGGAGCTCGATTTTCCTCAAAATTTCAGAGAGGTAGGGAGGGTGGGGACATGGTCGGCCAGCCTATTGCCCTAGGAGAGGCCATCGGCGAGGACCAAAAAGTAGAGGCGGCCAGGCCGGGTTAGGTGGCGGCCAGCCACCTCCCAAAAGGGGGCATTTTGGTCATTTTGCATTTTCTATATATATGCACCTCCATTGCCTCGAAATCACACCCAAAGTTGCAAAACTTCTTCCTCTTGCTCTCTAGGCCACTTTCTCTCTCGGATCTGCATTTTATCTGGCGTCCCTCGGCCTCCCATAAGTTGTTTTGCGAAATCTTTGATTTAAGCACTTTGAAGCGACTAAATTTCGACTTTGGGGCTTCTCTTCTCATTTTCACCACTTGAGGTAATTTTGTTTCAATATCTGGAAAATTTTCGGGGTTGACTTTTGTTGACTTTTTTCATTTCGAGAGTTGACTTTTGTTGACTTTTTCCAATTTTGGCCCATTTTGCTCATTTTGCTCCTCTTTTGATTTCTCGCAATGGCGGTCATTTTCCTCCTGACGGAGGTTTTCCGGTGCGGAGATGATTTTGACTTTATGGTATTCCGTAGGAGTTCGCCTTTCTTTCCGTCGATATGCTCCGTGGTTCATAGGCTTCCATGAGCCACTTTCCGTCATTTACCGATTTTAACGATCGAGCACGGGGATCTTCTCTTACGAGGCGGGCAGCACCTCTCCTATGATCGAGGTATTTTATTATCCGCATCTTCGTGCATTACGTACCTTTGCCATGCTTAGACACCAGTTTAGCTTACGACTCGATGCTTGTATTTTGAGCATGTGACTTAGCCACTTGAATTTCATGAACACTTGGCGCATTGAATAATTGTGAGCGCCTGTGCACCTTAGTTAGAAATTGAACACCTGACCCTAAACTTGAAGCTTGAACACCTGACTGATTTGAAGTGAACACACGACCCATTGACGTTGAGTAGAACACAGTCCCAATTTGAAGCGAACACCAGTCCAGCGATGTTGAGTAGAACACCACGATCCCAAACTTGAAGCAAGCACACAGTCCGCGATGTTGAGTAGAACTGATCCCAAACACAGTCCAAACTTGAAGCGAACACTGATTCGCGATGTTGAGTAGAACCTTGATCCCAAACTTGAAGCGAACACACAGTTCAGCGATGTTGAGTAGAACACCTGATCCCAAACTTGAAGCGAACACAGTTACTTGATGTTGAGTAGAACACACGGTCCCAATTTGAAGCGAACACACACCTTGATGTTGAGTAGAACACGCGATCCCAAACTTGAAGCGAACACACATCCGCGATGTTGAGTAGAACACGATCCCAAACTTGAAGCGAACACACATTGCGATGTTGAGTAGAACACGATCCCAAACTTGAAGCGAACACACGCCAGCGATGTTGAGTAGAACACAGTCCCAAACTTGAAGCGAACACAGCCCAGCGATGTTGAGTAGAACACACGGTCCCAATTTGAAGCGAACACCGGCCAGCGATGTTGAGTAGAACACCACGGTCCCAAACTTGAAGCAAACGCAGTGATCCGATGTTGAGTAGAACACACGGTCCCAATTTGAAGCGAACACACGGCCCATCGATGTTGAGTAGAACACACGACCCCAAACTTCGGATGTCTTGAAACTTTGAACCATGACCCAAATACCAAATTCTTGAACCATGACCCGTTTTCACTTCATTTGCACGCAGCTCCTTTCGCTTTATTTGCACTGACTCATTTTCACTTCATTTCTTTGATTCATGCATTGATTCTAAATCTTGAGTTCGTTCTCGAGACGATCTTGAGGATATAGCTCCGGCCTTAAAGGAATGGTATTTTGAGCTTCAGGGATTAGTCGATCTTGCGAGATTTGGGCCATTCTGCGGAGGGTTATCTCGTTGCCTCATTAGTAGGACCCTATTTGCGGCTTTAGCGAGAGGTGGTGGGACACTACCAATTCCTTCCATTTTTTACTGACGGGGGACATGACCATGACCATTTGGATTCGCTATGCTCACCGGCCTAGACTTAGGCGGTAGGCCCATTCCCTATGATGAGGACATGGGTGAGTGGCGGTACTGGATGCATTTGTTGGGGACACACCGCTTTGTGAAGCAGAGGTTGGGAGAGTCGATACTCTGGTTTGTTTCCTATTTCCGTGACCCAGATGGAGCTGAGACTCTGAGGCGGAGCGATCGCCCGTGGTTTCCTCATGTACCTCCTCGGGACCACCTTGGTCGCCGATAGAGGAACATGGTAGGGTTGTACTTCTTGGCGCTCTGGTAGACCTATCACGGTGAGCGGTATGATTGGGGGCGGCACAGCTACCCTTCTTTGCTATATGGTTGATCTCTCGCCTGAGGGACTTACTCGGCTGACTCTTGGAGAGCACAGGAGGTACATTCCGTCCTCTTGATTTACATTTGCTCCTCATTACTTGTTCACTTTGCACACACGGCGCACTTTGCATTACGTATACGCCTTTAGCACTTTGTACTCACACTGCATTGCCTTTCTCGGTGTGGGTGTATGTGTACTTCCCCATTGGCCGGAGATGGAGGTGGTGGGACCTCCTATGACTCCATTTTCTTTGATGTTTGAGGCGAGCATCTGGCGAGGCCTCGAGACTCTCTCCTCTGCGGCGATACTTTGATCTTGTTCGGCGGCAGAGGTATTGCTTGAACTCTCGGTTCCTTTTATTTTTATCTTTGATCTGCTCTGTATATCGATTTGGTGATTTGTATCTTGGTTATCCACAGATCGCTGGCGACCTTAGGCGATCTTGGTGTGAGCTCGAGACTCTGTACCTGGGCGTCGAGTTGTTGTCGATATAGATTCTGCTTTCGAGGACGGTCGGCGAGGTTTAGTTCTGAAACGCTTTGGCGTCGAGATATGGGCGATTCTCAAGACACTCTGCTTGTGCCTCCAGACACCATGCGGATGGCGATAGATTATCCCCGAGGAGGTCGGCGGTATATGCGAGGCGATGATGCTTTGTTGCATCATCTCGATGGGAACTCGCCACCTACCGCCGCATATATTTGATGCCCGCTTGGCGGAGTGCGGGCTCGGCGCGGACCTCTTGGTGCCGTCTTGAGTCGCGCCCATGCTCTGAATATCCCTTCTTCTAGCGGTGGCACATCGAGAGGTGGGGCGATTCGATCCCTCGATCCTCCGACTCTTGATCATCGGGGTGGCGGACATGCCGGCGAGTTAATGACTGGCGATTTGGGGCGCCTTACGATTCGCTAGAGCCTCCTGCACGATCCGAGATATGTTAGAGACCACGACTCGCCCGGTATGTTTTGACTTTGATTTATCGATCGGATATTTGAACATTGATTCCGATTCTTGATAGTTTTGCATTTGTATTCGCGACCTCTGTTGAATATCTGGACGGTACTTTCGGGATGCTAGCCACATTCGAGGCATGATCGCCGGAGGAGGCAGATGAGCATCGTGGGTGTAGAGGTACTCTTCATTTTCCTGTACTAGCATGTTTACGATCTTTGCTCTAGCTTTAGACCTTACGCTATATTGATAGGCATGTAGAGCACATCGACACACACCCTTTTCACATTCTGCATTTACACCTATTTATGCTTGAGCGATGTATTGCACTTTGCATCTTGAGATGCCTCCGTATATCTTCATCACGGGCAGGCCACGGGGCCCTCTCGAGAAGGTCGAGGTGCTAGACCTACCAGTCTGAGGAATTTGGAGGAATTTGGGCCATCAGGTCTCATCGAGGTGGCGAAGGAGGTCGTCTCATGAGCCTTGAGGCATCCATCGTCGAGGATGACGAGGAGGAGATCGCAGATCATGTGTCGTGGCATCTCTGGAGAGGAGGCCACGGTCTTGGTTCGAGGCGGAGGCAGGCTGAGGGGATCCGGAGGATGGCGGCTCGATCCGGATGGTGATGATGATGTAGAGATTATCATGAGAAAGGATGAGGGCCTCCCTTCTCGCTCGAGAACGCGATGTTATTTCTGCTTTATTCTACTTTTTAGCTAGTAGTTTGTAGCACTTTGCACATTTGTTAGGCGGTTTATTTTTACGTAAAACTTGTACCTTTATTTTTGTAAGACATGATGAAATAAACGACTTTTGAAAAGATGTTGTATTTGAAATTCTCGACATCGCATCGCATTATTTTGCACAAAATGGAATTGAATGGAAATCGCCTCATGTATTTCTAGGGTTAGGTAGGGAAGCGCAACAAAGCAAAACAAAAGCGACTCACTAAGAAATAAGCGAGAATCTTAGCGAGTTTACAACTCGATAAACAAAGTACAATAATGTTAACGACTCAATAGACAAGACTTAACAAAATTGTGTAATCAAAAAGGTAACAACTCAAAAGCATAAAAGCAGCGACGGCTCGACAAAACTTACAACTCAATAAGCAAAAACAACAACTCGATAAGCAAAAATATAACCACGATGTACTTGGATGGACTATCGGATAATGGAGTGTATCCAAAATTGATAGGCACGGATGCCTTCTCTGTAGGAGACAATCAGTTGCGGGGAGTCCACTCTTGCTATAGGTAATGTTTCCCACCCAAGCTCACTTGTATTTGCTTACATCACTCGACCCTCGGGCTCGACTTTTCTCATAAAACCCTTATCTTACTTTTCTCGTCGTTCATCTCTCTATTCTTTATTCTCTCATTTTCATCCCTCCCCGGATATAGTTGATGGAGAAGTTGCAAGTTGTGGACTCTTGCCTGCCTATTCAGCATGGCTACTTCTTTCGACAGCGCCTAGTTAATGCTCGATGAAATTTGGTGGTTGAATGGATCGCAACTTGTCGTGAATCGCATTGCATGGCGCGTCCACGGCTTAATCTTTCGGCGATGAGTTCTGACAAGTTCGAGGATCTTGGGATCCGTCGATCGACTTGACTCCTTTGTATATTTTATTTCCCATCCGTACTCGCGCTGATTCGGTCATACAAGTTGGGCCTAAGTTGGCATCTGAAGCTTTGACTAGCTCACGGGAGGCGAGGACGCTGACTAGACTATGCCCCAGATTTATTGCTTTATTAGTACTTTCAAAGTTTTCTAGCGTGAGTGTAATGAAAAACAACTTCAATTGTATGCAAGAGCAAAAGACCTCTGTTTTGAAATTAATGAATTTGAAGGTTGCGGTACTGAAAATCCTTCGCTTTTGGTCCAAAAATGGTCTTAGTTGTGAAAAGATTAATTTGAACAAAGTCAACTTTTATGAAAACTTTTCAAAACTATTTTCGATATGGATCGAGCTGGACACACTGAAATCATCCTTTGAGACACACAACCCGAATCCTAGGCTGGAAAGTTGCCCTAGTTTGAAAAGGTGCTTGACAAGTGTGTAGCGGAAAGTTGCCCCTAGTCTGGATGATGCGACACTCCATTGCAGCGGAAAGTTGCCCCTAGTTTGAATAACCTTTGTCTGGGAGATCGTAGTGAATCTTGATGAATAAAGATGGTGAGGTGATCAAAATGGACTAAGTTGATCGGGGAAAAGATTGTGGTGAACTTCAAGATGAAGGCGCCTCGTATCCCAAAGATGGGAATCAAGTCTTCGTAGTTCGAGGTTAGGTTACTCAGTGTTTTGCTCTCCTTTTGCGCTCTAACTTTTGCCAAGGCCGCCCTTTGCGGGTTTTCAACCTTATGAGCTCGGTTTTTATAATTTTCAAATTTTCTATGCTCTGAGTTTTGCCTAGGTAAGCCCTTCGGGTTTCGGCCTAGCTTGAGCCTCTCAAGGTAGTATTTCTTCAACTTGTCCATATTGATCGGTTGGGAAAACTCCAAGCCATCTAGATCCATCGAACCACAGCTCCACTGACCAGATTGACTTGATGATGTAGGGACCCGGTCAATTGGAGTGCGAACTTGCCCCTTGGGTGCGTGGATGGGAGCTCGGTTGTCTTTGAGTACCAAATCTCCTTCTTTCAAGTTCTGGACTTAACCTTCTTGTTGAAAGCAGGCGATTCTGCGTTGATAACCACGAGCGTGATGCAGTGCTTTCAATCTCCTTTCATCAAAAAGCATGAGTTCTTCAAACACCTTTCTTTGCCAATCCGCTTGACTATCGGCACTTTCGGCCAATACTACGCAATGATGGGACCTCGATCTCAATTGGTAGAACGGCCTCCATCCCATAGACTAATAGTGCGAAGTCGCCCGATGAAGTTACGATCGAAGTCCTGTAGCCCCATAGAGCAAGCGGCAACTTATCGGCCGGTCCATGAGTTTCCACCATCTTACGTAATATCGCTTGATATTCTTGTTGGCGGCCTCAAGCTGCTCCATTGGTTTCGCGGCGGTAAGTAGGCGACTTATGAAAAGCCACGTTGTATTTCTCCAACAAGTCAATCACCTCCTTCTTGAAGTGGGAACCATTATGCGAAACTATTTCATTCGGGACTCGTGGCGGCGAGATGATGTTGTTTCGATGAATTTTACAGCGTGTGAAGCTTTCAACACTTTGCATAAGATTGGGCCTCAACCCACTTTGTGAAGTAATCTATCGCTCTGAGGATGAACTCATGCCCATTTGACCCTTCGGCGTGGCGGCTCCGATCACATCAATTCCCAGACGAGAAAAAGGCCATGGCGAAGTCATGTTGTCTGACTTTGTGGCGGAATGTTCATGCGATTTGCATGAATCGACATTTGTGGCATCGCTGTGAAACCGATACAATCCTCCTCCATGGTGGACCAATAATAACCTTGTCTAAGGATCTTTCTAGCCAACATCACCCCATTCATATGTGCACCGCATTCACCCCGTGGATGGCTTCCATCGAGCGTTTGGACTCTTGACATCAACACACAATTTATGCATTCCCGGATGACCTCTTCTATCTGATTTACCCGCGAGATGATGGGCGGGTGACATTCTTCGATTGCCCTCTTGTCTTTGGCATTTACCTGGCGGGTATGTTTACATTTCCAAAAGTTCGGATGTCGTAATACGGGGTGTTAGTCACGAACTTCATCTATGGTACAATCGACTCATAGGCGGTCGAATTTACAGTCGATAATATTTGGGCGCATTCGGACTCCGTGGGATGTCTATCATGGATGATAGAGTTGCTAAAGCGTCTGCGAACTTGTTGTTCTCTCTTAGTAGATGAGTAAAACTTAACTTTTCAAACCGAGAATCGGCAAATCCAAGGTTTGGTGATACATCATCATATTTTCTTCTTTTACTTTCCGGTCTCCTTTAGCTTGAGACACAACAAGATTCGAATCTCCGATGGCGTCGGTAGTCTTGCCCTAATTCGAGTGCTTCCATACCGACAATGCGCCGTGATACGCCGTTATTTGAGACTTTGAAGCGGAGTTTGAAGGCTAGAGGATCTGAGGAATTGTCGGGTGCTATCGGCAACACTCTATCCCATACCCATGTTGATTTGGCTCGTCAAAGTACATTATCCAACTTTCCTCGTCGATATGCGAAATTGCTTCATCACGGGAATAGGTACTCAAGCGCTTCATCCCCCTCAGCGGATGGTCGGCAAGGAACTCTGCTCTTGCTACGCCCTTCTTGACTTCGCGTCACATATGTAAGATCAAATTCGGAGAACATGACAACCAACGAGCTAGCCTACCGTGGTATTTGGTTTCTCGAAAAGATATTTGATGGGATCAAGTCATGAAACCGGCATTACAGTGAGCTAACGGTAGTGCATGACTTCTGGTAGCCCATACGAGCTAAGCAAGCCTTTTCGGCGTATCTGGGTTTCATACTCTAGCATTTTCTTGCTCAAATAATAGATGGCTTTCTCCGCCTATCTTGATTCTTGTGCAAGCATCTGACCCATCGTGGTCTCGATCAGCGGCAATTACAAAATCAGCGGTTTCCACGATTACGGTGGTGATAAAGCGGGTGGAGTTACGTAGATATTCTTTAATCTGTTCAAATGCGACTTGGCATCGGCCGTCCCATTGGAATTTCTTGCCTTTCTTGAAGACCAAAAAGTGGTTCACAAGTCAAGGTTAGTTTTGAAATAAACCGTCTTATGAATTGCACTTTACCCGAAAGCCTCGCACCTCTTTTTAGGTCTTTGGTGGTGGCATTTCTAAGATGGCCTTGATTTTGGAAGAATTCGACCTCGATGCCTTTATTGTGTCGAAACTGACATTTTTCATTTGTAACACCAAGCGTTACATTTACGAGGTTTAACGCAACTTTGAATTCCACGATCCTTTGGAAAAACTTGCAAAGGCGGTGTAGTAGCCCTCTCTTTCTTTGGACTTGACAATCATGTAGATCACGTACACCTCAACCTCTTTGTGGATCATATCATGTAGTATTGTGGTCGTGACCCGTTGATAAATGTGACATTCTTCAACTAAGCGGCATGACCGATAGCGATATGTTCCCCAGGGGTGGTGAATCACGATCTTCTCTCGTCCTCTGGTGCCATCACGATCTGGTTATAGCAGAAGCCATCCATGAGCGAGGCGGTGCATGCCTGCTTGTAAGTCCACTAGCTCATCAATGTGTGGCAAGGAAAGTCGTCCTTGATTTGGCTCTGTTTAAATCCACGAAGTCTCCTTTTGCACCGGATCTTGCCATCTTTCTTGACACCGGCACTATGTTGGCCAACCAAGTGGGATATTACGATACTAGCGAAACTGCGTCAATTTGTAGTGACCTCTTCTTTGATCTTGAGTGCCCAATCCGGCGGATTCTTGAGCTTACGCTTGATAGGTCGGACCTCGGGGTCAAGGGGATCCGATCTTTGTACAATCTCGGGATCGATTCGGGCATGTCTTCGTAGGACCACGAAAACATCTTTGAAATCTTTTAATAAGCGACTAAGCGCTCGCGTTCCTCGAAGACAACGTGGACCCGTCTGGACGGTAGCGGGTCCTCCTCGGTACCAATATTCACGAAATGATTTCATCCGTTAAGGGTTTAACAAACCTCTCTTGCTCTTGCTCAATTAGGCGTTGTAAAACCGGAGGAACCGTCCTCGTCGTTTTGATCAAAATTTTGAAAGTCGAATTAATGCAATAAATTAGGGGCCTGAAAAGTACTGGAAACCACATTCACCTCATTCTCATTAAGTTCATCCAAATCATCGATTCGCCGGTTCGCAGACTCAAATGAAAAGGAAAAAACGACTGGACAAGACTCGGCATCCGGGTTAACATCCCGAGTACCGGACTTCGGACTCGGTCGGTGGAACTGATTCGACTCGAAGACTTCGGTGGAATCGATTCGGCTCACTACTGACCGGAGCTGGCTTTGGATAAGAATCCTCCTCGTCTTGCCAAATGAGAGGGTGCGATCGATCGTCCAAGATAGTTCTTTGGTTGGCCGCGGCCGTTTCATCTCAATCACGGAAACGCGACGTTATTCCCCAAGCAATCTGGTCGTCGGAGGATCGAGAGAGACATGCAGCGCTACCCCATTTCCAATTGTGCCCTCGGGATCCTCTGCCTTATGCCTTTCAATCTCGGTTATTGGAGTGCATGCGCTCTTGACAGCGTCATCCCAGGATAGTTGCGGTCGAAGAAGATTTGAAACTGATGCAGCGCTTCCCTCGCGTTCAACCATGGTTACGGGAAGCGCAAAATGGAAAATCTTCCCCCTCCGGACGAAGCGTCCGTTCGAGTACCAGATGGGCCTATGCATTAGATCAAAAGGCTTCCCGGCTGCCATACAACCTGTTGTCATTTCCTTCCTTTCCTCGTCCGGTCTTCTTTGGTAGGCGGATAACCTAATCCAAAAGGTATGTGGATTATGTGGCACTTGACCATAGCCTGCGACACCTTCGGCCGCTTCTTCCCAATCCCATCGAGGATATCTTGTAGCTTGTTCATGAGGTAGGCGGCAATGACATACAAACCCTCATTCCGGCCATTATGTTTTGTACCACGGGCCTCGGCCAAAGTAAATCGATATAAACATATCCTCCATGCGTGTTCAATCTCGGGGTGGCGTAGATACCTCCGGGAGGATGGATTGATGAGTTCCCAAAAACAATGGCTACTCCCTTTCAAAGGGGTATTTCACCATTTGATGTAGAGTAGATGAGGCGGCCTTTACGATGCAACCAAGGTCGCCCCAAAAGCATGTTGAAAGATGCGAGGGACCTCCAAGACATGAAAATCTATTTCGTGTTGTCGGGCCCAATCTTGGTTTGGATTTTCCTTGTCCCCAGACATCCTGCTTGTATTATCATATGCTCGATTACTTGAGTAGTCGGTGTGAAGTCATGAGCTTTAATCAATCGCATAGGCCGTTACGGCGGACAAACATTGATAGCGGACCGGTGTCAACAAGCACCACCGGAATCCATTTGTCCTGCATTCTCTGAGAGATGTAGAAGTGCATTATGGTCCACGCCCTCGGCGGCAATTCTTTGTCCGTAAAGGTCAATCTTGGGGAACCTCCTCCGGGAAGACCAAACCAACTAGTTGTTCGGCGTAGTTTCAATGGAAAGTTTAGCTCTGTCCATGGCGAGATAAAACTGACTGCCGGTGCACCCTCGAAGCCATAGCGGTCCCCAAATGGAGATGTGCTTGTATTTTCTTTAGGCTGCTTGATCTGACCTCTTCTTCCACTTGCTTCTCTTTACGTTTCTCTGCCTCCTTATCTTTCCACGATGCCTCGGGTTGATCAAGGTGTGGAGGCTTGAAATACCGCCCACTTCTAGTCATGTGGTCTACCTCCTCGAGTGCAGTCTTGTCAGGTTGGCCACACCCGATCTTCGTCTGTGGGCAAGATACAAGTCGTCATCTTCCCACCACATTCCATTAGCGTCTAGCGAGCATCTGTCATGCAGTTACGGCTTGTTTGTGCTTTTCGGATTTCATTCCTCATGCTCCGGCATGTTCGGTCTTCGTGCCCTTGACACTCTCAACTCCCTCATGGTTCTTTGCTTTTCGGGCTCTCTCGAGAGGCCCATCTCTTTCTTGTTCCTCCGGCAACAAGCATGCGGTTCTCAAAATGTTTACGTTCTTGGCGAAATTCTTATCTGGCGCTCTCCGGCAATGTAATCGATCCTCGGCCCTTAGGCCACAAATGGTACAATATCGGTGATCATCCAACCACCGGCGACCTGGCGACTCCTCATCTTGAACCAATTAATCGATGCATCACGATTCTGCTTTCGTAGGATTGAAGGTTAGCGAAGTCCTCTTCCACCAGTCAAATCATCCCCGTGATTCAAGCTTGTCCCGGATCATACACAACTCGGCCTCTTAGCAACCCCATACTCGGCTTAGGCGGCTCATTGACAAGATATATCCACTCGGATCATAAGCTCTGCCCGTGAATTCTCGAGATAGCTCCACCCAGATTCATGATTCTGCTCTCCTCGAAGCTTGCCCGTTCCATTCTCGGTGGTCACCACCTTTGGCTCGAGGTTGGGTTGGGGAGGTGTCCATCATGCAAAGTCGGTCTTTGTCGGGAAGGACCACCTCGGCTTGGGTAAGTGGGAGGGAGTTATGTAGATCTTTGGGATCGTAGATCGCCCCAGTATGGATAAGGTTGACTCTTTTGGTGGATCTTGGTTGTGTTTGGGGAGTGGGTTGTTTGTGACGTTGGGTCCTTGAGGAGGTAGAATGATGTTCTTGTCAATGAGGTCTGAATCTCATGGCCTTGACTGTAACATTAGTCGGTGTCATGACCATCTTCTTTGGTGGTATTGGCAATATTTGGGTGGATTATGGGAAGGGAGTGGATTCGGTAGAGCCTCGGTTCCAAGGGTTTGGTGCCTTCGACTAGAACCAGGGACTTTAGACAACGGCATGTGGAGTGGGGAGAGGGTCCGTTGACCCGTAGGTTGGTATCTTGGGGCTTGATTACTGCTCCCAGAGCCATCAGAAAAAGGTGTGGCCGCTGTGGACCTTGGTTGGGAAGGGGGATTGGTGGTGACCATTCCGACCTCTGAAGTTCTTGTATTGGAAGAGCCACTCGGGCCTGCATTGGTATTAGATTAAGCGTTCTTGGTGATCCGATCTTGGTCAAACAGACCCTGTTTCATTGCATCGTCTATCTGCATCCCCATATCATGCAAATCGGCGAAGGTGGGGAAAGGGATCAAAATCATCTTCTTCATTAATGCTGGCTGGAGATTGCGCACAATCATCCGAATTTGATCTCTATCAGTTGGCCTCAAGGTCATCATCGATGCCTTGGCTCTCCACCGGGTGTGAAATCGAGAAAAAAGACTCTTTAGGCTCTGCCTCGTCGTCTCGAGATCACGAGTCGTGACCTCGATTTGCGTGTTGTATGAATATTGTGCAAGGAAGGCCTCGGCCATCTCATCGGTTGTTTTCACATCATCATCGAGTTTTGAGTACCAAGTGGATGCCACACCCGGCGAGGTTCGACGAACAAAAGCTTTTGCGGTCGGGTTAGGCCCATTGGTCTTAAGGCGTCGAGAATATGGGAGGTGTACCATAGGATCCTCGGACCCATCAAGCGATCGTCTGGGGCATTTTAAATCTGTCGAGGCGAGTCACGGCCACATCGATATAGCCGTCTTCAATATTTGGGATGGCCTTAGCCCTTGAGACTTCTTAAGAGCTTCTCCAACTTGCTCAATTTAATTGTCTGGTCTACCTCGAACTCAAATGGAAGTCGGGTGCTTAGGGGTAATGTTTTTGGGCGGTTGTGGTAGAAGCGGGGCGAGCCGGCCAGATTGGATGACTGTGTCCTCTTGAGCGTTTGGGGGTGGCGAGAATGTTACATTGATTCGGGAGGTAATACAGGCGGTCTGGGCGTTTTGAGGTTTGGAGGGCATTACGGCGTGGTATTTGTTGAGTAATGGGGCCGGGTGGAGGAGAACTGATTTGAAGCGAGCCTTGCGTTCTGTTTGTTATGTCTGTGATCAACTCGGTGTTGGGCCATAATGACTTTGTTATGCAGAAAATTCCGCTGGCGGATAGCATCATCTTGCATTTGCTTCATGCTTTCGACCATCTGGCGCATCATCGCCTCTATTGTTGGGTTACATTGTTCCATCTGAAAAAGCGGCAAGGGTGTCTCTATAGCGAAATGGGAATCTCAACCCGACTATCTGTCTCTAAAGTAGGCTTCTTTGTACCAATAATCTCTGCTCACGATGAACTGCGTTTCCTCGGTCTCCTTCTAAAACGGGGGTAGTGAATGGAACCTTTGGATGTCGTCAACTAGATCCTCGGATCGGTTGAGTCGGCGACCTCGTGTCAGTTGCTTAGGGGGTATCGGCGGGTTGGAAGCAATTGTGCTACAAAGCTGTCTAGCAAAAGGATAAATAAAAGCGAAAAAATAAATAACCGAAATAAAGCATAACGGCTTAAATTGAATACACCACACCTGATCGGGTATAAAAGCAGGCATAACGGCTTAAATTGAATACACCACACACGGTCGGGTATACAAGCGGGCGCATAACGGCTTGAATTGAATACACCACACGGTCGGGTATACAACAACACACGGTTAGTAGTGGCTATACTTTGCCCTCAAATCTTGGTCAACATTCTGTATCAACATTACGATAAAGCGAATCGATATCCATGGACAAGCGATTCCCAAATCTTTGGATAATGCCCATGAACTGATTCCCAAATTCAAAAGCGATGCCCGAACTGATGCCCAAACTCATCTTGATACATGCATTCCTGTAGAGGCACACTCTAACAAGCACATAGCGAGATAAGTGAGCCAAAACACCCCTATGTTGGGGTAGGGTTTCCCTGTCCTATTTTGTCGAGGAACTAGGGTTTCACTACGCAATGACTTCAAACAATCCTATAAACAGGTAAGCAACCTGTCCTAGTTTGGAATGGTCACTATGGATCCGAATATGCACTAGGTCGAATGGTCAAAAAGGGTGCCCCGGTAAAACTGGGGTTTGTGTTCCCATACTGGCAGAGCCCGTAACCGGCAAGCCTTATGGACATGCCTTGACAAGACAAGCCTCCGGCAAACCGCTCAAGAATAGCAGATGGCAAACACGGTGTCCTAGGCGCACCAATGCAAATGCAATGCAAAGAAACGCACAAATGTAGTCAAATCCAGATATCAAGAGTTCGAGTCAAGTTCTCTAAGTCCCAATGATGCGAAGCGTAACAACGCCCATGAGGACCTCGCTGACTCGGACTCGATTTTGTTGCGGTTCTCAATCTCGAACCAAAGAGTCCAAATCCGGCAAATCGTTTTGAAGAAAAACAGATTTTGAAAGAAGTGCCAAACATGGATTTGCTTTGCGGATATGAGTCGCCACCTAAATATTTTAAAATGGGAAATTTAGGAAACCACGACTCGGTGCCAAAAGGCCGCGTGTCAAAATCATCACCAAAGTTGGCTCGGGAACTTAGAGTACGATTAGGGAAAGGTCACATCGTGAGCACCCCCTCTCGCCCGTCAAAACGGCCTCTACTAACCATGATATCTGTTTTTGAAAACTTTGTATGCTCTTATTAGATTATTAGCCTAGGTTACTATGTGATGCTCATGACAAACAAGTATAAATGGGCGTCTGAATTGGAACAAAACATTTCATGTTTGTTTGTTTGAAAATGGTTTGATGGTGCTACCGCGAGTAGGCTAAAACATGGATTTGCCACCCTCGGGTGGGCTTAAAACATGATTTTGCCACAATCTAGTGGGCTTAAAACAAGCATTGATGAATTGTTCCAATTCAAATAACTCAACCTCCACCCACAGGCATTCAAAGGCGGATATATCACATAAGCAAATAGCCTCATGGCAAGCATGCTATCATGGCAACACTCACGCATGCAAGGATGCTAAAGCATAAAACTCACCTAGTACTCCAAGCCAAAAGCGAAAAGCGATTAGAAATCATGCATGATCCTAATGTATATCTTGAAATGCCTAATGCAACACATGCAAAATGCAACTATAGCGAGGCTCGGCTATTCTAAATATGGCATGTGAGATGTTACAACTATCAAGTATTCAACTTGGAATTGAAATACAATCACGTTTGTATGATCTTGAGAGCAGATGCGTGCAAAGCAGATGAATGATGCAAACATCTTTGTCATCTTTGTATGCTAATTGAAATATGCCTATATCTAACCAACATAAGCGGATAAATAAAAGGGAGAAAGAAATGGGGTTGGAAGACATACATCACACTCACGCACCCTTATTACATTTATGCCCTCATGTGGTCGAATAAATAATATCTGAGACCCAAATAAAAGAATATCTGATCGAAATAATACAAATTCTAATTAATTAATAAATTAATTACAAAAAATTAAGCGCGTGCAAGCGAGGGCGCCTCGCCGATAGATGATGTATCTTTGAAATTTGCTTGGCGCGAAATCCTTTGGAATGCTGATTAGCCTCTGTTTGCAATATTTCTCGAAATGCGTGCTAGACTCGAAAGTTGATGATCCTTGATTTTCTTTGCAGCGGAGGCGAGGAAAAGGGCATAGCGATGTATTTCACAAATATATGCATGCCTCGACCCTCGTGCCACCAATCACGCATATCGATGCATGATGGCGAGGCCGATTGCACAATTCAATGTAGGGATGAATGTGGAGGAATCGAGTCTGGAATGTACCTCGTTTCCGTGCGATATGCATGATATGCATGAAATGCAACTAATATACAACCTAGCATGCTCAATGCTATGAAAATGAGATGCCTCGAAATCGTCCGCAGACGCATAAACCGCGGCTTCGCGAAATGACAGCGAAATGTAATGATGGACTTACACCAACATGAAGGGGCCTCGGCCACACTCACATAGGATCGGAATGAGAAGAATGAGGTGCCTCGAAATCGTGCCCAGCACGCATAAGCGAAAGCGATGATGAGATATCATCGGATAAAAGCGAGTGCCTCGAAATCGTGCACACGCATAAGAAAGCGATGATGTCTGATGAAAATCGGATAAAACCGAAGTGCCTCGAAATCGTGCTGCGGACCGCATAAGCGAGGCGATGATGTAATGAAAAAATCGGATAAAACCGAAGTGCCTCGAAATGCGTGCCTGGTAGCGCGCAAACCGGCGATGATGAAGAATGAAAATCGGATAAAACGAAGTGCCTCGAAGCAGCGTGCCTGCAGCGCCAAATCGGCGATGATGAAGAATGAAAATCGGATAAGACCGAAGTGCCTCGAAGCAGCGTGCCTGCGAGCGCCGTCGGCGATGATGAAAGAATGAAAATCGGATAAGGCCAAAGTGCCTCGAAAGCAGCGTGCCTGGTAGCGCCGTCGGCGATGATGAAAGAATGAAAATCGGATAAAACCGAAGTGCCTCGAAGCAGCGTGCCTGGTAGCGCCGTCGGCGATGATGAAAGAATGAAAATCGGATAAAACCGAAGTGCCTCGAGCAGCGTGCCTGGTAGCGCCGTCGGCGATGATGAAAATGAAAATCGGATAAAACCGAAGTGCCTCGAAGCAGCGTGCCTGGTAGCGCGCCGTCGGCGATGATGAAATGCAATGAAATGGCATACGGAATCTTGGGATGGACTTACACCAACATGGGAGAGCCTCGGCTCACTCACATAGGAGGCCGTCGGGTAAAAACAAATTGCCTCGAAAGCAGCGTGCAGCGGACACGCAAATCGAGGCAATGATGTAGAAGCATGAAAATGCAAATTGGGCTTATGCCAACATGAGATAGCCTCAGCCACACTCACATAGGCTGCCGGAATGATAAGAATGAGGTGCCTCGAAGTGCGTGCCCATTGGCACGCATAAGAAAGGCAATGCAAAAATGATCTGAATGGCACGGGAAATGATATGCAAGCATGGCAATGGAATTTCAGCACCTAAATAAAGGGAAAACAGCCCGAAACAATTCGAAATGACACTCGAAGCATGCATTCATCCAGAAATGTGATAATATGCCCAAAATGGCCTATAGCCATACTAATCATGCAAAAAATGCACATGGCAGCAAAACCAGTAGCAAGGCAGTCCCAAAAATAGCTTATTTCAGTACAAAACATGGCCAAAATGCAAGCATAGATGGATCAACATTAGCATGCAAGATTAGTGGCCAAAAGGGATTATTGAGACAAGTGATATATACAAACCCAAATGAACAAACTTCTACAACATGAAAGAGGGCCCAAAATAAGCATATATGCAGAAGATGGCAGCCTCTAAATCATAAGAAAAACATGCTAGAAATAGAAGGCAAAATGAAGCCACAAGAGGGTATAACCTAAGACATGCAATCTATACACCAAATGACCAAACCTTCTTCATGAAACATGTAAAGGGGTCAAAATAAGACTAAAACCAGTAGGGGTCGAAGTCTTAAAACCAAACACAAATAGGTCAAAAATTGCATGCAAAAAGTGGCACACTTGATGAAATTTGAAGGAGGTGGTAGATACAAAGGCCAAATGAAGTTGAGCCTATCTACAATGTTGTAGAGGGGCTCATTTTAAGCCTAAAATCAGTAGGGGTCGGACCCCAAAACCAACACAAATAGGTCAATTTTAGCATGCAAAAATGTTACCAACTTGAAGAATATTGAAGGAACTAGTGTATACAAACACCAAATGAGGTTGAGCCCTTCTACAAAGTTGTAGAGGGGCTCATTTTAACACAAAAAGCAGTAGGGGTCAGGCCCCAATTCTCAACCAATTAAAGTATAGAAAAGGATCAAGAAAATGCCCTAAAAGTTGGTTTTGAATACTTACCCTTGAAGACTTGTCTTTCTTTGCTTCTTGGCTTGGATTTGTGGCTTCTCAACCTCTGAAATTCACTTCCTTGCTGCTGGAATCGAAGTTGGAATGGTGAGGCTTAGGGTTGATGAAGGAATCAAGCAAGAACTTGAAGCTTTTTGGAGTTTTTAGCTATGGAGATGGAGGTTTTGCCTTGGTGTTCTTGAAGAGATTTTTCCAACCTTGAAGAAGGAGGGAGGGGCCTTCAAATAGGCAAGAAATGGGGTGTAAAGGGAGGAAAGCACCCAATCTTTCCCTCGAAATATCCGGATGCCGGGATATGTTGGAAGATATCCAGGACATTTGGGGCAATTTGGAAAGGAGAATCTGGCCGGCGGTAGTTTTGCTCAAGGTGGCCGGCTGACCACCCACCATGGCCCGACCGACCACCTCCCATGGCGACAGCCACCTCAAAAACCAACTTCAAAATTTCGGCCGACCACCATACAAGAGTGTCCTCCCAAGTGTGTAGGATAAGGCCCGGGGTTGGAATCTGGCAACCTTGACCGAAGTCACAACATAGAACTTGAAAGAGGCTCAAAAATGAAATGCACCATTTACGGCCGACCACCATGCCAAAGGTCCTCCAGATGTGTGGAACAAGGTTCCAAGGTTGGAATTTGGCAACCTTGAATAGAGAGCCACAACATAGAGCTTGAAGGAGGCCCAAAAATGAACTCCATAATTTACGGCCGACCCGATATACCAGGGTCCTCCGGATGTCGATCACAGATATGTAACTTTGGTTGGAAGAAAATACCCCAAGGTGTTCAACATTGGCGGAAGTGAGCAAAAGCAGGCTCCGGAGGAAGCAGCGGTTATCTGGGATAATTGCTGGCCTCACCCCGGTGATCTTCGATGTTGAAGCAGAGGTACACCAAGTTTGAACAAAACTAATGAGAAATGAGCGTTCGGGGCCAAAAGCAAGGCAAATCGGGATCGAAAATGGAGTCTGGTGCGGAAGTGGTGTTGGCGGCGAAGTGGGTATCTGCGACCCGGTGTCCTCTGGAATGACAAAAGCAATTACACCAAAAGCGGAGAAGATGGATCACGAAATGAATGCTCGGGACCAAAAGCGCTCGGTTTGGGGTCCGCAAAACTATGAGCACGAAAGTGGCATCTGACCCTGAAGTGGGCATCGGGGCCCAGGGTTCCTCGAAATATTAAAAGCGAAGGTCTCATAAAAAGCGGAGAAAGGTGATGCAAAATGAATGCTCGGGACCAAAACCGCTCGGTTTGGGGTCGAAAAATGGTCATCGAACACGCAAAGTGGTGTTGAGTGCGAAGTGGGCATCGGGGCCCAGGGGTTCCTCGGAACACTAAAGCGAGGCACATGCCAAAAGCAGGAGAACTTCGGAGATGGTTGGGCGGTCCCAGGCCGAGGCACCTGGCACGGCTCAGCAAGGCAAGACTCGAAATGGGCAAAATGGCCTCTGACCCGCGAAGCGTAGCTCACGGCCACCGGGAGATAGTCTCTGAGACCACTCCTTCCCTCGGGAGAAAGCAGAAGCCGAGCTGGTTATGGCAAGAGACAAGGTAGAAGATGGTTCGGAGTCGGGAGGCGGGGCCTTGGCCGTGACCACAGGACTTGAACAAGCCTGATATGTAATATCACCGGCGCTCAAGCGGTGGCGTCGAGTCTTAAGGTCGGTCAAAAATGGGGTGTCTCTGATTTGCCCTCTTTGTGAGAACTTCGGAAGTCAAGTGGCGAGAGTGAATGTCAAAGCCAGAGGCGACCCATTTTTGACAAGGTAGAAGACTTAGACAAACAATACGAGATAAGCAGAGATATGTGCCCATGGCGTGGGGCAAAGTGCAAAGTGATAGTAGCGGGCGGATGATCATGCAAATCTGACAAGCGTAATGAAGCGGTATTGACAGATAGATGCAAGCAGTTTTAAGCGAGAATGCAAAGCAAACAACTACATTTCATGCGAGTTAGGAATGCGGAGAATCATTCAATTCTCGTCGCGTCTCACACGGAGAAGATCGATACTGTAGCGATTAAATGATGCAGTCGCTGACCTCAAATGAACCGCACATACAATATCGTGCACGCAAAATAGAGAAATGCAACAAGAACAATATGCGACAACATATATTCAATGTGATTCCTATGATTCCAAAAGTTCGACACACACGGTCTTGGCGAGCGAATGCAACTTGTAGCGAGGAAAGGTAATGTCTGGCGACAACGCATGTTTATGCCTGAAAGTGCGGTATATCAAGAAAACACATCTGACGGCGCAAAACAATCACGAGGATGCAAATTAGGAGCCAAATAATGACAAATGAGCACAAATCGGGATGCGGTTGTTGCACAATAACAATTTGGAAAATCGCGTTCGGCGGCAACCCGATCATGACCTCGATTTACATTAGGAGGTCACGACATGATTAAAATGGATATACTCGATTTCGATGAATAACGATGAGACACATGTCAATAATTGCAATTAAAGTTTATTGAACAATTCGCGCGAAAGTGTACTTTTCTTCAACTTTTTGGTCCGGGAGCTCGATTTTCCTCAAAATTTGCGAGAGGTAGGGGAGTGGGGGACATGGTCGGCCAGCCCATTGCCCTAGGAGAGGCCATCGGCCAGGCCAAAAGTAGAGGCGGCCAGCCGGGTTAGGTGGCGGTGGCCACCTCCCAGCGAGGGCATTTTGGTCATTTTGCATTTTCTATATATATGCACCTCCATTGCCTCGAAATCACACCCAAAGTTGCAAAACTTCTTCCTCTTGCTCTCTAGGCCACTTTCTCTCTCGGATCTGCATTTTATCTGGCGTCCCTCGGCCTCACGCAAGTTGTTTTCTGAAATCTTTGATTCAAGCACTTTGAAGCGACTAAATTTCGACTTTGGGGCTTCTCTTCTTATTTTCACCACTTGAGGTAATTTTGTTTCAATATTTGGAAAATTTTCCCGGGGGTTGACTTTTGTTGACTTTTTCATCTCCCCAGAGTTGACTTTTGTTGACTTCTTCCAATTTTGGCCCATTTGCTCATTTTGCTCCTCTTTGCGATTTCTCGCAATGGCGGTCATTTTCCTCCTGACGGAGGTTTTCGGTGCGGAGATGATTTTGACTTTATGGTATTCATAGGGTTCGCCCTTTCTTTCCGTCGATATACTCCGTGGTTCATAGGCTTCCGAGCCACTTTCCGTCATTTACCGATTTTAACGATCGAGCACCCGGAGATCTTCTCTTACGAGAGCCGGAGCAGCACCTCACCTATGATGCAGAGGTATTTTGTTCTCGGCATCTTTCGTGCTTGCTGTGCCTTTGGCATGCTTAGACGCAGAGTTTAGCGAGCGGCACAGTACTTGTAGTTTGAGCATGTGACTTAGCCACTTGAATTTCATGAACGCTTGGCGCATTGAATAATTGTGAGCGCGAGTGCACCTTAGTTAGAAATTGAACACCTGACCCTAAACTTGAAGCCGAACACACGGCCAGTTTGAGCGAACACCTGACCAGCGATGTTGAGTAGAACACCACAGTCCCAATTTGAAGCGAACACCACGCCCGGCGTTGAGTAGAACACACGATCCCAATTTGAAGTGAACACACGGTCCAGCGATGTTGAGTAGAACACAGTCCCAAACTTGAAGCAAGCCTTGATCCGATGTTGAGTAGAACACGCGATCCCAAACTTGGGCGAACACGCGCCGCGATGTTGAGTAGAACACCTGATCCCAAACTTGAAGCGAACACCTGCCGCGATGTTGAGTAGAACACGGTCCCAATTTGAAGCGAACACTGCCAGCGATGTTGAGTAGAACACACGGTCCCAATTTGAAGCGAACACATTGACGCGATGTTGAGTAGAACACCGATCCCAATTTGAAGCGAACACACCTTGATGTTGAGTAGAACACGATCCCAATTTGAAGCGAACACATGACCAGCGATGTTGAGTAGAACACAGTCCCAATTTGAAGCGAACACACGGCCCGCGATGTTGAGTAGAACAGCGATCCCAATTTGAAGCGAACACAGCCCATTGATGTTGAGTAGAACACGATCCCAAACTTGAAGCGAACACATTGCCCGATGTTGAGTAGAACACGGTCCCAATTTGAAGCGAACACAGCCTTGATGTTGAGTAGAACACCGGTCCCAAACTTCGGATGTCTTGAAACTTTGAACCATGACCCAAATACCAAATTTACTAAACCATGACTCGTTTTCACTTCATTTACAGCTCATTTTAAACTTTATTTGCACAGCTCATTTTCACTTCATTTCTTGATTCATGCATTGATTTTAAATCTTGAGTTCGTTCTCAGACAGTCTTGAGGATATAGCTCGGCGCCGCAAAGAATGGTATTTTGAGCTTAGGAGCTGTCAGGGATTGGTCGATCTTGCGAGGATTTGGGCCATTCTGCGAGAGGGTTATCTCGTTGCCTCATTAGTAGGACCCTATTTGCGGCTTTAGCGAGAGGTGGTGGGACACTACCAATTCCTTCCATTTTTACTGCTGACGGGGACATGACCATGACCCATTGGATTCGCTATGCTCACCGGCCTGAACTTAGGCGGTAGGCCCATTCCTATGATGAGGACATGGGTGAGTGGCGGTACTGGATGCATTTGTTGAGGACACACCGCTTTGTGAAGCGAGGTTGAGGAGAGTCGATACTCTGGTTTGCTTCCTATTTCCGTGACCCAGATGGAGCTGAGACTCTGAGGAGGCGGGCGATCGCCCGTGGTTTCCTATGTACCTCCTCGGGACCACCTTGTTCGATAGAGAACATGGTAGGGTTAATACTCTTGGCGCTCTGGTAGACCTATCACGAGGTGAGCGGTATGATTGGGCGGGCGGCACAGCTACCCTTCTTGCTACATGGCCTTGATCTCTCGCACGAGGGACTTACTCGTGACTCTTGGAAACTGGGAGGTACATTCCGTCCTCTTGATTTACATTTTGCTCCTCATTACTTGTTCACTTTGCACACACGGCGCACTTTGCATTACGTATTACGCCTTTAGCCCTTTGTACTCACCTCTGCATTGCCTTTCTCGGTGTGGGTGTATGTGTACTTCCCATTGGCCGGAGATGGAGGTGGTGGGACCTCCTATGACTCCATTTTCTTTGATGTTTGAGGCGAGCATCTGGCGAGGCCTCGAGACTCTCTCCTCTCTGCGGCGATACTTTGATCTTGTTCGGCGGCAGAGGTATTGCTTGAACTCTCGGTTCCTTTTATTTTTATCTTTGATGCATTTCTGTATATCGATTTACCGAGATTTGTATCTTGGTTATCCACAGATCGCTGGCGACCTTAGGCGATCTTTGGTGTGAGCTCGAGACTACATACCTGGGCGTCGAGTTGTTGTCGATATAGATTCTGCTTTCGAGGACGGTCGGCGAGTTTGGTTCTGAAACGCTTTCGGCGTCGAGATATGGGGCGATTCTCGGGACACTCTGCTGTGCCTCCGGACACCATGCGAATGGCGATAGATTATCTGAGGAGGTCGGCGGTATATGCGAGGCGATGATGCTTTGTTGCATCATCTCGATGGGAACTCGCCACCTACCGCCGCATATATTTGATGCCCGCTTGGCGAAGTGCGGGCTCGGACACGGACCTCTTGGTGTGCCGTCTTGAGTCGCGCCCATACTCTGAATATCCCTTCTTCTGGCGATTTGGCACATCGAGAGGTAGAGGCGATTCGATCCCTCGATCCCTCCGACTCTTGATCATCGGGGTGGCGGACATGCCGGCCGAGTTAATGTGGCGATTTGGGGCGCCTTACAGTTCGCTAGAGCCTCCTCTGCGATCACCGAATATGTTAGAGACCTGACTCGCCCGGTATGTTTTCGGCTTTGATTTATCGATCGGATATTTGAACATTGATTAAGATTCTTGATAGTTTTGCATTTGTATTGTGACCTCTGTTGAATATCTGACGGTACTTTCGGGATGCTAGCCACATGAGGCATGATCCTTCGGAGGAGAGCGAATGAGCATCGTGGGTGTAGAGGTACTCTTCATCTTCCTGTACTAGCATGTTTACGATCTTTGCTCTGGCTTTAGACCTTCGCTATATTGATAGGTATGTAGAGCACATCGACACACACCCTTTTCATTACGCATTTACACCTTTTTATGCTTGAGCGATGTATTGCATTTTGCATCTTGAGATGCCTCCGTATATCTTCATCGCGGGCAGACCAGGGCCCTCTCGGAAGGTCAGGTGCTAGACCTACAGGTGCAGGGCTGGAGAGGTGGGCCATCGAGGTCTCATCGAGGTGGCGAAGGAGGTCGTCTCATGACGTGAGGCACCCATCGTCGAGGATGACGAGGAGAGATCAGATCATGTGTGGCATCTCTGGAGAGGAGGCCACGGTCTTGGTTAAAGGCGAGGCGAGCTGAGGGGATCCGGAGGATGGCGGCTCGATCGGATGGTGATGATGATGTAGAGATTATCCAGAAAAGGATGAGGGCCTCCCCTTCTCGCTCCGAGAACAGCGATGTTATTTCTGCTTTATTCTACTTTTTAGCTAGTAGTTTGCGGCACTTTGCACATTTGTTAAGCGGTTTATTTTACGTAAAACTTGTACCTTTATTTTGACATGATGAAACGACTTTTGAAAAGATGTTGTATTTGAAATTCTCGATCGCATCGCATTATTTTGCACAAATGGAATTGAATGGAAATCGCCTCATGTATTTACGGGTTAGGTAGGGAACCGGCAACAAAGCAAAACAAAAGCGACTCACTAAGAAATAACACGAATCTTAGCGAGTTTACAACTCGATAAACAAAGTACAATAATGTTAACGACTCAATAGACAAGACTTAACAAAATGTGTAATCAAAAAGGTAACAACTCAAAAGCATAAAGCGACATTTCGACAAAACTTACAACTCAATAAGCAAAAACAACAACTCGATAAGCAAAAATATAACCACGATGGACTTGATTGGACTATCTAGATAATGGAGTGTATCCAAAATTGATAGGCTGGATGCCTTCTCTTCTTAGGAGACAATCAGTTGCGAGGAGTCCACTCTTGCTATAGGTAATGTTTCCACCCAAGCTCACTTGTATTTGCTTACATCACTCGACCCTCGGGCTCGACTTTTCTCATAAAACCCTTATCTTACTTTTCTCTCGTCGTTCATCTCTCTATTCTTTATTCTCTCATTTTCATCCCTCCCGATTATGATGGAGAAGTTGCAAGTTGTGGACTCTTGCCTGCCTATTCAGCCGGACTACTTCTTTCGACAGCGCCTAGTTAATGCTCGATGAGATTTGGTGGTTCGAATGGATCGCAACTTGTCGGCGAATCGCATTGCATGGCGCCGTCCACGGCTTAATCTTTCGATGAGTTCTGACAAGTTCGAGGATCTTTGGGATCCGTCGATAAACTTGACTCCTTTGTATATTTTATCTCCCATTCCGTACTCAGCTAGTTCGGTCATACAAAATTTGGGCCTAAGTTGGCATCTGAAGCTTTGACTAGCTCTGGGAGGCGCGACCTTGACTAGACTATGCCCAGTTTATTGCTTTATTAGTACTTTCAAAGTTTTCTAGCGTGAGTGTAATGAAAAACAACTTCAATTGTATGCAAGAGCAAAAGAACTTCTGTTTTGAAATTAATGAAATTGAAGGTTGTGTCTTGAAAATCCTCGCTTTTGGTCCAAAAATGGTCTTAGTTGTGAAAAAGATTAATTTGAACAAAGTCAACTTTTATGAAAACTTTTCAAAACTATTTTTCGAAATGGATCGAGCTGGACACACTGAAATCATCCTTTGAGATACACAACCCGAATCCTAGCAAGGAAAGTTGCCCTAGTTTGAAAAAGGTGCTTCGGCAAAATGTGGCGGAAAGTTGCCCTAGTCTGGATGATCGCGACACTTCCATTACAGCGGAAAGTTGCCCCTAGTTTGAATAACATGTCTGGAGATCGTAGTGAATCTTGATGAATAAAGATGGTGAGGTGATCAAAATGGACTAAGTTGATCGGGGAAAAGATTGTGGTGAACTTCAAGATGAAGCGCCTCGTATCCCAAAGGTGGGAATCAAGTCTTACGTAGTTCAGGGTCAGGTTCACTCGATTATTTTGCTCTCCTTTTGCGCTCTAACTTTTGCCAAGGCCGCCCTTTGCGGGTTTTCAACCTTGCGAGCTCGGTTTTTATAATTTTCAAATTTTCTATGCTCACGAGTTTTGCCTAGGTAAGCCCTTCGGGTTTTCGGCCTAGCGAGCCTCTCAAGGGTAGTATTTCTTCAACTTGTCCATATTGATCGGTTGGGAAAACTCCAAGCCATCTAGATCCATGAACCACGGCTCCACGACCAGATTGACTTGATGATGTAGGGACGGTCAATTAGTCTGAACTTGCCCTTGGGTGCGTGGATGGGAGCTCGGTTGTCTTTGAGCACCAAATCTCCTTCTTTCAAGTTCTGGACTTAACCTTCTTGTTGAAAGCCGAGGCGATTCTGCGTTGATAACCTGAGCGTAGATGCAGTGCTTTCAATCTCCTTTCATCAAAAGCATGAGTTCTTCAAACACCTTTCTTTGCCAATCGCTTGGCTATCGGCACTTTCGGCCAATACTACAATGATGGGACCTCGATCTCAATTGGTAGAGCGGCCTCCATCTCATAGACTAATGAGTGCTGGTCGCCCGATTAGAAGTTCGATCGAAGTCTGTAGCCCCATAGAACAAGCGGCAACTTATCCGGCGGTCCTGTAGGTTTCCACCATCTTACGTAATATCGCTTGATATTCTTGTTGGCGGCCTCAAGCTGCTCCGTTGGTTTCTTGCGGCGGTAAGTAGGCGACTTATGAAAAGCCACGTTGTATTTCTCCAACAAGTCAATCACCTCCTTCTTGAAGTGGGAACCATTATGCGAGACTATTTCATTCGGGACTCCGTGGCGGCAGATGATGTTGTTCTGATGAATTTTGCGCGTGTGAAGCTTTCAACCTTTGCATAAGATTGGGCCTCAACCCACTTTGTGAAGTAATCTATCGCTCTGAGGATGAACTCATGCCCATTTGACCCTTTCGGCGTGGCGGCTCGATCACATCAATTCCCCAGACGAGAAAAAGGCCATGGCGAAGTCATGTTATCTGACTTTGGCGGAATGTTCATCACGATTTGCATGAATCGACATTTAATGGCATCGCTGAAACCGATACAATCCTCCTCCATGGTGGACCAATAATAACCTTGTCTAAGGATCTTCTAGCCAACATCACCCCATTCATATGTGCACGCATTCACCCCGTGGATGGCTTCCATCGACGTTTGGACTCTTGACATCAACACACGGTTTATGCATTCCCGGATGACCTCTTCTATCTGATTTACCCCGGAGATGATGGCGGGTGACATTCTTGATTGCCCTCTTGTCTTTGGCATTTACCCTGGCGGGTATGTTTACATTTCCAAAAAGTTCGGATGTCGTAATACCGGGGTGTTAAGTCACGAACTTCATCTATGGGCAATCGACTCATAGGCGGTGCGAATTTCAGTGGATAATATTTGGGCGCATTAGGACTCCGTGGGATGTCTATCATGGATGATAGAGTTGCTAAAAGCGTCTGCGAACTTGTTGTTCTCTCTTAGTAGATGAGTAAACTTAACTTTTCAAGCGAGGAATCGGCAAATCAAGGTTTGGTGATACATCATCATATTTTCTTCTTTAACTTTCCGGTCTCCTTTGGCTTGAGACACAACAAGTTTCGAATCTCCGATGACGTCCAGCCGTCTTGCCCCTAATTCGGTACGCTTCCATACCGGCAATGCAACCGTATACGCCGTTATTTGAGACTTTGAAGCGGAGTTTGAAGGCTAGAGGATCTGAGGAATTGCTATCGGCAACACTCCTATCCCATACCCATGTTGATTTGTCGTTTCGTCAGAGTACATTGTCCAACTTTCCTCGTCGATATCGAAATTGCTTCATCACGGGAATAGGTACTCAAGCTTCATCCCCCTCAACCGGATGGTCGACAAGGAACTACGCTCTTGCTCGCCCTTCTTGACTTCGCGTCACATATGTAAGATCAAATTAGGAAACGGCAACCAATGAGCTAGCCTACGTGGTATTTGGTTTCTCGAAAAAGATATTTGATGGGATCAAGTCATGAAACCGGCATTACAGTGAGCTAACATGTAGTGCGCGGCTTCTGGTAGCCCATACGAGCTAAGCAAGCCTTTTCGTGGCGTATCTGGGGTTTCATACTCTAGCATTTTCTTGCTCAAATAATAGATGGCTTTCTCGCCCTATCTTGATTCTTGTGCAAGCATGCAGCCCATTGTGGTCTCGATCAGCGGCGGTACAAAATCAACGGTTTCCTGATTACGGTGGTGATAAAGCGGGTGGAGTTACGTAGATATTCTTTAATCTGTTCAAGCGCGACTTGGCATCGGCCGTCCCATTGGAATTTCTTGCCTTTCTTGAAGACCAAAAAGTGGTTCACAAGTCAAGGTTAGTTTTGAAATAAACCGTCTTATGAATTGCACTTTACCCGAAAGCCTCGCACCTCTTTTTGATCTTTGGTGGTGGCATTTCTAAGATGGCCTTGATTTTGGAAGAATTAGACCTCGATGCCCCTTTGTGTCGAAACCCGGACATTTTCATTTGTAACACCAAGCGTACATTTACGAGGGTTTAACACCTTTGAATTCTGATCCTTTGGAAAAACTTGCGCCAAGGCGGTGTAGTAGCCCTCTCTTTCTTTGGACTTGACAATCATGTAGATCACGTACACCTCTACCTCTTTGTGGATCATATCATGTAGTATTGTGGTGGCGGCCCGTTGATAAGTAGTGACATTCTTCAACCCAAGCGGCATGACCCGATAGCGATATGTTCCCCGGGGTGGTGAATCTGATCTTCTCTCGTCTCTGGTGCCATCACGATCTGGTTATAGCAGAAGCCATCCATGAGCGAGGCGATTGCATGCCTGTAAAGTCCACTAGCTCATCAATGTGTGGCAAGGAAAGTCGTCCTTGGATGGCTCTGTTTAAATCCACGAAGTCTCGCACACGGATCTTGCCATCTTTCTTGAAGACGGCACTATGTTGGCCAACCAAGTGGGATATTACGATACTAGCGGGAAGCTGCGTCAATTTGTAGTGACCTCTTCTTTGATCTTGAGAGCCCAATCAGGCGGATCCTTGAGCTTCTACTTAATAGGTGGGCCTCGGGGTCAAGGGGATCGATCTTTGTACAATCTCGGGATCGATTCGGGCATGTCTTCGTAGGACCACGCGAAAACATCTTTGAAATCTTTTAATAAGCGACTAAGCGCTCGCGTTCCTCGAAGACAACGTGGACCCGATCTGGACCGGACGGTAGCGGGTCCTCCTCGATCCAATATTCCACGAAATGATTTCATCGTTAAGGCAACAAATCTCTCTGCTCTTGCTCAATTAAGCGTTGTAAAACCGGAGGCACTTGGTCCTCGTCGTTTTGATCAAAATTTTGAAAGTCGAGTTAATGCAATAAATTAGGGGGCCTGAAAAGTACTGGAAACCACATTCACCTCATTCTCATTAAGTTCATCGGATCATCCAATTCGCCGGTTACAACAGACTCAAAAGAAAAGGAAAAACTGACTGGACAAGACTCGGCATCGGGTTAACATCAGAGTGCAGACTCGAGACTTCGGTCGGCGGAACTGATTCAGGCTTCGAAGACTCGGTGGAATCAGATTCGGCTCCTACGACCGAGCTAGCTGGATAAGAATCCTCCTCGTATTGCCAAGTGGCGAGTGTCACGCCCGAACCCGCCCTAGAAGTTCGGTGTGTGAGACCGCGATGTCCGGGGATTACCACGAACCTCTCCATACAAAACATAAATAAAGGGGCTCGCGGAAGCACATGCGAGATAAAATAAAGAGTCAGGAGAATGCGTAATATGAACATTTATATACATGCGAAAATAAGTTGTTTACCCACATCTGTGCAAAACATGTGACAAAAGATCTGTGCAACACTTAAATACATAAACAAAACAAAAGACAAACTCAAAAGCGGCCTTCCGGCCGAGGCCTGACTTCGAGGCACTACTTGAGTAAGCTTTCAAAAGCGGCTCGACCACGAACTCGCCCTAAAGCTTGACTTCATTTGCTCACCTATAAATACATATATACGGGGGTGAGCTAAAGCCCAGCAAGTAACATTAACATAAAGGGGTTAGTGAATGAAGTCTAACATTTTAAGTAAAACCGTACTAAAACATCATAATCAATCAGTCAACAGTCATCATATAGAACATACATGATGGCGTACTCCATAGTTCATATAATAACATAACATAACATGCGTCGACGAGCGACTAAAGTAACGGTCCGGACACCGATTAAACACATCACCGAGATCTAAATAAAAGCTGGTCATGGGCCTACATATCGTGCCGTCCCCATGACTCAACCGCATGGGCCTACCGTCTATATCGTTCCCCACAACTAAAACTATCTATGGGCGCCATACTAGATTACTTAATCAAGACATTCATTCACGTAAAACATTATCATTTAAACATATCATAACATTAGTCATTGAACATAATTCATAATAACATATCTTTACGAAAATGTTACTTACAGTGGTTTCACACTACGATCACACGGTCTTTCCGTCTTGTCCTGCAATTAACGTCATGAAACATTTCTTAACATATATCATCATCCATTCACATAAGTCATGTCATTCTTTTCCTTCCTTACATTCTTTCATAGTCATTTCATGTTTATAAGATGTTTAAGTGATGCCATTAACATATTAGAATCAAGTAATTCATGCTGTACAACTTTCAAAATTTCCCTGAAAATAGCCTTCCCGCTCGAGCGCAACTTTGGCCGCTCGGCGGTATCAATCCGAAAAGCTGCTTTGGAAGGGTGATTTCTACGCTCGAGCGGGCTCACCTCCGCTCGAGCGGACAGTGCAAAAGTCCGAAAATCTGGTTCTTCTTCCTCATATCCATGGCTCCCCTCTTCCTTACAAATTCAACTTCCATTACATGAATTCCATAACCCAAAATACTTGAAACTCATCTTAAACCAACATCAAAATTTCCATTCAAAACCCATATAGATCATTAGCAAAATCAAACCCATAACTTAAGTAGGAAATCCATGAACTTGTACATACAAACTTCATATATCTATAGCCATGGAGGTTTTACCTCAAATATGCCAAATAACCCCTTTTGAGCCAAAAACGGGTACCAAACAAGGCCTAACGAATCAGATAATTTTCAGTCTTCAATTTATTGTTTCAGATAGTTCTAAAAATTCCCGGTATCACATAGGTATTTTCAATTTCATTTTCTGAACTCATTCTGGTCATTATTTTCAGTCCCGAAGATGTCATGTCACCAGATTTCTTCTCATTACAAACAGATAATTCTCAATTAACTCAATTATTCCCGTAATTAAGGAACGGTAATGACGTCATATGGGTCCGGGTCATTACATTCTCCCCAACTTAAGGAGTTTGGTCCTCCAAACTTTTCTTATCCTAGTAAAGGTTCAACTAAAGTTCATGTAGTAACCTCATAGAAGCCAGACATAGAACAAACATACTTTTCACGTACTGAAGTCGACTGTCAAGTTCCATTAGGATCAATGCATAGATAATGCGTAGATATGAGTTCATAGAATCCATAGCAAAGGGAATCTAAATCATTTCATCTGAGTCATATGTTCATATGTTCAATATTGCCATTGCATAGGTAATAATGCCATCATCATAAGGAATAATAAAGTCATACCTGCCGGTGCTTTTCCAGTATTTTGTGTCTTTTACGGTATTAAGCTATAAACTCTTGCTTGCCTTAAACCACTCGCCGGATGTTGCAATAAGTCATCGGTGTTCTTTGTTGAGTTAACTCCACTAGCAAAAGATTTCTCATTCTGGAAGAAATTTGTGGGCGAGCTTTAGCTATATGTCCTCTTTGTCCACATCGATAACACACTCCGTTCCGCGGCGACATACGCCCAATCTTTGTTTTCCACAATCCTTGCGGTAGGTACACTTCCCTTTGTGTTATCGATATGATTAAGTTTGATTTATCATTTGCGGAGCCTTGATTCACTAACCATTTCTATTCTCTGTTTCTTGAACTTCTTATTTTCTCCCTCAATCATAGTAGTTGCTTGAGATGTCTTCAAAAGGCAATATTAGTTTCCGCCATCAAGGCTCATCAAGCACGTCAACATACTTTTCCAATTTCAACACATTCACTCTATCGATTACCTCGACATGTAGACCACCCTCGAATTTTCTTGCCTTCTTATATTAAGTGTCAACCATATGTGGGGCACTCTTGAGCCAACTCTGTAAACTTGCTCTCATACTCAGCTACTGACATCATACCCTGCTTGAGCTGCTCAAACTCAGATATCTTTCTATCCCGCATGCACTGTGGAAAATACTTTTCATAAAACATCTCCTTAAATCTGTCCCATGCCAATTCTCTATTTTGATCACGTACCAGCATCCACCATCTTCTTGCTTCCTCAGTCAAAGTGAATGTCGCCAACAGAACTTTATATACATCATTACATGGGAACACTTCAAAAATTTTCTCTGTTTCTAACACCATATACCTTTTAACGGTATAATGCCTCCTGCGAACTCTGGCGGTTTCAATTTCTTATACTTCTGGGTCAATGCAATCACATCATCATTATTCATATGTTCTACTTGCACCGGTGGTGGTGGAGGAGGCGGAAATGGCTGTCTCTGTGGTGGTTGACCTTGCTCTAGTTGTTGTCTAACCAATCCTGTTAAAGTTTCCATCATTCTTTCCAACCGTTCTATTCTAGCATCAGATGCTTCAGTTTCATTTACATTCCTTGTACTAGTCTCCTCCATTCGTCTATAGAATCCATAGCAGATAAAACATTTCATTTGCCATATATTGTTTCCTTTACTGTCTTATCATCATTCAATTCTTGTTTCCCATATTCAGAAACACACACACACATGCACATATGCTCATGCCATGCCTATATCTTTTCTAATGCACCTACTTGACTCTTATGGGCACGTGTGTGGGAAATAACTTCGTGCTCTGATACCACTCTGTCACGCCCGAACCGCCCTAGAAGTTCGGTGGCAGGCGACCGATGTCAGGGATTACCACGGCCTCTCCATACAAAACATAAATAAAGGGGCTCATGGAAGCACATGCGAGATAAAATAAAGAGTCAGAGAGTGTGCGTAATATGAACATTTATATACATGCGAAAATAAGTTATTTACCCACATACAAAACATGTGACAAAAGATCTGTGCAACACTTAAATACATAAACAAAACAAAAGACAAACTCCATAAAAGCGGCCTTCGGGCCGAGCCTCGACTTCAGAGGCACTACTTGAGTAGGCTTTCAAAGCGGCGGCTCGACCACGAACTCCGCCTAAGCTTGACTTCATTTGCTCACCTATAAATACATATATACGGGGTGAGCTAAAGCCCGACAAGTAACATTAACATAAAGGGGTTAGTGAATGAAGTCTAACATTTTAAGTAAAAGTAATAAAACATCATAATCAATCGATCAAGTCATCATATAGAACATACATAATGGCGTACTCCATAGTTCATATAATAACATAACATAACATCGTCGACGAGCGACTAAATGCTTAGGTCCGGACAAATTAAACACATGCTGAGAGATCTCGTAAAGCGGTCATGGGCCTACATATCAATGCCGTCCCCATGACTCAACCGCATGGGCCTCTGCGTCTATGTCGTTCCCCACAACTAAAACTATCTATGGACGCCATACTAGATTCGCAATCAAGACATTCATTCACGTAAAACATTATCATTTAAACATATCATAACATTCGTCATTGAACATAATTCATAATAACATATCTTTACGAAAATGTTACTTACAGTGGTTTCCTGCTACCGATCACACGGTCTTTCCGTCTTGTCCTGCAATTAACGTCATGAAACATTTCTTAACATATATCATCATCCATTCACATAAGTCATGTCATTCTTTTCCTTCCTTACATTCTTTCATAGTCATTTCATGTTTATAAGATGTTTAAGTGATGCCATTAACATATTAGAATCAAGTAATTCATGCTGTACAACTTTCAAAATTTCCCTGAAAATAGCCTTCTCGGCGCAACTTTGGCGCTTCGGCGGTATCATGACCAAAAGCTTCTTTGGAAGGGTGATTTCTCGCTTCGGCGGGCTCACCTCCGCTCGGCGGGAATCTAAAAATCCAAAATCTGGTTCTTCTTCCTCATATCCATGGCTCCCCTCTTCCTTACAAATTCAACTTCCATTACATGAATTCCATAACCCAAAATACTTGAAACTCATCTTAAACCAACATCAAAATTTCCATTCAAAACCCATATAGATCATTATCAAAATCAAACCCATAACTTAAGTAGGAAATCCATGAACTTGTACATACAAACTTCATAAATCTATAGCCATGGAGGTTTTACCTCAAATATGCCAAATAACCCTTTTGAGCCCAAAAGCGGGTACCAAACAAGGCCTAACGAATCGAGATAATTTTAGGTCTTCAATTTATTGTTTGAGATAGTTCTAAAATTCGGTATCACATAGGTATTTTCAATTTCATTTTCGAACTCATTACGGTCATTATTTTTAGTCAGAAGATGTCATGTCACGATTTCTTCTCATTACAAGCAGATAATTCTCAATTAACTCAATTATTCCGTAATTAAGGAGCAGTAATGACGTCATATAGATTAGGTCATTCTGAGAGTGCGATCGATCGTCGTCCAAGATGGGCTATTTGGTTGGCTCGCGTGACGTTTCATCTCCAATCACGGAAGCCGCGGCGTTATTCCCCAAAGCAATCTGGTGATCGGAGGATCAAAGAGAGACATGCGATGCTACCCCCATTTCCAATTCGGTGCCCTCGGGACTCCTTTGCCTTATGCTCGATCTCGGTTGTTGGAGTGCATGCGCTCTTGACAACGTCATCCCGGATAGTTGCGGTCGAAAAGATTGAAACCTAATCGCGCTTCCTCCGCGTTCAACCATGGTTACGGGAAGCGCAAAATGGAAAATCTTCCCCCACGGACGAAGCGTCGTTAAGTACCAGATGGGCCTATGCATTAGATCAAAAGGCTTCGACGCCGCCATACAGCCTGGCCATTTCCTTCCCTTTCTCGTCGGTCTTCTTTGGTGTGAGATAACCTAATCCAAAGGTATGTGGATTATGTGGCACTTGACCGACTTGCGACACCTTCCGTGCTTCTTTAATCCCATCGAGGATATCTTTGTAGCTTGTTCATGAGGTAGGCGGCGGCAATGACATACAAACCCTCATTCACGGCCATTATGTTTTGTACCACGACCTCGGCCAAAGTAAATCGATATAAACATATCCTCCATGCAGTGTTCAATCTCGGGGTGGCGTAGATACCTCCGGAGGGATGGATTGATGAGTTCCCAAAACAATGGCTACTCCCTTTCCAAAGGGTATTTCACCATTTGATGTAGAGTAGATGAGGCGGCCTTCACGATGCAACCAAAGGTGCCCCAAAAGCATGTTGAAAGATCGAGGACCTCCAAGACATGAAAATCTATTTCGTGTTGTCGGGCCCAATCTTGGTTTGGATTTTCCATCCCCAGGACATCCCTTGTATTATCATATGCTCGATTACTTGAGTAGTCGGTGTGAAGTCGCGAGCTTTAACCCAATTGCATCGCCGTTACGGCGGAACGGACATTGATAAGCGGACCCGGTGTCAACAAGCACCACGAATCCATTTGTCCTGCATTCTGAAGATGTAGAGAGGTGCATTATGGTCCACGCCCTCGGTGACAATTCTTTGTCCGTAAAGGTCAATCGGGGAACCTCCTCCGGGAAGACCAAACCAACTAGTTGTTCGGCGTAGTTTCGATGGAAAGTTTAGCTCTGTCCATGGCGGATAAGACGACTGCGGTGCACCCTCGAAGCCATAGCGGTCCCCAAATGGAGATGCTCTGCTTGTATTTTCTTTGTTGCCTTGATCTGACCTCTTCTTCCGCTTGCTTCTCTTTATGTTTCTCTGTCTCCTTATCTTTCCCTGATGCCTCGGGTTGATCAAGGTGTGGAGGCTTGAAATACCGCCCACTTCTAGTCATGTGGTCTACCTCCTCGAGGTACCAGGTACTGTCCGGTTGGCCACCTGCCCAGTCTTCATCTGTGTGGGCAAGATACAAGTCGTCATCTTCCCACCACATTCCATTAGCGTCTAGCGAGCATCTATGCAGTTACGGCTTGTTTGTGCTTCGGGTTTCATTCCTCATGCTCACAGCATGTTCAGTCTTCGTGCCCGCAGCACTCTCAACTCCCTCATGGTTCTTTGCTTTTCGGGCTCTCTCAGGGGCCCATCTCTTTTCTTGTTCCTCCAGCAACAACTGTGCGGTTCTCAAAATGTTCGTTCTGGCGAAATTCTTACGTCTGGCGCTCTCCGGCAATATTATCGATCCTCGGCCCTTAGGCCACAAATGAGTACAATATCGGTGATCATCCAACCACCCGGCGACTTCTGCTGACTCCTCATCTTGAACCGGTTAATCGATGCATCCTGATTCACCTTGTAGAATTGAAGGTTGGCGAAGTCTCTTCCACCTGATCAAACCATCCCCGATTCAAGCTTGTCCCGGAGCATACACCTTTCGGCCTCTTAAGCAACCCCATACTCGGCTTAGGCGGCTCGCCGACAAGATATATCCTCGGATCATAAGCTCTGCCAGTGATTCTCGAGATAGCTCCACCCAGATTCAGCAGTTCTGCTCTCCTCGAAGCTTTGCCCATTCCATTCTCGGTGGTCACCACCTTTGGCTCGGGTTGGGTTGGGAGGTGTCCAACCGCCTGGTCGGTCTTTGTCGGGAAGGACCACCTCGGCTTGGGTAAGTGGGAGGGAGTTATGTAGATCTTTTGGGATCGTAGATCTTGCCCAGTCTTGGATAAGGTTGACTCTTTTGGTGGATCTTGGTTGTGTTTGGGGAGTGGGTTGTTTGTGACGTTGGGTCCTTGAGGAGGTAGAATGATGTTCTTGTCAATGAGGTCTGAATCTCATGGTGACTGTAACATTGGTCGGTGTCATGACCATCTTCTTTGGTGGTATTGGCAATATTTGGGTGGATTATGGGAAGGGAGTGGATTCGGTAGGGCCTCGGTTCAAGGGTTTGGTGCCTTCGGCTAGAACCAGGGACTTTAGACAAAGGCATATAGAGTGGGGAGAAGGTTCGTTGACCCACGGGTTGGTATCTTGGGGCTTGACTCTTTGCTCCCGAGGCATCGAGAAAAAGGTGTGGCCGAACCTGGTTGGGAAGGGGGATTGGTGGTGACCATTCCGACTTGAAGTTCTTGTATTGGCGAGCCACTCGGGCCCGCATTGGTATTCCGATTAAGCGTTCTTGGTGATCCGATCTTGGTCAAAAGCAGACCTGTTTCATTGCATCCTCTATCTGCATCCCATATCATACAAATCTGCGAAGGTGGGGAAAGGGATCAAAATCATCTTCTTCATTAATGCAATTTGGAGATTGCGCACAATCATCGAATTTGATCTCTATCGGTTGGCCTCGAGGTCATCATCGATGCCTTGGCTCTCCACCGGTGGCGAAATCGAAAAAAAAAGACTCTTTAGGCTCTTGCCTCGTCGTCTCGAGATCACAGTCGTGACCTCGATTTGCGTGTTGTATGAATATTGTGCAAGGAAGGCCTCGGCCATCTCATCGGTTGTTTTCACATCATCGCCGAGTTTTGAGTACCAAGTGGATGCCACACGCGAGAGTTCGACCGAACAAAAGCTTTGCGGTCGGGTTAGGCCCATTGGTCTTAAGGCGTCAGAATAGCCGGAGGTGTACCATAGGATCTCGGACCCATCAAGCGATCGTCTGGGGCATTTAAATCTGTCGAGCGATCAAGTACATCGATATAGCCGTCTTCAATATTTGGGATGGCCGCCCCTTGAGACTTCTTAAAAGCTTCTCCAACTTGCTCAATTTGTTGTCGGTCTACCTCGAACTCAAATGGAAGTCAGGGCTTAGGGTAATGTTTTGGGCAGTTGTGGTAGAAGCGGGGCGGAGCACCCGATTGGATGACTGTGTCCTCTTGGCGTTTGGGGGTGGCGAGAATGTTACGGTTGATTCGGGAGGTATTACAGGCGATCTGGGCGTTTTGAGGTTTGGAGGGCATTACAGCGGGTATTTGTTGATAATGGGGCTCCGGGTGGAGGAGGCGATTTGAAGCTGAGCGCCCGCGTTCTGTTGTTGTAATCTGATGATCCTTTCGGTGTTGGGCCATAACTTGACTGTTATGCAGAAAATTCCGCCTGGCGGATAGCATCATCTTGCATTTGCTTCATGCTTCCAGTCATCTGGCGCATCATCGCCTCTATTGTTGGGTCCTGTTGTTCCATCTGAAAAACTGGCAAGGGTGTCTCTATAGCAGAAATGGGAATCTCAACTTGACTATCATCTCTAAAATGAAGCTATTTGTACCAATAATCTTTGCTCGATGAATTGCGTTTCCTCGGTCTCCTTCTAAAAACCGGGGTAGTGAATGGAACTTGGATGTAAAATCAACTAGATCCTCGGATCGGTTGAGTCGGCGACCTCGTGTCAGATTGCTTGGGGGGAATGTCGGCGGGTTGGAAGCAATTGTGCTACAAAGCTGTCCTAGCAAAAGGATAAATAAAAGCGAAAAAAGAAATAAATAACGAAATAAAGCATAACGGCTTAAATTGAATACACCACACACGATCGGGTATAAAAGCAGGCGGCCTCGCGGCTTGAATTGAATACACCACACACGATCGGGTATACAAGCGGCCATAACGGCTTGAATTGAATACACCACACACGATCGGGTATACAACAACACAGTTAGTGGTGGCTATACTGCGCCCTCAAATCTTGAGTCGATATTCTGTATCTATTACGATAAAAGCTGAATCGATATCCATGAGACAAGCGATTCTCAAATCTTTGGATAATGCTTGCACTGATTCCCAAATTCAAAAAGCGATGCCGCGAACTGATGCCCAAACTCATCTTGATACATGCATTCCTGTGAGGCACACTCTAACAAGCACATAGCGAGATAAGTGAGAGCCAAAACACCCCTATGTTGGGGTAGGGTTTCCTGTCCTATTTTGTCGGGAACTAGGGTTTCACTACGCTACAATGACTTCAAACAACCTATAAGCGGGTAAGCAACTTTGTCCTAGTTTGGAATGGTCACTATCGATCGAATATGCACTAGGTCGAATGGTCAAAAAGGTGCCCGGTAAAACCAGGTTTGTGTTCCCATCTTGGCGGGCACGTAACCGATCATCATATGGACATGCCTTGACAAGACAAGCCTCGAAACCGCTCGGGAATAGCGAGATGGCAAACCACGGTGTCCTAAGGCGCAATGCAAATGCAATGCAAAAAGAAACACACAAATGTAGTCAAAACAGGATATCAAGAGTTCGAGTCGGGTTCTCTAAATCCCAATGATCGCTTGAGCGTAACAACGCCATGAGGACCTCGCTTCTGACTCGGACTCGATTTTGTTGTGGTTCTAAATCTCGAACCAAAGAGTCCAAATCAAACCGTCGTTTTGAAGAAAAGCAGTTTTTGAAAGAAGTGCCAAACATGGTGCTTTGCGGATATGATGCGCCACCTAAATATTTTTAAAATGGGAAATTTAGAAACCACGACTCGGTGCGAAAAGGCCACGTGTCATCACCAAAGTTGGCTCGGGAACTTAGAATGCGATTAGGGAAGGTCACTCGTGAGCACCCCTCTCGCCGGTCAAAGGCAAGCCTCTATAATGATATCTGTTTTTGAAAACATTGTATGCTCTTATTAGATTATTAGCCTAGGTTACTATGTGATGCTCATGACAAACAAGTATAAATGGGCCGTCGATTTGGAACTAAGCATCTTATGTTTGTTTGTTTGAAAAATGATTTGATGGTGCTACTTTCATAAGTAGGCTAAAATCTTGGTTGCCACCCTCGGTGGGCTTAGAAAACATGATTTTGCCACAATCTAGTGGGCTTAAAACAAGCAGTTGATGGTGCTCCAATTGGATAACTCAACCTCCACCCACAGGGCATTCAAAGCGGATATATCACATAAGCACTTAGCCTCATGGCAAGCATGCTATCATGGCGGCACTCACGCATGCAAGGATGCTAAAGCATAAAACTCACCTAGTACTCGGCCAAAAAGCGGTTAGAAAACATGCATGATCCTAGATATCTTTGAAATGCCTAATGCAACACATGCAAAGATGCAAACTATAAGGGCTCGGCTATTCTAAATATGGCATATGAGATGCGACTATCAAGTACTCAACTTGGAATTGAAATCTGAATCTTTGTTTGTATGATCTGTAGGCTTGCGTGCAAAAGCAGATGAATGATGCAAACATCTTTGTCATCTTTGTATGCTAATTGAAATATGCTCTATATCTAAACATAAATGTGAGATAAATAAAGGGAGAAAAGAAATGGGGTTGGAAGACATACATCACACTCACCCACACTTATTACAATTATGCCCTCGCGTGAGGGTTAGAATAAGAATATCTGAGACCCAAATGAAAGAATATTACAGTCAAAATAAATATACAAATTTCTAATTAATTGACAATTAACTAAGCGATAAGCGGCATGCAAGCCGAGGCGCCTTATACGATAGATGCTTTGTTGGTGCTGGCGAAATCCTTTAGGGATGCCGATTAGCCTCTGTTGGCAATATTTCTTGAAATCTTGGCGTCCGACTCGAAAGGTGCTAAACTCTGAATTTCTTTGCCAGAGGAAGAAAGAAAGAGCGGTGTATTTCACAAATATATGCATGCCTCGACCCTCGTGCCACCAATCCGCATATCGATGCATGATGGTAGAGGCCGAATTGCACAATTCAATGTAGGGATGAATGTAGAGAATCGGTACGGAATGTACCTCGTTTCCGTCACGATATGCATGATATGCATGAAATGCAACTAATATACAACCTAGCATGCTCAATGCTATGAAAATGAGATGCCTCGAAATCTTGGCGTCCGAACGCATAAGCCGAAGCGTCTTGGAATACGCTAAATGTAATGATGGACTTACACCAACATGAAGGGGGCCTCGGCCACACTCACATAGGATCTGGAATGAGAAGAATAGAGGTGCCTCGAAATCGTGCCCAGCGCCGTCAGCGATGATGAGATCTCATCGGATAAAACAAAGTGTCTCGAAATCGTGCACTGGCGCGCATAAACCGAGATGGAGCCAAAATGGAGTCGAGATAAAAGCGGAGTGCCTCGAAATCGGCGCGCAGACGCATAAGCCGGGCGATGATATGCGATGCAAAATCGGATAAACGAAGCGCCTCGAAATGCGTTACTGCGGTCCGCATAAACCTAAGCGATGATGTAATGAGAAAAGCGGATAAAACCAAAGTGCGCAGAAGCAGCGTGCCTGTAGCGCCGTCGGCGATGATGAAAGAAGAAAAAAAATCGGATAAGACGAAGTGCCCGAAAGCGTGCGTGCCCGGTAGCGCCGTCGGCGATAATGAAAGAATGAAAATCGGATAAATAGAAGTGCCCTCCGGCAGCGTGCCCGCCGGTGCGCAAATCGAGGTGATGATGAAAGAATGAAAATCGGATAAGGCGAAGTGCCTCGAAGCAGCGTGCCACCGTAGCGCCGTCAGCGATGATGAAAGAATGAAAATCGGATAAGGCAGAAGTGCCTCGAAGCAGCGTGCCACAGTGCGCCGTCAGCGATGATGAAAGAATGAAAATCGGATAAGGCCAAAGTGCCTCAAGCAGCGTGCTCGCGGTAGCGCGCCGTCGGCGATGATGAAAGAATGAAAATCGGATAAGGCGAAGTGCCTCGAAGCAGCGTGCCCGCGTCGTCAGCGATGATGAAAGAATGAAAATCGGATAAGGCCAGAAGTGCCTCGAAATCGTGCCCGGTAGCGCCGTCAGCGATGATGAAAGAATGAAAATCGGATAAGCCGAAGTGCCTCGAAAGCAGCGTGCCCACGGCGCGCCGTCAGGCGATGATGAAAGAATGAAAATCGGATAAAGCCGAAGTGCCTCGAAACCGTGCCTGGTAGCGCCGCAAATCAGCGATGATGAAAAATGAAAATCGGATAAAAGCGAAGTGCCTCGAAGTGCGTGCCTGGTAGCGCCGTCGGCGATGATGAATGCAATGAAATGGCATACGGAATCTTAGGGATGGACTTACACCAACATGGGAGAGCCTCGGCTCACTTTCGCATAGGAGGCCGTCGGGTAAAACAAAATTTGCCTCGAAGCAGCGTGCCCGTGGACACGCAAATCGAGGCAATGGCGTAAGCATGAAAATGCAAATTGGGCTTATGCCAACATGAGATAGCCTCACCACGCTCACATAGAATTTGCCGGAATGATAAGAAATGAGGTGCCTCGAAATCGTGCCCATTAACGCATAAGCGAGGCAATGCAAAATAATCTGAATGGCATAGGGAATGATATGTAAGCATGGAAATGGAATTTCAGCACCTAAATAAGGGGGAAAACAGCCCCGAAACAAATCGAAATGACACCCGAAGCATGCATTCATCCCGAAATGTGATAATATGCACCCAAAATGGCCTATAGCCATACTAATCATGCAAAAATAGCACATGGCAGAAAAACCAGTAGCAAGGCAGTCCCAAAAATAGCTTATTTTCAGTACAAAACATGGCCAAATTAATAGCACAGAATCTGGCGGCATTAGCATGCAAAAATACAGTAAGGGGATTACAAAGCAAGTGATATCTACAATGCTCAAACCCAAAAACTCAGTTCTACAACTTTAAATAAGGGCCAAAAATATGCACATATTCAGTTTATGGAAACCCCAAAATCAGAATAAAAACATGCTAGAAATTCCATGCAAAATAGGCTCAAAATAGGCTATATCATGAGACTTGCCAAACCATGCACCAAACAGCAAACTTTTATTCATGAAACATGTAAAGGGGGTCAAAATAAGACTAAAACCAGTAGGGGTCGAAGTCCTAAAACCAAACACAAATAGGTCAAAATTGCATGCAAAAAGTGGCACACTTGATGAAATTTGAAGGAGGTGGTAGATACAAAGGCCAAATGAAGTTGAGCCTATCTACAATGTTGTAGAGGGGCTCATTTTAAGCACAAAATCAGTAGGGGTCGGACCCCCAAAAACCAACACAAATAGGTCAATTTTAGCATGCAAAAATGTTACCAACTTGAAGAATATTGAAGGAACTAGTGTATACAAACACCAAATGAGGTTGGGCCCTTCTACAAAGTTGTGGGGGCTCATTTTAACACAAAATCAGTAGGGGTCGGAGCCCCAATTCTCAACCAATTAAAGTATAGAAAAGGATCAAGAAAATGCCCTAAAAGTTGGTTTTGAATACTTACCCTTGAAGACTTGTCTTTCTTTGCTTCTTAGCTTGGATTTGTGGCCTATCAACCTCTGAAATCCACTTCCTTGCTGCTGGAATCGAAGTTGGAATGGTGAGGCTTAGGGTTGATGAAGGAATCAAGCAAGAACTTGAAGCTTTTGGAGTTTTTAGCTATGGAGATGGAGGTTTTTGCCTTGGTGTTCTTGAAGAGATTTTTTCCAACCTTGAAGAAGGAGGGAGCCTTCAAATAGGCAAGAAAATGGGGTGTAAAGGGAGGAAAGCATCAATCTTTCCCTGAAATATCCAGGATGAGGAACACTTTAAGCAGTGAATTGCAATTTGGAGCAATTTGGAAAGGAGAAATCTGGCGGCAGTAATTTTGCTCAAGGTGGCGGCCGACCACCCACCATGTGACGACCACCTCCCATGGTGACCAGCCACCTCAAAAACCAACTTCAAAATTTCGGCCACCAAACACAAGTGTCCTCCCATGTGTGTAGAATAAGGCCCGGGGTCAGAATTTGGCAACAGACAGGAGCCACAACATAGAGCTTGAAGGAGAGGCCCAAAATGAAAGGCACAATTCGGCCGACCACCATACCAAAGTGTCCTCCTAGATGTGTGCAACAAGGTTCAAGTAGGAAATTAGCTCTTGAACGAGCGGGAGTCACAACATAGAGCTTGAAGGAGGCCCAAAAATGAAACTCACAGTTTCTGGCCGACCCGATGGTTAGTAGGGTCCTCGAGGTCCCTCATCACAGATATGTAGCTTTAGTGAAGAAAATACCCTAGGGTGTTCAACATTGGCAGGAAGTGAGCAAAGCAGGGTAGGAAGAAAGCCCAGTATCTGGGATAATTGCTGGCCTCACCCCAGTGATCTTCTGATGTTGAAGCAGATTACTGCCAAGTTTGAACAAAACTAATGAGAAATGAGCGTTGAGGCCAAAACCGAGCAAATCGGGATCAAAAATAAATTTGCTGCGTCTTGGTGTTGGCGTGAAAGTGGGTATCTGCGACTAATGTCTCTGGAATGACAAAAGCAGAGGTACAAGAAGGAGAAGATGGATCACGAAATGAATGCTCGGGACTAAAAGCTCGGTTTGGGGTCCGGCAAACTATGAGCAAAAGTGGCATCTGACCAAGTGGAACATCGAGACCAGGTTCCTCGAAATATTAAAAGAGGTCTCAAAAGCAGGAGAAGGCTAATGCGAAATGAATGCTCGGGACCAAAAGCTTCGGTTTGGGGTCCGCTATGAGCAGAAAGTGGCATCTGACCCGAAGTGAAACATCGAGACCAGGGTTCCTCGAAATATTAAAAGCAGAGGTCTCTGCCAAAAATCGGAGAAAGCGTCTTGAAATGAATGCTCGGGACCATAGCTCGGTTTGGGGTTAAAATAGATCATGCAAGACATAGGAAGTGGTGTTAAGTCGCGAAGTGGGCATCAGGGGGCCCAGGTTCCTCGGAACACTAAAACAAGGCACATGCCAAAACCGGAGAACTTCGGAGATGGTTGGGTGGTCGAGCCGAGGCACCTGCCCTGGCAGCTCAGCAAAGGAGACTCCGAAATGGGCAAATGGCCTCTGACCCTGAAGCGTAGCTCACGGCCACCGGAGATAGTCTCTGGGACCACTCCTTCCCTCGGGAGAAAAGCAGAGAACGAGGCTGGTTATGGCAAGCCGAGACAAGGTAGAGAAGATGGTTGAAGTGGGAGGCGAGACGCCTGCATGACCACAGGACTTGAACAAGCCTGATGTAATATCACCGGCTCAGCGGTGACGTCTGAGTCTTAAGGTCGGTCAAAAATGGGGTGTCTACAAAGACCCACTGTGCTGAGAAGAGTTGTTTGAATGATCCATGGAGTGAGCGAAATATGACTCACAAAGAGGGTCCAGTGGTGTCGGAGTAGAACTAGGTAAAACTGAGTGCACCAGTGAATTCAGAAGGTAAAAAATAGTCAGGAATCGAGCCAAAACAATCAAAACAGGCTAACATTGGATGAAAAATAGCCAAAACAAGAAACAATAGGAGATAGGCTAACATCAGTAGTAGGGGAGCTGACGTCAGCAAAGCGCGACTCATAGTAGCGCACAAGGGCATAACGTAAGTTAGCAGAAAGGACGCCGTGTATGTTAGCAACAGATGGACGTTGTGTGTAGGAGACAGGAGGTGTGTGTGTAGGCGTGTGTGCAGGCGCGTGTGAGAGTGGTGACGGAAGGATATGACGCGTGGTATGTAGGTGGCGCGTGAGGGCGGGTCACTAGTCCATTGGAAATGATTTTGGTGGTGTTGGAATCATCTAGAAATTCGGCGAGGTTGATGGTAGTTTCAAAGAAAAATGGTAAGAAAAAAAATAGTGACCTTGGTACCAGAAAAGATATTCTGTATTCTGGTGATGAGTAGAGAAAAAGAAAAAAAAAATTATAGCTTTGATACCATGTTATGAGAATATATATATAGAGAGAAGAAAGAGAATAATAACTCAATATATTTCAATGAATTATATTAATGAATTCATACAATACAACAGGAGAAGCCTATATATATAGGCCAAGAAACCTAAGTAGTATAGGAATAGATAAGTCTAATATACAACTAACAAGCTAGTAGCAAGCCAATGATTAATGATTCTTTAAGACTTCCTATGATATTTTGTTTTTTCTTATGTGGATTAGATTAATCATTTAGGTCACTAGTTTTGTATTATCTTTGCATAGTTTGTTATGTAGGATGACTATTTTACATGAGAATTAGACAAATAAGAGGAAAGGAAAAAACAAAGAACAACGAAAATTTAGAGGGATATATATAGCTCAAAAGTAAGCCATTCATATGCATTTTTTTATCTAAACAAAGAAATTGGAATTTATGAATTTTGTAATGCAAATTTTAGTACTGTATTTTCTAAGAAATGAATTTGTAATGATATTTGAAATTGTATAGAGTGGGTAAAATATAGAAGGAGATATAGAAACAACATAGTGAATATATATACTTTCCATGGCATGCAAAAGTATCTAGTGAAAAGTGTAATTATTTACGACATACAAAAAAAATGCGTAAAAGTCATATCTGACATAAAAAGTATGTCGTAAAATGTTTCATGTGATGTAATCTATTAATTTTTACAACTTTATATCGACATCGTAAATCATAATCAAATTTCTATGACATGTCATATAATGACATTTGCGTGCAAGCAAAAAAAATTCAATTTTGTTGTAGTGCTCACTCATTATTCTTTCCATTTGCAAAATGGTCACCCTTGTCACACCCCAAACCCGGGTATGACCGACCGTGGCCCACAGGGCCTTAGCCCAAGGCACACGTAAGCCTAAACACGAATTCATAATCACATTGAACAACTATACAAAAGTCCAGTAATAAATAACCAAACTCAATCTAGTGACAAGCCACAAGTATGAACGGCAAAACTAACCGTAATCAATACCATCCAAACTTATGGGATATAAATAGCCCACATTTCAAAATAATCCTAAAGAAACCTCAATAAAAATAAAAAAAGAAATATGCACAAACTTCACATAACAATCTAAAACAAAATAAATGAATGTCCTAGAGGTCCATGCAATTGAATCCCCGCTATGCCATGAGTCCACTCTAAGTTCTTCTAACACCTGGAAATGGAAAACAACTAAGTCAGTTGATAGCTTCGATAAGTAGTAATATGTATAGTATGTATAGTTATGTAAACATGGATAAATTCCAAAATAAGATATACATATCACATAAACTAGATTGGCATACAGTTTGATAAGGATAATGTATTTCAAAAAGAATCCACAGTTTAATAGTTAAAATACTCATGTCTCTCAAGAACAAGATAAATGACATTTTCACTTAAAAGCAGTTACAACATGAACACTAACAATTTTAAGTCTTATCACGACCCAAACCAGCCCTATGGGTTTAGCAAAATGGCAGTAATCGAGATTCAAGAAGGCTGCTTTGAAACGATGTCTGATAAAAGCAGTCTGAGCCAATATCTGATAAATAACTAGTGTCCATTGGTGTGTAATCGTATGCCAAAAACATTTTATGCATTCATACGGTTCAAAGCAGTACAATCTATATCACGGTCTATACAATCATTTACAATCGGTCGACGAGGATCGGATCCTAGATAACTTGATCTGATATAACGAGTAGATAACCTACACAAAGGGACAAAAGCAGTAAGGAGGCCGATGGGGACACAAAAACACCCAAGCCATAGCATGGCAACTCGGAACCTCACGGTGAGGCACATAGGCAGCTTGACAAAGCGGGGACCAATCCACGCTCTAGCTCTGCAGCTGTTGAGAACCTACATATATATATAAGCAGTGAGCTAAAGCCCGAATAACATCGGCGTAAAGAGGTTATGAATGAATGTCCTTCTGATAATGAAATCAGTTCATTAAACAGTATTTGATCTTTGATATTTCCAATCAATGGGTCATATGTGGTACATCCATTAGCCTATAAGCAGTAGGTCCAAAGGACCGGTCTTATGAACCTTGGTAATGATGATCATCAATCGATGTGATATGGTCCCACAAGGAAAGCCGTGAGCTACATATGATAACGATCAATGCTAAGGATGCCTGTCTGATTCGAGAATCAGGACATACATTCATTAAATAATATCAGTTCAATAAACAATTGATTCGATTCAAAAGATAACCATTTGAACATATCTTTACACAATTGTTACTCACGAGATTGGGCTAATAGCGACTAGAAGCGCGTCCCAGAAATAACCCTAAGCAGTTAACAAATAGAACACACACTAAGTTCACGATGGAAGGATATAATTTAAATCCTAAATTTCCTCGGTGTGGTTCTATGTCTAAATCCTCATTAAGATGCCTTAAACTAGGCCTAGAATGCCTAGGATGGGATGAGGATGCAAAAATGTGCCTGAAATCGGTTTGAAATTTTCAATGAAATAGGGTCCGCTTCGGCCTTGAGTTTCCCGCTCGGCGCCTCGCTAAACAAAGGACGCTTTCGGCGTCAACTTACCCGGCCAGCGGTGATGAACAATACAAAAGAAATCTTGGATCGCGATTTCTCCGCTCGAGCACGAAACTCTCCGCTTTCGGCGGTATAAACAATTCGAAGAAAATCTTTGGGAGCATGCATTCCCAGCTTTCGGCACTTCCCGCTTCGAAGGACTGACCATCTGAAAATCGATTCAACCTCCAAGTTCAAACCAAGTTTTGATGCTCCAAACTCGATCCTCTTGGGCCCATTTTACGGGAAAACTCTTTCAAACACATAGAATAACAAGTTTTAAAGCTCAATTTAAGAAATCAGCAAGGGTGTTTCAATTACACTCAATTTCAAACTAGTTTTCAAGAACAACATGCAAACATAACAAGCATGAGTTTTAAACCAAATTCAATCTTCAAATCTTGCTCTAAAGAGCTCCAATCTTTCAAAACAACTTGAAAACATGGACTAATATATGAACATGAGCATGCATGTGACAATTAGCCAAGAATTCCACTTCAAAATCACCAATTCAAACATGCATGCAACAATGGAGGTCCAATTCAACAATTATGAACTAAATCATGGCCTAGCTCTCTAATTAGGCATGAACCATGCAAAATGAGGCTCAAAGACAACAAGAAGACAATGAATTCACTTACCTAAGTCTCAATTCAAGGTAAGGAAGCTAGATTATGCCAAGTGATACACCAATTCCAAGCAAATTCCTACAAGAAGAGCTAAATCTCCCTCAATTCTCTCCTTCTCACTCTAAATTCGGTGGAGACAAGGAAATGGCTGAGGAAAACTTTGATCAACATGTAATGGGGCCTAATATATTATTCTAAGTGGTCCACTAGGGTGGCAATGTGGTAATTAAGTCAAACTTGGTAATTAACTCGCTTAGATCTAATTTAATCATTCCTAGTCAATTTTCAGATAAATATACCATAAAATCGAAAATATTCTACTGAGTCTAAAACTTCAAACGGTTTCTAAATCGGCCGCCGATAAGGCCTTCAATTAACAATTTAAACATAAAATGCAAGCAGATAAATCAATCAATCAAGCAGATACCATATGCAATTCAATAGGTAAACTTATTCAATTTCAGTTCGATCTCAATCAATCCATTCAGTACTTGATTAACTTGATTATCGGTCATTATCGGTCCGGTTTAGCAATAATCGATATATAATTGGTGGTTATTCGATGTCGATGCGAGGGTTATTCAGTACCAAGAATAACAAGTAGCATGCCATCTTGTTCTCAAGGCAATAAGTTGGATCAATATTGAACCAAGAGTCATCCTCAGGGTGGCAACCCGAGCCTTTTCTCTAAGACGATCCGATTGAAAGTCACCTAGCCAAGCCTAGGTCTTTTCCTTACAATCGTTGAGCACTAGAGTCATCACGGCCCAACCCAAATCTGTTCCCTAGTGGCCAGAGTCACCATACACAGTGGAATAATTTCCCTGGACTAAAATATACAAATGGTCCCGATAATCAATACAATTTAGTTTTGCAAAACATGGTAGTTCACCATTATAAACATGAAGGCCATAACAAATAGTTTCTGATATGCCAAGTTTACATGTTTGAAATAATTTAATTCCATTGATAATATAATAATTTATCAAGCAGTTTAGTCTGAAACAACAATTAAATTTTCCAGCAGTTAGGGTATGAGAACATTTATAAAAATATGTAGCATGCAACTACTCACACAGCGGACTAATGTAATCCTCGAATAAGTATAAGAGTCCAACTAGTGCTTACTGAACCAAGTATGGAGCTGCGTCACTACTAATTTAAAAATACTAAGAATAAGAAACTAAGTAACCCCAAACTAAGCGCACATGGTATCTCAACCCAACTTACCGTTACTCTTAAATATTACCTAAGCTCATGTTCTTCAAGGTCTAAAATCACCCAAGACATGGGTTCAAATCAAAACTTAATTAAAAGTAATTTTAAAATAAGCGAAATTTTAAATAAGCTTTCTCAATCTATTACTTCTTTGAAAATTACAAAACCCACTCCCGTTGTTCAAAAATTCCAAAATCCTCGAGATATCAACTAATATATCTTAAGTTTCAAACCCAATTGGTTTTACTTGATTTGCTTATCAAAATAATTATCTACAATTAATTATATCTAAACATGTTGTTTTCTGCAACACTTTAAAGAAATTAATGGTTCTCTTAGTATAAATGAGAAATCAATGTAAGGCCAAAAACGTAAGAAACTGGACTTCTTACCAGTTCTAATGACGCTGATTTGAAAATTTTGGTTATACCCAAGAAACGACATACGAAATTCTTGTTTACACGGTTTTACGGACAGATTTGAATGCATCAATTTATATAGATTTTGACTCGCAAAAATTATGAGAAAATTCTGATATGCAATTCAATATGTAATTAATCCACTATAAAAATTTTAGTTCAAAATTCATCCGTTTGATATGGTTTCTTGATTTTTAAAGTTTGTATCTGTGAGCAGAATTTTTAGACTACAATTTACACCCTCTATGTTGCACTCTCACAATCCAACCCATTACCACCCAAACACACCTTCAGCCCTTCACCTTACCAAAGCCATACATGCTAGCCTCCAAATAACCTCTACACACAAGCCATACACTATACACGGGCACATTATTTTTGTTTCTCTCACGGTACTCAAGAATACCCAAAACAGTGCCAATGGCACATCACAATAAATAAAGAAGGAAAAAAAATGTAGAAAATGGGACAAAACAATTATCTTACCTCACTGATTGGTGATTACCACGAGAAACCAACACTAAATTCCTCTTTCTCTCCTTGCTATTCACCACAACCGTTGCCTCTCTCTCGATTATGGAGACTTAGGGTGCGATATAGTGAACATAAAACCCTAATAAGCTTCCTCACAAACAACCACTCCCGCGTTTCTTTATAATATTTAATTCTATATTTTATTATCTTTTCACTAATTAAATTAAATATAACTATTAGATCAAAATATACTTAATAATTTGTTCTCTATTATTATTATTATTATTATTATTATTATTTATTTTTAACAATAAATCTTGCCCCTAAATTAAAGACTGTCACCATAAATTTATTGTAGGTTTAAAATTAATTAAAAGACCCTGCAAATATTTAATTTGCACTTTAAGATTCACCATCAAAATATTTGAGATTGTAAAATTATTATTATTTAATTATTTACTTGATTTGTATATTCGGGTTCTCACATTCTCCCCTCCCCCCGAAAAGAAAAGTTTCGTCCTCGAAACTAACCTGAGTAAATCATGAGAATAGATGTGGGTACTTCTTACGCATCTCGTCTTCGCGTTCCCAAGTCGTTTCTTCAACTAGATGATTCCGCCATATTACTTTAACCAATTTAATGGCTTTTGTACGCATCATTTTCTCTTTCGAATCCAAAATTTGAACAGGCATCTCCTCATCTGAAAAAAATCCTTTCTAATCTGAAGTGGCTCATAATCTATCACATCGATGGACTATGCACATATTTCCTCGGCATAGACACATGAAACACATTATGCCCTCACCCTGCCTAAGCTAGGGGGCGAACAACCTCACCAATCTTCTCCAATACCTCGAATGAACCAATGTATCTAGGATTCAACTTTCCTTTCTTTCCAAACCGATGACTTCTTTCTGTGGTGATACTTTCAAGAATACCATATTCCCCACATGAAACTCCAAATCTCTCTATGATGATCAGCATAACTTTTTGTCTACTACGACGGTCAATAATCTCTCTCGATGGTGATAATTTTCTATGTAGCATCCTCCACCAAATTAGGTCCCAACATTTGCCCTCACCAACCTCATACCAACACTGAGGAGACCTACACTTCCTCCCATACAAAGCCTCATAAGAAGCTACTTCCAAACTAGAATGATAACTATTATTATCGCAAACTTCATGAAGCGACAAATAAGCATCCCAATTACCTCTCGACTCCAAAACACAAGCCCTCAACATATCCTCAAGGGTTTGAATAGTCCTCTCAGATTGCCAATTTGTCTAAGGGTGATAAGATGAACTAAAATTTAGCCAGTACCCATAGTATTTATGCCCCCAAAACTTAGACACAAAATGAGGGTCGATCGACACTATTGACCAGTGCACCATGCAATCTAACAATCTCCTTCACATACAAGCGTGCCAAATCGAGCTAGAGAATAGTTCATCGAGTAGTAACAAAATGTCTTTGACTTGATTAATCTATCAACTTAACTACCCAAAGCGCATCGTGATTACTACTGAAATCTGAGGTTATCACTTTACCGAAGTCCATGGTAACATGATCTCACTTCCACTTTGGTATAGGTAAGGGTTGTAGTTTCCCCACAAGTTTTTGATGTTCCACTTTAACTTGTTGACACACCAAACATTGAGCCTAGAATTACGCAATATCTCCTTCATACCATTCCACCAAAAGTGTTCATGAAGATCCCGATACATCTTAGTGCTTCCAAGATGAATGTTGTAAACTAGAACTATGTTCCTCTGTCATAATCTGCTTCCTCAAATCTCCACCAGCAGGAACACAAATTCGGTTACGGAATCTAAGCAACCCATCATCACTAACCACAAAGTCTACATGCTTACCCTCTACCATCTCTCCTTTAATACACTCACACTAGGGGTCAATCTCTTGAGCTAAACGAATCCGTTCTCTCAAGGTCAGCTAAACTATCAATTGACTACAATAAGCCCTATTACCAGGCATAACAATCTCAAGCCTCAAAAATCTCATGTCTTCCACCAAACAACTCTCAATAGACAAAGCAGCTACATCTCTAACTGTGACCTTCCTACTCAAGGCATCTGCCACCACATTTGCCTTCCCTGAATGATACAAAATATTCACATCATAATCTTTTAGCAACTCAAGCCATCTTCTTTGCCTCAAATTTAGTTCCTTCTGTGTGAAAATATACTTAAAACTCTTATGATTAGTGTAAATCTCACACGACTCTCCATACAAATAATGTCACCAGATCTTAAGAGCAAAATCAACGCTATTAACTCCAGAGTAAATGCGTGGGATAATTTCTCTCATGTACTTTCAAGCGTAAGTGACGCATAAGCAATCACCTTCCCATGCTACTGAGCACACATCCAAAACACGTAGTGAGGGATCACTATAAATCACAAAACCACCCCCATTTGTCGGTAAGGCAAGGATTGGAGTGATGTCAATCTTTGTTTAAACTCTTGGAAGCTCGCTCATAATCATCATTCCTCAAACTTTACCTTTCACGGTGAGATTGATGAAGTGGCAAAACAATAGGAGAATCCTTCAAAGCGTCTATAATAACCGGTAAGCTCTAGAAACTCGTACCTCTGTTGCGAAGTAGGTCATAGCAAATTAACAATTCTTCACCTTTGTGCTATCCATAGATACCCCGTCTTTACTCACTACATGACCCAAAAAGGATACATTGCTCAACCAGAATTCACATTTCTTAAATTTTGCATACAATCTCTTCTCCCTAAGGGTCTGCAGTACTACCCTCAAATGCTCCTCCTTACTCCTCTAATAAATTAGGATGTCATCAATAAACACAACCACAAATTTATCTAACTGGGATTTAAATACTCTGTTCATCAAATTAAGTGAATCTGGTTGGTGCACTTATGAGACCAAAAGGCGCCACCAAGAACTCATAATGCCCATCCACGGGTTCTAAAAGTGATCTTAGGAACATCTTCATCACTTACCTTCAATTGGTGATAGCGACCTCAATTCAATCTTAGAGAATACTTGAGCTCCCTATAAGCTGGTCAAATAGGTCATCAATGGTGGCAAAGGATACCTATTGTTCACTATGACTTTGTTGGGTTCTCTATAATCAATACACAATCTCATAGACCTATCCTTCTTCTTCATAAACAACATAGGTGCTCCCTAAGGTGAGGCAGCTAGGCCTAATAAAACCTTTGTTTAGCAACTCCACATGCGAGTTAGTAACTCTCTCAACTCCAACGGTGCCATTCTCTGAGTGCTTTAGAGATGGGTGTTGTATAAGGGACCAAGTTAATGGAAAATTCTACCTCACGATCTAGGGAAAGTCAAGGTAGATCCTGCGGAAAAAAATCAACACATTCACTCACTATAGGAACTCCTCTAACTTCTATTCTATGATTCGATACTCACCACACAAACTAGTAACCATGACACCCTTTTCTCAACATTAGGTTAGCATGAAGGGAAGAAAAAGAAATAGATAGAAGACCCTTTCCTATCTGGTTGAAAGAAAAACTCATAATGTCTTGGCATAACAAAACTACCATTTTCTAAAACAATCAACAGAGGTATGATGCTTCATCAACAAATCCATCCTCAAAAATCACGTCAAAATCCTTCATCTCTAGCGAGAAATCAAATCCCTTTGGAAAAATCCTACCATCCAAGTTTGCCTCACAAGATCTCTGAGACATCTCCCAATGCTACGGTTCTCTCTAATGGAGTAGATACGATAATACAAACATTAAAACTAACTCCTAACCTTCAAAATATAGACAATCCATATAGACAATCCATATAGATATCTAGGTACTAACTCTTAACCTTCAAATTAAATCAAGAAAGATTCAACACAAGCTTAAACAATACTAACTTAACCATACACTACTAAGGACCTAGGGACTTGGACCTCGTCTAAATGATGAAATGCAAGATATGTAACTTTCGATAAACTCTGACTTTGATATACAATTGTCACCCCAAACCGAGAGTTTGACGTGGTAGCCTGAATATAGCCCAAGGCCTGAAAACGTAAGCCTAAACACGAATCCATAATTACATTGAACAACTAACAAAAAGTCCGATGAATAAATAACCAAACTCACACAAATATAAACGGCAAAACTAACCGTAATAAATACCATCTAAACTTATGGGATATAAATAGCCCACATATCAAAATAATCCTAAATAAACCTCAATAAGAATAAAAAAATATGCACAAACTTGACATAACAATCTAAAAACAAAATAGCGAATGTCCTAGAGGTCCATGCAGTTGGAGTCCACTCTAGAGTCCTTCTAACACTGGAAATGATAAACAACTAAGTCGGTTTAGCTTAGTGAGTAGCAACATGTATAGTATATCTGATTTTAAAAATAGGGATAAATTTGAGAATAATATATATACATATCACATAAACTAGATTGGCATACAATTTGATAAGGATAATCGGTTTCAAAAGAAAGGTTCCACAGTTCAGCGGTTAAAATACTCATGTCTATCAAGAACATGATAAATGACATTTTACTTAAAATAGATTACAACATGAACACCAATAATTTTAAGGTACCAAAAATAACAAGTAACATGCCACCACAGTTCTCAACAATAAGCCCGTTGGATTCAATATCGAACCAAGAGTCATCCTCGAGGGCAACCTTTGGACCTTTTCTCCTAAGGCGAATCGATTGAAAGTCACCTAGCCAAGCCTAGGTCTTTTCCTT